>JANHMN010000017.1:48250677-48298403 GCA_030674055.1 Rhabdomys pumilio
AGAGAGAGAGAGAGAGAGAGAGAGAGAGAGAGAGAGAGAGAGAGAGAACAATCTATAACTGTACATTCACATCACTATGTCATTGCTGTGCACAAGGGGAAAGTAAGAAGAATGAATGATACCATCTTTTACGCCTCTTCTGGCCATCCTGGACTCAGGGGCAATTCTTCTTGTGCTCGAATCACCTACCTGACGATGTGTGGTCCTTGGAGGTAGTGAACATCAAGCTAAATGACATCCTGTTCCTGACATCAGGTTCCTGGTCCAGTATGGTCATTATGGCCTGTCTGTTTTCCACCGGCCACTCCAGAATCATATCGTTATCTCCACTGTACAAGTGGAAAGAGAGTCCCAGGTAGCCAGAGTTACTGGTGATTCTACCATTGGGGTACATGGTCACCCCAAAACCGTAACCCTCAGAATTGTAGAACCTGGGGCTCAGAAGCTTGTTCCCTTTTACTGTGTTCTTAATGACCTGGGAGATATTCCGGATGGTCCAAACCCCTACAGGGCAGGGGGTTTCTGTCAGGGTGATGTCATCAAGGTAAATACCGCCATCTGAGTTACCAGGGTCACCTTTGGTACCCTGGAAAACATATCGAAATTTCTTTTCTTCGTTGAGTGTTACGTGAGCAATTTTCCAGTTGTGATCAGAATCTCCTGAGGAAAAAGAAAGTTGGCGACAGTTGGTGCCAATAGTTGTTGAGGCAGGGAGGCATACCCTTTCCCGCCATTCTTCATGGTGGCTCCTAACAGAGGCATTATTGCAGATGCATTAGGCAGCTTTGCCCAGTCACTTGTGATATTTAAAGTTAGCATCCTTAGCAATGGGCTTCACAGGCATGCCACTTGAGCTCACTCTTATGCTCCCTCCTTCTCCAGTCCTCCTCTCCCCAACCCAGGCTTTATTTATTTAAGGGTCTAAATTCCACCTGAGATGGTTTCATTCTTCCTAGTAACATTTCCAGAGTGAGCTGGACATAGGAGACAATCAGTCCATCAATATCACTGTATTTACAACAAATATTCATTTTAAATATTCTTTACTTTTAAAGGGTTTCTCTAATACATGCTTTAATAAAAATGTTATGTGAGTCTGACTAATCTCACTGTGTAATGTTTTTTTTAATGTACAAGTTCTTTAAAATAAACTTTTAATTACTAAAGAAAAAGAAAAAGTAAAAGGCGTCTTGCTGACATCCTTCCACCAAATTAGCTTTGACTAATTACAGCCTGGAACAGCAAGCCACCCCTTCAAATTAAAAAACTATGACTGTGGACTTCTCAGACAGCTGGTATTGGAGTGGGCAGAGGTGACTGGACACATACATTTCCAAGGACATCTCAGAAATTTCCTTCATTCAAGAGTAGCAGTCTGTTTTATATAACGCAAATAGTATTTATTTTCTAGGGCTCACTTTGAGAAATTCTTTGTTGGGTAGGAAAAATGTCGAAATCTATCTCTCTTGTTCAGAAAGATTCACTACCATAACAATAACAACAACAAGAAAAATAAAAATATTTAGCTTTAAGGAGTTGAGTCTGAAGACCCTCACTGTCTACCTTAGCAGTCAAAGATTTTCCTTCTGACCCACAGAAACACACAGAACAATGCAGTACATAAATGGCCACAGTGAAGTCAATACATTCAGTGGCTTGTGTTCCTGTCATTATTTAAAATGCTGAAGTAACCAGAGCCTGCTTGTGAGGTCTTAAGGTACGTCAGTATTTCACATAATGATGTCGTCTGCTTTCCTGAAACAGAAACAAAAGCAGTTATGGCCAATTGCTTGACACGCTTTCCCTTTCTTCTCTTCTCCTCTGAATCACCTACTTTTCTTGGATTTGTGTATTCACCAGACCTCCTTTCCAAGTATCTTTGAGCTTCACCTAAACCCTTAACTCTCCGGGGCTTAAAACCTGATGAAACATGTTGGAAGAGTCTGAGGGAGATTTGGAGGAAGCTGAGAAGGAGGAGGAGAGAGCCAGAGGAGGACAGAATGGATGATAGGAGAGAGAAACAGTACAAAGAAGACCCCAGGGATTTACAAGCCAGTCCTTCTGTGACCATTCTAGATACCTTGAAAGGTCTGGATCTTGTTCAGCTGGCGCACCTTGCCCGAGCTGTCATCCCTTCTCACCCAGACTACAAGTCTGTCTGCAGGGCTTCCTGTCATCTTATAAAAAAACTGCAAGCACTGCTGCTTCCTCTTGGGGTAAAGGATCCGAGACTCCAGAAGGGCTGCCTCTCCTGTTACTCCTGAGCTGGTATTGAAGGACATGAAGTAGCCAGCACCTGTGGAGAGAACAGTCCAATGTACCGTCTCTGCCTTTCCATGATTTACACACAGTACCATCTACCCAGACAATCTGAAGTAGAAAAAACTAGCCATTATCCAGGCACCCAAAGCTAGAACTTCTCTGAGGCACCAAAAAAGAAGCCCACTTTTCTGGAAACATCTCCTCCTAGTGAGTACAGTTACTATCTAGTTAACATCATTGTTCTGCATATTTATCATATTTATTTGTAATTATTGACTTTTGGAGAGAAGATTCTCTACATAGCCCAGAAACTCATGCTCTTCCTGTCTTAACCTCTGGCATGCTGAAATTACAGATGATCTCAACTTGCACATATCTTTTGGTTGCCTTTTACCAAAGTTTTCGAAATGTAAATGCTTGCCTTACAGCACACAGGATTCAATCAAAGTTTGATGGAATTTGGTAGATGTGAGATAAATTCTCTTTTCCTTGCCAGCTTCCTAGTTTAAATTAGAGATTCATTACAAAGCAAAGAGTTGATCTCCTTATTTGGTAAGAAACAGTTTAGGTTTGTGATTTGGATTTCAAATGTTTATAGCAATAGGGGTTGAAACTGCTGTTCTAACCAAACAGATCAGACCTCCAATCAATGGGAAAGAATTGTCTCTAATGTTCCACAGAATGGTTCATATGAGACATACAAAGGACTGATTAAAAATTCCACCTGAATTTTTATCATATTTATCATAAATATATTTATATATTTTACATTATTAAAAAATCTATAATCTATAATCTATAATATATGTAAATATATATGCATATGTGCTTTCTCCATACATGTATATTTCTTCTGGGGTGTGGTTCTCTCCTACTAAGATCTAGAACATTCTCTCAGAAGGCTCTTCTTCTGCAATCATCTCTTTGTCTCTCTGGAAGTTGAATATTAGCCTGGTAGTGAACCCACAAGGGAGGGCCAATCAGAGGTAACAGAGGCAACTTATGACTTCAGTATTGATGACCTTTTGAATCCTATGTGATAGACACTTTCATCTTCTCCCAGGGTCAAAGGAAGGGTGCAGTGTTAGCAAATGACTTCTCACATCCTTCTTGGTGACCTGGCATTTAGCTGACTCTTCTGAAAGAATATCTAATCAAGTCTCAAGCTGACATGGACCAAGAGACTTGACAATATTATAGCCTGTAACCCCACTTGCTTTCAAAGAGGCGTGACATGACTTTTTCTTGGCAGGCACATGATAAACGGACACTAAAATAAAATCAGAAAGGCCCTAGAGATGTAACTTAATTGAAATCCCAGTTCAGTCCTCAGTACATAAATTGTTTGTGGTGGTGCATCCCATAATGCCAGCACTTGGAAAGTGGAGCAGGAGGATTAGATGTTCAAGGTTACTACCCTCTACATAGCAAGTTTGCAGCTAGCCTGAATCACCTAAGACAGTGTCTCATAAATAAATGAATAAATAAATAAATAAATAAATAAATAAATAAATAAATAAATAGACTTTTCAAAACCTCACCAGAGAAAGGGAAGTCAAAAATATGAGAAGTTAGAGAGGGGAGTTACAGTCTGCAGCTAGAGACTTCGTAAGCCTCGGCTTCCTCCATTCCTCTGGAAAGGTTTAGTATGTTTGTGTTTTAAGAGCCTTGTAAATGTCAAGACATCTTAAGAGAAAGCACACAGTAACAACTTCCTAGCATCACCAATAGTCAGTGGGGGAGCTGCACTTCAAACGGAGATCTGTCTGACTACGCGTTTTCAATAAAGAAAGCAAATACACAATTTAGCTGGTCCTCTGCAGTCGACACTCCGATTATTATATACTCGGGACTACTAAGGACAGGGTGACGACAAACTGAGAAGTGCTGTTAAGCTGGGTGTAGTGGCGCATGCCTTTAATTTGAAATGCCAAGACAAGCCAAACTTTTTGAGTTCAAGGCCAGCCTGGTATACAAAGTGAATCACCTACAAAGTGAGTTCTGGGACAGCCAGGGCTACATGAAGAAGCCCTGTCTTGAAAAACAAAACAAAATAAAAAAAGAAACAGAAGTAAAACCAGCCAAACAAAATTAAAAAGAACAATAATATCCCTGTCTCGGAAAAAAAAAAAAAGAGCAATAATGTATATACTTCCTACAAAATAATCAAAGTATCACATACAGTCATTTTTAGGTTGGTTATATATAAAAATACTAATACCATTGAATCAAAATGACTTTTGCCTGCTTCCTTTTAGCCCTTATGAGGCTACTGTAAACTGTACATTATATATGTACCTAGCATGGTATTTCCATTGGTGGGTACTGTTTGGAAACATTACCCTTCATTATAAAGTCATGTTATTAACCAACTGTGCCCGTACCAATGTTATTATGGTAAATATATATCTTTCCTTTTATTTTTACTTAAAATATTTTATAATGTATTTTTTGGCAATTTTGCACGTGTATACAATGTGTTTTGATAATATGCATTCTCCACTGCCCTACGCTCACCCCTGTGGAACGTCTTCCCAATATAGTCTCTTCCTATTTTCATGTCATTTATTTTGTGTCACCCAGTGAATAATTAAGGTTTCCTGCACTCAGAGGTGGAGAGTAATTTCAATATTCTCTTGGCTCTCCACAGCGTGGATAGTTTTTTACTGAGTTAATGATTAAGGTATGAGAAATATTCTTTGTCTTTGTTCAGGTTTTCAGGTTTGATAATTAACACAATAACTTAAAGGCAGAATCCACTAGTGGCCATTCACCACCTCAGGGTGCTGACTTTGACTGTCACCAACCTTTGCACTGTCCCACCAAGGTGTGATCCACTTGTCCAGGCTGACTGCTGTCCCCACGAGCCCAGTCAGCATCATCTCTGGTTCCCTGGATCATTCCACAGATGTTGGTCTTCTCAAAGGCACAGTGATCCAATAGGGTATGGGTTGTAGCTACATGTGATATTTTTTGTCATATGGTTAAAATGCAAAATATCTCATTCCAAATGTCTTAAGCCACTGAAACACTACTGTTTAAACGAGACAAAAATCACGAGCCTTTCATTTTCCTGACCCTTTCCCAAATATAGCCCTTCCCGTCGTCATTGGTTAGCTCTTAGAACACAGACACAGAAGCATGTAACCCAGAGAACCAGAAATTAACTGCAGAGAACCTGCAAGTACTCCTTGCTAAATAGGCCAACATGAACTCAAGGCCAAGAATGAGGCAGCTACCACATTGGGCTTTCTATTCACTAGTCCCCTGTATAGTTTTTGAGCACAATTGGAAAATACTCCCATCTCAAAGCTTAGAACACTTTAAGATTAGCGTGAGGAAAGAGTTTTGCATGGTGCAACACATTTTCCAGCTCATTGCTTATCTTGACCTTTACATGATTCTTCACCCTTTGAAACAAAGCCAGGGGAAATAGAAAATAACAGCTCCATATAGTTGCTCAATAGTTATCTTAGAATGTACATATGCATCATATACATATATGCATGAGACACAGCTATCCTATGAAATGTCTTTTTCTAAAGGGACAATGCTTGAGGGTATGTAGTCTGTCTGTTATTCAAAGCATTCAAGGGAAGTAGCAGAGGCTGCAGGGATGTTGCGTTAGCCAGTCCTCAGGCACAGAGATACTTACTGCAGTTGTACATCCGATTCAGTCTCATTAAATCAATGGCACTGAAATCCAGGCGCTGTCCAATGATGGCGTTAAACTCAGGGATCTTGGCAGTGATAGTCGGGATGCTTTCATTCTTGTTAAATGAAAATGGCCCATAGTGCATCACGGACTCATAATCATAGGGTGTGTTGAGGTCTGTGATGGTGCTGTCGTCATATGTTTTGAAATTATGTTCATAGTCTGTTGAGGAGACAACCCTCAGGTACTGCTCAGCCATGCTATTCTCTCCAACCTTTTCTCTTTGCCTCAGATAGCTCAAAAATGGGAACATTGCATCTTCAGTTAATGTACATATATACATATATATCTTACAATTAGAATATATAAAAGAATATACATTGTTGAATAGTTAGTTCTAGTTCACTGATGTCATAATATATGTTTATAAAATAGTATGTATCAGATTGTTGGAATGACCATAAAGTATTCATGTTCTATTAATACACATAATTATATATTATTATGCATTTTAAGTATTTCACATAATTATCTGAGAGAATGTGTATATGTGTGTGGCTTTTAGAAATAAAGTAAAATAGCAAATCTAAGGCAAGAATTATAAGCATGAAAGAGAAGAAAATTTTGAATTAAGGAAAGTATTCAGGACTATGTTAAGATACCTCTCCTATTGACCAAGTACACCCATCACCAGGTCTATCCATCTTTCTACCTGTCCAGTTCTTTATGTGTTTGGAAAATAAACTTCAAGGGTCAATGGAAAAGGTAAGCAGCTGGCAAGAAAGAATTGTCTTGATCAAAGCTCATGCTCCTTGGTCTAGGAAGTACATAGGTAAGTAAAAACAAGATAAGAGGGAAAAAATTTTCTTGTTAAAGGAAATTTATTAAGGTAAACACTAGCAGGAAGGAGATAAGATGTTGTGACCTGAAGAGTTGAGGTACAAAGCCCAATCGATGTCCTGAAATTGACCAGTCAACAATAATTTACTGTTTCAGCTACCCAGATAGGAAGAGCTGAGAGGTGTTTAATTGCCTTCTTGTAAGAGAAGAATTATATATATCCAAGGCATAAGGCAGTGGTTGTGGTTGTTTTCACTGTAAAGGCAGCTTCACATCTCATGGGACTATAGCTTGTCAACCTCTGCTCGACCTCAGAAGTTGAATCTTTTCCTTAGTGGAAAAAAAAAAGAAACGCAATCCTGATCCAGAGAATGGGGACAGAAACTGCATCACAATCAGTGTATTGGCCCTGGGATACACTCGGGGCTGCATGGGCTGGAGATGGCATACAATAAAATACACAAATGATTCTGGGAGTCACGCTGGCTTTGTTTATCTCGTTGGGCTTCTGTCTCCTTGGAGAACAGCAATTCAGTGATTGCAGGCAATATAGATATACAGAATTGGATGTGATGGAGATAGAGATAAGAGGGAGATATGTGCTGAGCAACCCTGGCTCACTCAGCACTGAACAAATCTTCAGACTGCACCAGTCAGTGTGGGTTCACTGATAAATGGACATCGTTTGCCTTAAAATTGTCTTTAAAAGTCACCGAATATTACTTAGAAATAGATTTTTTTAATGAAAATCTCAGCAAAACCAACTATATGTGTAGGAAGGTAAGAAACTCAGACTTGTGCGGAAACACAGACAGAGTCTAAGAGCACTCTAGCATTCATAGTCAGTTAATGTGTAGTACTTTGTCTGAGAGTTCATTCCCCTTTTCCCTACACACTCAGTTATAGTACAATCAGCTGCGAGAGACAAACATTGAGTCTTATCTGAAATACCATCTCCGAGGAAATAAATTTCTAAACTGACTTCAGGGAATCCCCACCTAAGACTACCTTATGACTCCATTGTTTACGTGGTAAAGTGTGTGTGTGTGTGTGTGTGTGTGTGTGTGTGTGTGTGTAATGCTAGTGATAAAGCTTTTACAGATTACAGCTTTCCTGTTATTTTTTCTATTATTCCACATTCATGATATTAGAATATGACAGGCTGAGAAGGACACAGGTCAAGAAACATAGGGAAGACTGAACATAGCAAACTCTATCTGCCCTTCTGTGAGGACCACTGACGATTTTACCACCAAGTGGGCTGAACTGACAGGAGTCTTTACTCAATTAAGATTTTATTTTAAAGCTGGGACAGTTCTCATAAGCCCCTAAAAGTCAAATGCCTACATAAACATGACCACGTATGAACCTATTCATGAAACTGAAATAGAAATAAAAATTCCTGTGCAGAAAAATTATTTACTCAAGGCAGTATTGTGCTAAAAGTGAAGTCATTTCTACCATAGTAAAGTTTCATTATTTCCTTATGACTTGAAAGAATGCTTTTCCACATCCTGAACTAATTCCTACACTCAAAACATGCATATATACACATATGCATACACACAGACACACACACACACTTATATACATATACACATACATACATGTACATAAACACATACATATACACATGCATAAACACAGGCACACATATATATACACATACACACATGTACATACATATATATACACATATACATTAATGCACAGATACACATATGCATATATGAACACATATACGTGTACATATACATATAGCATACGCACACATGTACTCAAATACTCATACATACATAAACATACACATTGTCTTAGTTGGGTTTCTACTGATGTAATAAATGATTATAACCCAAAGCAGCTTCAGAGGACAGGGTTCATTTCATCTTAGTCTTCCACATCACAGTCTATCATTACAGGAAGTAGGGGAAGAAACACGGGAGCAGGAACAGAAGCCAAAGCCATGAAGAAAGGGTGCTTACTGTTTTGCTCTCCAAGACTTTCTCAGCCAGATTTCTTATACACACCAGGACTACCTGCCCAGATGTGACACTACTCATAAAAGGCTGGCTCCTCCCCATCAATCATCATGATCAAGAAAACACACTATAGACTTGTCTACAGGCCAATTCTATCAGAACATTTTCTCAATTAATGTTATTTGTTCTCAAGTGATTCTAAATTGACTGGGGATTTGAACTCTGGTCCTCATTCTTGCATGGCAAGTGTTCCACTAAAAAAAATCTCCCAGTCTCCAATTAGAAACCAAACCAAACCAAATCAAACCAAACCAAACCAAACCAAACCAAACCAAACCAAACCAAACCAAACCATAACTTTCTTCTTTTTGTCCTGGAATCTTACAAATTGTGGCCAGTTTAAATATATATAATGATGTATATTATATATTATACATAATTACACATATCTAATATATACATATTATATATTTATTATATATGTAAATAATATCTATAAATATAATGTATATGTTTAATTCTCATATGTCAAGTTGGCATAAAAGTTTGCCAGCACACACACACACACACACACACACACACACAAAACACACATATAAAATGGATATACCCACACATACAAATACACACACATGCACATAACACACATGTACACGCACAAACCCTCCTGGAGTGTGTCTGGTAGCCATCATTATCACTGTAGCCTTCTGAAGCCGCCACACAGAAAACAGCCCTAATGTCCTTTGAAATCCAGTTCCATTTACTCATCACAACAAGAAAAAGACTTTTAGATCAAGCTTGAACAAAATACTGATAGAAAACATACACTTACGACTTTCAAGTGACCCCCCACCCCACCCATCCTCCCATTCAGGTACCAGTCCTGCGTCAAAGACCGACTCTCCTCTTCTCAGACTCAGCCTAGGCCTGACTCAGGTGTTCTCAGAAAGCCATAAAGACACTAGCAGGCTCTTTCCCACTATGCTGGTTTCATACACACCTGTAATGATTTCATCCCACCAGATGTTCACGTAATCGTCCCGGTCAGTCCTTGACTGCTCATGGTAGAATCCCAGAGCGTGCAGGATCTCATGTTCAATGATGCCCTTAAAGTCACAGCCTGGACCAATGGAAATGTTCTGTCCCACGTGTTGATCACCAACCATAGACCAGCACCTTTAAAAAGGAAGGAGAGGAAGGTGTTTTCATAGAGTCATAATTTATATGTTTATATATAGTTTATATATTTTAAATGGCTAAAATTTATAAGATTTCAGACAAAAAGAAGAAAGTTGAGTTTGTTTTTGTTTGTTTTTAATAGGAGGCTGGGAGATTGCTTAGTGGAACACTTGCCATGCAAGAATGAAGGCCAGAGTTCAAATCCCCAGTGTCAATTTAAAAGCCAGCAGCAGGGAACACCTGTAACCCTGTAACTTGGAAGGCAGAGACAAGATCCCCGAGCAGCCTAGCTTGCCAGACTCTAGAGAGTCCAGGTACTGACTGAGGCTACAGATTCACTCCAAGTTCTCTCTTCCATTTGTTTGGAAATGTCCAATACAGTATTGTTAGTTCTAGTTAGTTAACTATGCATCAGACATCAAAACTTATTTCTCTCAACCAGCCACAACTTTGTACCTAAGGATGCATTCATTATCCTACGTATACATGTAGGAGGCATGACATGCACTGTTGCTTGGCTCAATTCAAAACGAACAATTTAAAGGAAGCCTTTTAAAACCAGAAAGGAGAGCATTTCCATATATTCACAACTCGATGACAAGACAAGGGTTAAGTATGGGATGTTCTCAGCAAGCAACCTTTGTGTTCTCTTAGGCCAGTTTAGAGTGGTAATTCATCTTAAAAGCCATTCTTCCCTGTAGGCAAACAGATCATAAATAAGGCATCAAGGAGAGAAAATTGCTATTCTCCTTCTCTCTCATAAACCCACAGGCCACTCCAAAGAACAGCACTATTGCTTTTAGATTAAAATACTCTCTTTTCATGATGGCTGTGGCTGATTTAAATGCTATCTTTAGGGAATTTTCAAATTTCCTACAAGGAGCAGAGGTAAAGTTCATGATTATGACGAGTATCCATAATAAAATGAGTCAATGAGTGTAGAAGTTCACATCTTTAGATACAGTTTGGCCACATTGGGAAGACTGCCTACCTCATATTGAAGACTCCTAGGCAGGCCCAAAACTTTCCTAACACACTAGCAGCCTAGGGAACTTCCAGCAGATTCCCCAAATTCCTCCCTCATGGAATGTGTCCTGCCTTCTGTTGGCAGTTGATCATGAAATGTACCTCTTAGGACTCCGTATTTGTCCCCAGCTGTTTCAGAAGCTATGGAAACTTTAGGAGGTCTTACTGGAGAAGAGCTTCATTCACATGGGACCTGCCTTGAGGTTTTATAGTCCAGCTTGCTGTCTGCTTTCTACTTCCTGGCTGGGTTATAGCTCTTGTCGGTAGCCAATCCTAAGATGGCGCCGACTTCCTGCCTGCCTCGTCAGTCTTTTCTGGTAAACAAGTACTCTGCGCATGCGCCAGCCTGATTTTGGCACCAACCCCTCCCTAGCGGATCTATGCAAATTAGGTTCTGGAAGAGCGACCAATCAGAGAGAACCACACACCCTCTCTCCTCTACATAAGCAGCGCTCTCTGGCTGCTCGAGGTCCCATAGAATGCATCAAGAGTTTCTACAATAAAGGTTGTTGAGAAGAATCCAACCATGTTGCGTCTGCTTGCTAGTCGGGTGGTCGAGACAAGCTCTGAGGTACAGGCTTTTCCAATGGAGGTGTTGCAGCTCCGAGTGGGGAGGTTTCACCAGTGCAAGCATTACAGCTCTGAGGAAATAGGCATCCTGGCAGTCGGGAGCCAAGGAATACCACAGTCCCATGAACACAACAAACGTCACGTGGGTTTACTGGAAAAGACACAAGATGGTGGTTGCTTCTATTTGGGCAAAAAAACAGCAGGGAACTAACAGGAGACAGGTTTATACAGGATGTCTTGCAGGTAAAGTTTTCCAGGGTGGAGATTTCCAAGATGGAGTTTGGTGAGATTTCAAGTCAAGCCCAGGGATTGATGGGATTTCATGCTCAGGAATCGGTGGAGCTTTTTGCTCAGGGACTGGTGGGTTTTTATACTCGGGGATAGGTGTAGTGGACTTGGACATTTTTCTCTCCACTAAAAATGCAATGTCCCAGCCAACTTACCCTGCCTTCCTCACCACTAATGAACTGCTGGGAGTGGGCCCGTTGCTGATAGAAATGCTAAACGCTGGTCCCCAAGATCTGGTTGCCCCTAGACCAGACAAGTAAATTCCAACAGTACACTGTTTTTTTGTTGTGTAAACCTTGCTTCCAAATGTAAAGGTATTGGCTTTAAAAAGTGGCTACAGCCAATTACTGAGAAGAATAGAGGTAGGCCGAGTTTCAGTTATTGGGCTGGGGGTGTGCAGGTAGGAACCACAAGGAGAGAGGAAGGAGGCCATAATGAGGCCAGATGGATCATGTGCATGTGGCCGGGAGAAGTGGACTCTGAGCACAGACTGATAGAACAGAAATAACCCGAGTGACACTCAAACAGCAATTTACAAGGGGCCTGTGCCAGGGAAGTAAGTTACAATACCTCCTAAACCTGCCCAATCTAGGCTTACAGACTATAAATAAAATAACAGGATTTTATATCTTCTATACAGGCTAGCTAGAATAAATATTTCATTTACATTAAACTATATTCCTTCCCACATTGTGAGAATAAATCTTTACTCCCTTAAATTGCTTATATTAGGAACTTGCTCATAGCAATAAGAGTTACTGGTCTTCTGCCTAGCTTCCTTCTGATGGGTCCTCAGCAAGAACCCCAAACTTCCCTCAGAAACTGGTGGGCTTTGGAACCTTAAAAGACTCCCTAAGTTCGTCATGGAATGTCCTTTGCCCTCTTTTCCCTAAAATCATCTTTTTTTCTTTTCTCATGAATTCAATTTTCTTCTTGTGTGGGCAAACTAGAATTTCCCACAAATTGTCTCCTTTTGGCTTTCCACTGTGAAATCTGGACCAACAGGGAGGGTTTTGCTAATAATTTTCAGTATTGCTAGGAATTCGAAGTTGCTTGGCAACAGTCACATCGTCTTACCAGCCTATTTTCCTAACTTGTTAGCATCCTGTATGTCTGGATGCTGACTCAAATGCTACTCATTCAATAAATAAATAAATAAGAAGGTTGAGGTTGTGGAGATAGCTCAAAAGCTAAGGAAGATTTGATTTTGCTTTTTTTTTTCTTATGGTTTCTTTTAGCTTTCAAAATAGATGTGTGACATTTTAGAAACTTAAGGATACACACTTTTCATGCTTTGTCATATTTCATACTAACCCAGAAAATTGCTGGAAGATGATGTATGAGCTCTCCCCTTCGTAGGGCTTGAAATCCACACAAGACTTGAGGCGGAACATCTCAAAGACGTTGAGGATGGCTCCTTTGGCGTTCAGATCTGTAAAACATTGGCAGGCATTATTTAGAATTTGAATAACAGACACAGCTTATAGTATACAGAAGACTGTACCACTGATACGAAATACACAGAGGTTCCATGTAGATTTTTTTCTTTCCTGGGGGGTGGTGTGTAAGTCAATTTGTTGGTAATTAAATGTGAAGTTATTTACATACTTGGTGCTAGTTCATAGTTTAAATGATTAGTGCAAATGTGACTCCAGGGTAGTAGCTCATGTATGTGTACAAAGCTGAACTAAACCATAGAACATCTTGCTTTTTCTTCTCCCCACCCCTTTCCTTAATCCAGAGCTTCACCAGAGAAGAGTCACATGGCGGAGTAGAAAACAGAAATGGCTGGCAAATCACTCTATCTCTTGTATGTAGGAGTAAAGTACCTTTGAGAATCTATAGAAATAGTGGTCCTTTCCATAACCTCCCTGGCTAAGCATGTAGCTCCGTTGGCAGGGTGCTCAGTTCATCTCCAGCACCATATAAGCCAGGCATGCTGGTTTATGCCTATGATCTTAAAACTTGGGAGGCAGAGGTAGAAGGATCAGGAGTTTAAGGCTGACCTAGGCTAAATAAGGCCCATTATTTTTTTTTTAAATCCCATAAGATGGAGGAGAGCACAGTTTGGAGAGGTGTGAATGTTCTCAAAGCAAAAGAAGCATGTGGGGTGTTACTTGCTCCCCCAGTGAGAGCAGTAGGAAGTAGGCAAGACCATTCAGCCAGCACCATACATAGCACAGGTCTACCCATGACAAGGATAGATTGAAAAGAAGTGATACCCCAGAGGACTGAGATTATTTTCTCCTTTGTATGCGTTCTTTCCTCATACTATCAACTGCAGGAGGTTGAAAGCTCAGTAAAAGCCATTGCTTCTGTATGTTTTATTTCATGCATTAACTCAAAATAAGTATAACCCTTGGAAGTTTGCCAAGTGATCACATCATGGTTTTCATTTGCTAAAGTACCATGCTGGAGAGTTCACAGTGTGCAAGGTCATAAGGTCATAGCAACATCGTCAAGGAAATAGTCCTTAGCTGGGGCAGGGAAGCTCACACATATTATTTCAGCTCTTGTGAGAACTGACTTGAGTTCAAGGCCAGCCTTAGATTCAGAGTTTGTCAGAGAGAGAGGGGGGGCATCCTTAGTGTCTTTGTTGAAAATAGTTGACTATAAAATTCATAGAAACATACATTGGAAAAGAGATAACTTTTCAATAAATGATGCTGAGGAACCTGGATATCCACATTGCTACTGGAAGACAGCATAGAAGAAGCAATTCAACACATTTGTACAGACCATGGTATATTCTGGCTGAGACCCATCCATCTCTACCAAATCAATGTCATTAGAAGCCAAAAATACAGATGTGATGTTTATCAAACTAAGAAGCTTCCATGCAACCAAGGAATAAAGTAAACTGAGTGAGTAACCTGTCTAAAAACTGTTGAACTATTCATCTGATACAGCACTACTATCTAGAATATCAATTTAAAAATCAATGTCAGACTGAATTCATTGTGCATTGTGATATGACTACAAGTCTACAAGTTCCAGGATGTAGAATGTGGAGTTTGAATGGGAATGGCCCTTATAGGCACATGTGTACAAATGTTTGATTCCCAGTAAGTGGAACTATTTGGGAAGGATTAGGAGGTGTGGCCTTGTTGGAAGAGGTGTGTCACTGGGTGGGGGATGCTTTGAAGTTTCCAAAGCCCATTTCAGTCCTAATGTCTCTTTTTCTGCCTCCTGCCTGAGTGTAAGGTCCTAGCTATTGATCCAGTACCATGACTGCCTGCCACCACATAATTTAAGGGGATGGATATGCTAAAACTACAGTGATTTGACCATCAGACAGTGTCTGGTTTGCTTTTTTCTGTTAACATCAAGCTGACTCAAAAACTTTTGCTGGACAATATGAAAGTCAGTCTTTATTTTTTCTCTCCTCTCTTGGTCAGATTATAAAGAGATAACTAGAAACTCTCTTAGGGTTTTAGAAAAATCATCCCAACCTCACTGAGAAGGGAAAAAGGAAATAGGTCCACTCTGCATGACCCTCCCCTCACTGGAAGAGCCATACTGATTTCTATGAGTGCATGCTTGCAGTTTTGGGATGGGTTAGTTTCTTCAGTAAAGAGAACCTTCTATAGCCTCACCACTGCCTTCATCCCCAGCAGAAGGTCCCGACAGTGTAAGCCATATGTAGTTTTGCCTTGCTTTATCAGCTGTTAGCTCTGGGTGAAATTATATGAAAAGAGCTAACATCAGATGCTTGGTGACTGTGTGTAGCAAGTGGTGGACTGGAAAGCTCATTGGGTTCCGCTTGAGATTCTTTTTAGAGGGTTTCTGAAGCTAGACGTTGGGTAGGGGTTTGAGTCTAACAAATCCCTCTACAAACGACAGTTACAAAGTGTAAAAGCTAAGGTTAAAAAAATTTACTAAAACATAAAGTAGAGGAAATGTATTTGTGAAAGAAGGAAATAGGAGAACATTTGAGCAATGGTGTACTTTCAGTGTTAGGAAGGATGCATACAAGCATAAGTCTGAACATAAGCACAAATCTGCTTCGTGGGTTCTAGGCATCTCACAAGGAAGACTCTGGGACTAAGTTTGAGTCTGGGTGGATGAAAATTCAAAGAGGAAATAGAAGAAGACAATCATGGAAACACAAGAGCCATAGTGAAGAGGTCAGGGATGGGGGTGGGAAAGAGGAGAGATGGCCACAAAGTCTACAAATAAGCCACAGCACAATCCTCCTCAAATGAACAAGCTTTATACAAATGGAAGAGACTCCAAGTGTCTTGATGAAATGTGGTCAGTGAAGTGTTGTGGGCTGACAAAACTGAGCAACACCTCACCTTGCTGCCCACCATTGTAGAAAAAGAACCAGGAGTGAGCTGGTTAGGCTTCTGTCAACTGCACAAACTAAAGTCACCTGGGTAGAAGCTGTGTCAGTTGGGAAACTTCCTTGACTGGCCAATACACAACTATGTGGGAGAATTTTCTTGATTACTCCCTGGTGTGGAAGTGCCCAGCCCACTGTGGGTGGAGTCATCCCTTAGCACATGGTCCTTGGTTGTATAACAAAGCAAACTGACTGAGCCATAAGAGCCAGCCAGTGAACAGAACTCCTCCATGGTCTCTGCTGCACTTCCTGCCTCCTGTTCATCCTAAGAGATGAACTGTGGCCTCAGGGTTGTAAGAGGAAATAAGAACTTTCACCCTCCATTTTTCTTTTTAAAGCAACAGAGAAACAAACAATGACAAAGAATTTAAGCCGTATGAAACTGGAGGGGCTGGGAAAATCCTTGGACATTCCAATAAAACCCCAGAGAGACCCAAGAGGCCCAGAAGTCAAGACTATGTCCTAGCTTTCTGGGATATGCTTTGAAATAAGACCAAAACCAAACCCAAGTCCCTAAAATGCCAGCCAAATTCTTGGTACAGCAATCTAAAATTTAACAGCCTTACAATGAACACGACAGCACAGAGAGCCTCTCTAGAGGGTAATATCCACAGCACTCCAATACTGAGCCAAAAGCATCAGCGTGTGACAAAACAGGAAACATGATCTACAGAGCGTAGGATGACTCAAATGTTAGAGTTAACAGAGTTTAAAGTGCGATTGTATGTTTGTTCAAGGATTTAAAGAAAAAGAGGAACCAACAGAGACTCCCAGCAGAGGTATACAATTTAAATGAAAGAATCAAATGAAAATTCAGTAGGGATTTGTGGCAGTTAATATCCATCATCGACTTGGTGGAATCTCCATGGAAGCAAGGCTCTGGGTGGGTTTATGAAAGTGTTTCAAGTAAGTTTAACTGCAGGGGGAAGACCCACTCTGAACATGGTACCAACCCACGGGCTGGGGTTCTGGGTTGAACAGAACCTCAATAACTAATGGGGGAAAATATCAGTAAGCCCAATACATTTGTGGTTAGTTCCCAAAGTATGGAAGAGACAAGGACATTTGAGAAAATAATGACCTAAGATTTCTCCTGTTTGGTGGTTTTAACATTACCTCGCAGATCTGAGAAGTGTGAATAATGTTAAATTCAATGAAATTTTCTTGACTTTGAACTTTGGATTCTCATGCCTTCATCTACCAAGTGCTAGGCTTATGGGTGTTCCCCACCATGCTGCTTTATGGGGTTCTGGGGATGGAGTTCAGAGTTTCATGAAGGCTAGGAAGCACATACAGCTAGGTTCCCAGCGCACAGAGGAGTCCTGTGTATGCTGAGAGAAGTCTATGTTTACGTCACTGAGATAAAGTCAAGCTCCAGAAACCTATCAGGTAAAGGTAAAGTACTTGGCACATGAGCGGGCAGTGCAGATGAGCAATCCAGGAAGAAAAACAGTAACTGGAAAAAACCTCCTTCCATAGGGGTTCTTTAAGTCAGGCTCCAGGAAGTACAGGTACTGTATGAATTTATAAGCATGCTGTCAGAATACATAGGGATATATCTTCACTTTCCAATAAATAGCTGATAGCAACAGTGGTTTTTGTCTGTTTGTTCTCTGGAAAATGTGAAGCTGGTTTAATGCTTGCATTATAGGTTCCCAAATTGCATGAGAATTCTTGCTCCTAGCTGGTTCTAATTGGTAAGTAAAGTTGTCGATGCCCAGTGGCAGAGCAAGGAGACAGAGGCGGGACATGGATTCATGGACAAGGGGACTGAGGTAGGATGGGATTCCCATTGCCAGGAAAGGAATAAGATGCAGGATTGAGAGCTGTAGAAGAGAGAGCGTACAAACATGTAAGAGCAGGGGAAGAGTGGTCCCATAACCCCCACCACCACCCCACTTCCGCACTTGGGTCTGAAGTAGCAAAGAATCGGAGGGGAGGCATTAGCAAAGTGGCAGTTTGGGAGTAATCCAGCCATTGCCCTGTTTAAGGCATTTTAAATAGAAGTGTGTGTGTGTGTGTGTGTGTGTGTGTGTGTGTGTGTGTGTGTGTTTCATTCGAGAATGCAGAGCATTTGGGCATCATGCAGCTACTGCTGAGGAGATCAGAGCTGCTTAATAAACTACCACTACAGGAACCAGTATTAGAAACAAGACTGATAATGGTCACAGGAGAAGACGGAAACACAATCTACATACATTGAGAGCAGAGAGAGTCCAGTACCCAGCAAGACGATGCAGCCTTGTTCTGGCTTTCCCTCTCAACTTCTCCATCATCCCCTCAAGAGTAAATTTTGCAATCAAGGAGTCATTATTAGTTATTAGTCAGTTACTTGAGGATCACCCAAGCACCTGCTCGTGGAATCTACTAGTCACTCATTTTCTATCAATTAATATTTCTATCACGAACTAAAATGCAATGTACGTAGGTCTTATTCTTAAGAGAAAGAAGAAAGTCAAAGCTATTCGAGTTTGTTCTTTGTGGTTTTTCCTAGTTTTGCTAACATCTTTATGTGTGCAGTAACTTCTGACTGTGTCTGCACATGCATGAGTGCATGCATGCATGCATGTGTGTGCTTGTGTTGAGATAGGTACACACTACAAGTTTGAGTGTTGGGGGGGTCAGAAGTTAATTTGGGGTATTGTTCCTCGAGTGTAACTCACTTTATCTGGAGGCAGGGTCTCTCATTGTTCTGGAGCTCACCAAGAAGGCTGGGCTGGCTGGATCAGGTCCCCAAGGACTCACATATCTCTAGCTTCCAAACACTGGGATTACAAGCATGAGTCAGCCTGTCAGACTTTTTTACATGTGTACTGGGGATTGAACTCAAGTCTTTATGCTTGCAAAGCAAGCACTTTCCTGACTGAGTTATCTGCCCAAACCTTGACTTGTTCTTTGACACTCTCGAAGACCAGATAAAGAAAAAAATGTCATGACCTTCATCCCATGAGATAAAGACGATTCAGGGCTCTTTATATATTGTTCTAAACCCAATGAACAGGAGAAGTAGGAGAGAAGAGGTTACCCATGTCTAGTTAAGAACAGCCTCCATTACCCAGATTGTCAGCCAGAATGTATGGAATGGGGAACTTCCATCTGCTTGTCGGATCTCTCAGGGCATTTCTGGTTCTTTGCTAAAGACAAAAGCAAACATGTTGTCCAATTTCATCTATTTCTCCCAACAGTTTCATTTCTATTTACAGCTGGATAAAATCCCATTGTACATATGTGCCACAAGGCACAGGTAGGTCCTGGATTCTAGTTCTTAATATCTAGATCTTGGTATTTAGGTGGAAGTAGGGATGAACGGGTCAGGAAACTGGAAAGGGACTCTTAACAATACAAAAAAAGAGGCCTAAATGGAGCAGGGTGAGTCAGGTGATAGAACTCCAATGTTTTTAAGTGGAAAGGGATTCCCAGGGGCTGGAAGGGTTTCAGCATGGATCGGGGTTGAGATGAGGAAGGACAAGGGTAAGCGAATATGAAAAATGCCTTAAGGGAACCAGCTTCTTTGTAGATTAGGAGATAATAACAAAATGAAAAAAAGACAAAACGTCCAGAAGGATCAAAACCAAAGACAACCAAGAAGACCATGGTCATCTTCATAGCTCTCACTTGACTCACACCAAAAGGAACCCAACTAATTTAGGGAATTTATCTTCTCAATATAAAAACAATGGGAGCTCCTTAGAAATATTTTTTGGGAATACAGAGGCATTAATAAAAGCAAAATGAAAGGCCCAGCTAACTATTAACTCTGGGACAGTACCTGCAAACACACCGGAATATTCCCTTTCTATTCTTGGCTTACTGGGGAAAAATGAACAAATAAAGTATTTAATAATTGTATACATTTCTGTGCTTTAGGGTGTTTTTATTACTATCAACTATAGGGATGTTCTTATACAATATAGATTATACAAAATTCATTGCTTCCCCTCCAAAGTGTTCATCTTGGAGCTAGCCTCTGAGCATAGGTTGAGCCTCCAGAGGGACCAAAATTCCCAAGGCACAGAAAATATGTCATTGTCAGCACTCACGGGCAGAAGGATGTCCCCTTGAAAGAGGTTCAGGCCTGCAGCTGGGGTGGATTTAAAAACAAAAGGATATTTGCAGTCAACATTAATGAAAGACAGGTCATGATATAATTAATCTTTGCCATTGTATATATTTTGTTTCATACAGTCATCTATCTCTTTTTGAAATTGCAACTCTTTCCCTCTACCTAAGCAGATATGAACAGCCAGTAAGCATACATATTGATATGCCCTCTTTTGATTTTGGAATAAAAATCCTTCTTCAAGAACCTTAGAACTATCCTAGAAAGATAGCTCAGTAGTTAAGAACACTGATTATTCTTATAGTGGACCTGAATTCGGTTCCCAGCACCTCCATAGCAGCTCACAACCATCTGTTATACAATTCCAGGGGGACCAATGCCCTTTTCTGATCTTTACAAGTACCAGACACGCACATGGTGCACAGACATGCATGAAGTTGAAACATCTATACATAGAAAATAATAATATTTTAAAAATAATCTTATAACAAAAATGAATTAAAGGAGATTATGTTGTGCATGAACTCTAAAGCTTGTCTTCTTTAAAGAAAACAGTGGAGCTGAGAGAGGACATGAACTAGGAGGTCATGGACCTGTTGAGCTTTACAGCTGGTGTCTCATCCCAGCCCTTTCACGGCCCCTCCCCGTCACCTAGGTAAATGCATTGAGTGGACTTCCTCCCAAGAGGAAGAAGGCAGTCTCCAAACCTAAGCCAGGGACAATGCCCTTGCAATAACAAAAACCTGGAGACTATGTGTAGCTCTATTTAAGGCTATGTATGCCTCCAAGCCCCTGCTTTTCAGACGCTTAGCGGAATGGACCCACATGTACACTGCTTAACCTGCTTATCCATGACCTCAAGGAACTTCTAAAACTGAGATTCTTAAAGGGAAAGATCATGGGGAAACTTCCCAATCATTGAATAAGCTCCATTTACCTTTAAACATAACTTTTAATTAATTCATTAATTTTTAACTTTACCCAAATTAAAAATGCACAGTATAGGCCTGCCTGGGTTCACGTCTTGACCTTGACTAATTATTATCAAGCTGTTTTCTTAACTATATGAGTATCCATGATACTTAAAAAATAAATAAGTAAATATCCAAAGGTACTTTAGAATTTGCTCCACATAGAAATACCTAATCCTTACTCAGGCATGGTGGTGCCCACCTTTGATCCCAGCACTCAAGATAGGTGGGAGAAGAAAGGTCTCCGAGTTTGAGGTCAGCCTGGTCTACAAAGCAAGTTCAAGAATAGCCAGGGCTACAGAGAGAAACCTTGTCTCAAAACAGCAGGAGCAGCAGCAGCAGCAACAACAACAAAATCACCACCACCACCACCACCACCACCACCACCATCATCATCATAAGAAAGGCCAAATAATTGCTAAATGTTAACACACTCTTCTTCCTAAGTAACTAGAATATCAGCATTTTGTCTAGTCTGTTTCTTTTTAAATATGATCTCATGTCATTCAGGTTGACTGTGAGCTCTCTATGGAGCCAAGGATGATCTTGAACTCACAACTGCCTGCCTGTTTCCCCAGTGTTGGGGTTACAGTTGTTTGCCACCACACCATTTGGAGAGTTCAGTCATCTTCCAATATCACTCAGCTACTGTGATTTAGGTCTAAAGACCCGGAGAGGGTTCACTTCTGCAGCCTGCAATCCTGAGTGAGTCTCTAACCATGGGAGGTTTCCTGTGTCTCCCTGCATAAGGAAACCAGCATTTCCCCCATTACAAGATGCAGGTGACACTAGATATGGATGTCTTTGCAAAGTGTAAGGTGATTGTGACCAAGTGTCCCTCCACTGACACCATTCCCTTCTAAAGATGTCACTATGCAAAGGCTTCTCTGAAACCTCAGAAGCAGAACACAGAGATAAGACAGGCAACACTACGATGTCTTTCCTCTTAGTATTGGATGATAATGTGGGTTCCTCAATAAATACATTTCTGGACAAGCTATCCAAACAGAAATACATTTATCCATTCCTTTATGCCTCATCAACTAGCCACCAGTACATATGATGGGCCTGTTCAGGTTTAGGATCTTTCTCCTACTAAACAGAGCTACCTTCTTATTCTTTATAGTTTATTTATTGAGTAGACTAATTACCCACTCTTCCTCTTTACTTCAAACTAGAAACTATGGTTTTTCATAAACAGAAAACTTGTTACATGATCTTAGATCCAGCAAGGGCTCATTAGCTCTCTTAGAAAAAGCTAACCTTGGGCCTGGGGTGGTGGTTCAGTTGGTAAAAATGTTGGGCCTCAGAACCCAAGTAAAAACCCAGAAGTAATCTGATCCCAAATTATTGGAAGTCTTGATCCCTGAAAGCCTTAAGGCAGAAGCAGAAGGGTGAATGCCAGCTTAAGTCCCCTCTGGCTTTGCTTTAATAATTTCCAAGCTACCCAGGACTGCACAGAGAGACTTTGTCTCATTGATTAATCAGTCAGTTGATTTAAACAATAAACACGTGTTTCAAGGTCTCAATTTTCAGACATTGAACTCACCTAAGTTGATTTCTGAAATATCCTTCTGTTTACCAACATCTGTATCGTGGTCTGCCAAAAGAAAAATAACGAAAACACCATTGTTGAAGAAAACTTGGGTCTTATTGAAGATGACTCAGAAAGACTGCATAGGAAATGCCTCTTACCATATTCATTCAAAAGATGCTTAATCTGGAAGGAGACAAGAGTACACAAAATGGGTAACAGGCTGTACAATGAATGGATGATGCTCTTAAATATCTATGGGAGTAGGTAGTATCTACTTACCGATACAGCTGCTATGTGGGCAGAAAAAATCAGTGAGAGAAGACACGCAGGTCGTATCCGAAGCATTATTGCAAATGAACTGGATTTGGCAAAACCTCCTTGCCATAAAAACCTGTTGGACCTTGCTCTCACTGTCACAGTGGAAACTTTGACCCTGCTGTGGGTACTGTACTGCTTCGGACATGCAGGCTACAAGAATGAATGACACTTTTGTAGGCGTGTACAAAGAAACCTGCTCTAAAAGCTCATGGTCCAGAGCCTGGGAGAAAGTTTGAAAAATTCACAGTGGAACAGAGTTATACAAGTTATACACCATGCCACTCATGACAGAAATACAAATGGTCATTAAGGGGCAATAGTATTTATTGTACATGGCTAATCAAAGATGAGCTAAAATTTTATGAATTGTTACAGTCACAATTAAGATAGGGCATCAATGCTTGGCTCACATCCTTCCTCTCTGCCTGTTTTCTCTCTATGTATTTTTCTCCATATCCTCTCATACACAAAAATAAAATGTTCAGGAGCACTAGGATATTAGCCTATACGTTCAACGCCATTTCAGTAAAGATCCTACCAAGGTTTTCCAGTGGAGTTTTACAGACTATTTTAAAAATGTACACACAAAGGCATAAATTTCCGAGAATAAATAAGAAACTTAAAATAACTTAAAAGAAGAAAACTTAAAAGAAGAAAGTTAAAATAAAAAAAAAAAAAGCAGGAATCACTACAACAGAAATACCAAAAACTCTTCTTAAGATTATGGTAATTAGCGAATATCTCATGGCCAAAAGAAAGATCTCAGGAAATGGGATGCAATCGAATATTAAAAGAAACTCTATGTGTGTGGGGCTTTGTTACCCAGGAAGGATCCAAAATGCTGTAGGGAAACTTGGCTCTCTTTAATAACATTAAAAAAAAATGTGTTCAGAAAATGGAAACTCTAGAACAATGGCTCTCAGCCTCCCCAATGCTGAGACCCTTTAATAGAGTTCTGCATCTCGTGGTGACACCCAACCATGAAACTCCTTCATTGCTCTGTCACAACTGCAATCTTGCTGTTGTTATAGATCATAGTGTAAATGTCTTATATGCGGGACATCTGATATGCGACCCCTATTGAAAGACCCCCGAGGGGACCCTACCTCAAGTCTGGACCTGCGCTCACCCACAGACACACGAGAGACCTCCTTGATGCATTTGCATAAGGTAGTTTAATAGCAAGGGCCCTTGGGTTGAAACCCATCCCACGCAGGAGACAAGGGATTTCGACCCCGAACCCCAGAGGCGGGGGTGGGGGGTGGGGGGGTTGGGGGGGGCTATTTATGGATAGGGGTAGGGAAAGGCGGGAAAGTTTGGCAAGGTTACACACGATTGGTTATTTCAAATATCAGCAACTTGCAGAGGCGGCAGGATGGCTAGTTAGGACTTATCTGGGCATGCCTTTTTATTTTTCTTTGTGGCCAGGAATGTGTCTTCCTGCTTTGGGCCTACCCCACCCACAGGTGGATTTTCTTCCCTGAGGCTTGAGGAATGTATGGGGCAGTGAAGGCCCGAAATCCTACATTCAGTTCTGCCTTCCTGGAACTAGTGAGCCTGGTGTATATATTTTATAAAATGGTCTTTATAATTTTCACTCTACACTATGACAAGGTCATTCGGGATACCTAAAGGAGACTTGACCCACAGGTTGAAAACCAATGCTCAAGATATAGTTAAAGATTCAAAAATCTTGGAGCTTGAGGTTGGGTAAAGTTGCCTAAATAGTGGAAAGCTTTGAAATTATAATGAAAAGTTCGTTTAGATATATCAAAATTTAACCTGACTCACCTCCTCCTCTTGTAGCCCAAGTTAGCTTGCTATGGGGCAGAGGTTGACCCTGAACTCTCAGTCCTCCTGCTTTAGACTGCAGGGAGTAACAAGATAATAAATTCTTACCATCACACCTAGCCCAGTCTTGTCAATGTGACGCCAGCACGCAAGACTTCAAGTAAAGGTGTTATTGGCTATTTTCAATCCTGATGGTAGATACTCCTTTAAAAAGGTTGATTCTGGGTACAACTATCTAACATAATTAGAGGACAAGCCACAGAAGGAAAAGACATTTACACTGCATACAACTGAATAAAAAGGATTCATGAAAGGTGCAGAATTCTGACACATCTTTTACAAGCTTAGTTGCAGCTGTTAATTAGTTACCAGTTATGTGCCACACCAGGCATTCCACATGCTCTTCTGTGTCTAGAGAGTACCGTGGGGAGTCATAAGTCCTTGCTTAGAAGGGGTTTATGGTTTTGCAGTAAAATGCAAACCATGAGGGCAAAGGTCTTGCTTTCTTCCGAGTGCCCTAGCAACTGGCATACTGTAAACAATGAATTATTTTGTTACACACAAAAAGATCAAATTGCATTTTTTCTAATAGGATTAGACAGATTGACTCCCATGATGCCCATGAGGGGTGGATGAAGAGAACAGACAGGGGGGAGATGATGAACCATTCCCCACTATGGGTCGGCGCTCTCCTATCCCATCAAAGCCAGAGCCAGGTTCCACAGGCTATACTCGAGGACTTGTAAGTCCTCTCCCTCCACTTTCTCCTGGCATTCTTCACCTTCTGCTTTCAAGTTCGAGCGCAGTAGTTCTGGTAGCCATTCCTATCAAGATTTGCTCAATAACAGGAGCTCAAACATATGCAGAGCAAAACTCATCAACTAAAAAAAATGTTTACATCTCTGTATGTGTGTGTTTGTACCTGAGTGCAGGGACCCTTGGAGGCCAGAAAAAAAGTGTCAGATCCCCCTGGAATTACAGGACTTTGTGAGTCACATAATATGGGTGCTGAGATTCCAATTTGAGTCTGCTAGAAGAGCAGTGAGTTTTGTTTTTTGGTTTATTTATTTTTTATTTTTTTTTATTTAAATTGAGGTTTATTTATTTTTGTCTATTGAAAACAGACTTTTAAAACACAATATATATTAATCAGTCCCCCCTAACTCTCCTCCCAGATCCTGTCCACATCCCCACACTTCCTTCTTTCTCTCATTGAAAAATGGATAAAGAAAATGTGGTGCACCTACATGATAAAATACTATTCAGTTTCTAAGAACAAAGACATGAATTTTGCAGGCAAACGGATGGAACTCGAAAATATCATCCTGAGTGAGATAACCCAGTCCTAAGAGGACATACATAGTATGTACTCACTTAAAGTGGATATTAACTATAAAATATAGGCACCATGTTACACTCCATAGACCCAAAGAGACTAAACAAGAAGGAAGACTCAAGCGAGGATGCTTGAATCTCACTTAGAAGGGGAAATAAAATAGTTGTAGGAGTAGATGGGGAGAGTGAACTGGGTGGGAGGGAGGATGGACAGGGGAATGGGGGGGTCAGGATCAGGTGTGGGGAGAAACAGGGGAGATGGCCAGATGGGCATCTGCAGCTGTTGGGGGTGGGGGAGTGGAGGGTGTGATCTAGTACATACCAGAGACCTGGGATAGGGGAGGCTCCCAGAAATCATTGGAAGTGACCTTAACTGAGACTCACAGCAGTGGGGATGTGGAACCCAAAGACACCTCCTCCTATAATCAGGCAGGAAGCCCAGTGAAACAATAGGGACACCAACACACCCACAAAATGTTCAACCCAAATTTGTCCTGCCTATAAGAAATGCAGGGATGGGGGATGGAGCAGAGACTGAGCAAATGACCAAGCAATAACTGGCCCAATTAGAGACCCATCTCATGGGCAAGCACCAATCCCTGACACTATTAATCATACTCTGTTATGCTTGCAGACAGGAGCCTAGCATGGCTGTCCACTGAGAGACTCCACCCAGGAGCTGAGTCAGCCATATTCAGAGACCCACAGTCCAACATTGGATGGAGCTTGGAGACTCTTATGGAAGAGTTGAGGGAAGGACTCAAGTCCCCAAAGGGGATGGGAACTCTATAGGAAGATCAACATAGTCAACTAACCTGGACCCTTGGGGGCTCTCAGAGACTGAACCGCCAACCAAATACCATATACATGTATTTGGTACACCCCTTCCACACACATGTAGCAGATGTGCAGCTCGGTCTTTATGGGTCCAGAAAAACGGGAGCAGGATTGGGGGGCGGGAATCCTTAAAGCTGTTTCCTGTTTGTGGAATCCATTCCCCTAACTCTGCTGCCTTGTCTGGTCTCAGTGGGAGAAGTGTCTTGTCCTGCAGAGACTTGATGTGCCAGGGTTGGGGGATACTGGAGGGGGGCTCTAATCTCAGAGGAGAAGGGGAAGGAGTTGAGATGGATAGACTGTAGGAGGGGGGCCAGGAGAGGGGACAGTGATCAAGATGTAAAGTGAATGAATAAAAACAGAAACAAGGAGAAGTGGGCATTTTTTCACTGTTAACTTCTAGGCCTGTTTATATTTTTATAATTTATTTTTCCTCATGCTGCTTTATACAATGTTATACAACATTTAACTATTTAATACTAGGTGTGATTTGAATAAATAAAAACTGCCCTCTCTCCTCTAAAGATAAAATTGATTTAAGGGTAAAGACTTATTCTCATATGTACGCGTTGGTTAAACTCAGAATATTGTTTTTGTAGGTTTTTGTTGTACATATATGTAATAAATTCAGTATGTATATGACAGGTAGGCAACTGAGAACTGAGTCACTGTTATGTATATGATTTTGATTCATATGGTTTACATTTTCCACAGTTTGAGTTGTATTTCATCCTACTGTTTATATCTTTTCAAACCATGGATAATGATCCTATAAAATATAATTGCATTACAATGCAAATATCCAGGGGACTACAAAATCTGTGCCTTAAAAGTACAATAAAGCGTTCTTCTTTTGAAAAAAAAAACAGAAACAAAAAGCAAGCACTAATAAGTAAATAAACAAACAAATAAATAAATAAAACCCCCAAAAGACAAAACAAACAGAACAAAAAGAAAAGCACGAGAGGCATACAAAGGCAGAAATACACACATTTTCACACAGAGAACTCCCATTAAAACACAAAATCAGAAACCATAACATATAAGCAAAAGACCTGCAAGGAAAATAAAAGAAAAACCTCCAAAAATACCAACAGAATTTGTTTTGTGTTGGTCAGCTACTGCTAAGCATGCGGCCTGCTCTTAAATGTGATTTGTGTACCCAGTGAGACTCCCGAGGAGAAAACCATAAATTTCCCTTTGTGAGTGGTTATCAATCAGATATAGCTTCCGAGTGAGGGATGAGGGCTTGTGCCTGCTTCTGCTCTCATCGCTGGGACCCATCTGTTACAGACCTGCATGTGTAGGCCCTGTGCATGCTGCCACAGTCTCTGTGAGTTCATATGTGCATCAGTCCTGCTGTGTTAGCAGGGCTTGTTTCCCTGGTTTCTTCCATTCCCATTGGCTGTTACCATCTTGCCACCTCTATCTTCCACAGAGTTCCTTGAGACTTGGGTAGGCAGAGCTGATGGAGACATCTCATTTAGGACTCAGTGTTCTGAGGTCTCTCGCTCTGCACATTCTCTGGCTGTGGGTCTCTGTATTTGCTCTCATCTGCTGCAGGAGGAGGCCTCTTTGATGATGGCTGTAGAAGAGAAGTCTGCTTGTCAGGGTACTCTAGATTATATATATATATATATAATCTAGAGTACTAGATTATATATAATATATATATAATCTATATATAGAGTACAGGGTACTCTAGATTATATATATATATAATCTATATATATTATATATATAATATATATAATATAATAATTATTATATATATATATATATATATAAAATCTAGAGTACCCTGACATATATATAAAATATAGATAATATAGATAGAGATGAGAGATAGATAGATAGATAGATAGATAAAGATAGAAAGAGAAAGAAGAGGAGAGATAGAGACTGTGATATACTTATTCAAGGGGATTTGTTAGAATGGCTGATGGGCTGTAATCTTGCAAATCCAAGGATGGCTGCCTCCTAATAGAAAGGACAATAATTTGGTAGCTATTCAGTCTATGAAGCTGAATGTCTCAGTTGCTCTTTAGTCTACATTGAAATCTGGAAGAAGTGAAGTCTCTAATACTAAGCAAAGCGATCTCACAGTACAATAGATAAACTTGCTATCAAGAGGACAAGCAGGCAAAAGCTTCCTTCTTCCGTGTCTTTTTATGTGGGATGCCACTAGAAATTGTGGCCCAGACTCAGGGTGGGCCTTTGGACCTCAAATGATCCAATCAAAATACTCCTTCACAGGTATGTCTAGATGCTTGTGTTTCAATGGATTTCAGATGTAGTCAAGTTGACAGCCAAGATTACCCATCACAAGCAGCAAACACTCTTAACCACTGAATCATTCTATAACTTTCTTAAACCTTTTCTATAAAAAGTCAGAAAATATTTCAAGCTACAGGAGGTCATAGGATCCTTGTGGGAACAATTTAACTCTTTTGTCAAGTAGGCACAGCCATAGATAATCATGGAAATGTGTGACAGGGCTGTGTTTCAATAAAACTTTATTTACAAAAACAGACAAAGGGCTATAATACTGACAGTACTTTAGACAGTTAACTTTTTGGGAGTAGAGACTGAAAATATGCTAACAATTTTTTAAATTAAATTTCTTTCCAATGGGAATATTTATCATTTATGCTACTATGCTATATAATGGCAATTTCATAAAAGGATGTTGAGCAAGAGCTCACCCTGTCCCATATTCCAGAAGTAAAAGTAGCAATGAACATGTGCATCCTACATACTACAGGTGAGGAGGCACTGTTCCAAAGACCTGGTGTGTAGTATTTACTCATTTAATTCTTACAGCCATCTGGTCAAGTTGGTACTACTATAGTCTCCATTTTACAGGTTAAAAAACTGAAACCAAAGAAAAAATGAGACACTTAACCAAGCTCGCACAGATCTAGGCCCATCTTAAATGTCACCTGAAAGGTAGTTTTCTCAGCATGTCATTTCTGCCTTTAGGCTAGATCTGTCTCCTTTACTTTGGGTCACCTGCTTCTCTCTGCAAACCAGCATGTTATTATTCAAAGAGTGACCGCCTACCTAACCTCTCTCATCGAGTTTCAAGGCTAAAGTCTCAGAGCTATGTCATTGCTCTAACCCTACACTCATACTGAATTCAAGAAAAGCACCACTCCCTAGGACAGATCACACACACACACACACACACACACACACACACACACACACACACTGAGCAGTCTTTCTGACCCCTTACTAGATTTTTTTAATTAGCATATTGGGATGGATGGATGGATGGATGTAGAAGTTAGGTTCTTCCTCCCAGCCCCATGCCCTCCAGAAATAAGACTCAGACTCATAATATATTTACAAATACCTTGGCCACACAGCTTGGCTCTTCTTTAACTAGACCATAATTTGAAATAACCTATTTATTTTAACCTATAATCTGCATGGTTACCTGTGCTCAGATACCATGTGTCTATCGATTTACATCTTTCCAGGTGAATCTCCTGCCTGGTTCTATCCCAGAATTCTCTCTGTCTCCTGGGATGTCCCACTTTCTATTTTACCCTTTCCTATTTCCTAGGCCATTGGTTTTTAATTGGCAGGTCCTACATCCGTACAATACACAAGATGTTCTGTTTACAATTCCCCGTTTAAGTCCAATAAGAGATTCCTTTTTTTTTTTTTCTAATATGATTTAAATTGGTTGCACCACTAATGGAGGCTGAGCTTCACCTATTGGAACTACCAATGTACGGGCTTTTGTCCTAAAGGCTTGAGTTACCTTGAGTATTTAAATTTAAGTCATTCCACTTTAATCTCCACAGTCATAAAGACTGGGCCAGGGAGCCCAGCCGAGCGGGGTTATCTGGGAAGAAGTGTCTAAACACATGGAGATGGGTGAAGAAAGCAAAGACACACTGGGCTGGGCTTTTCTCAGAAATGTGTTTCTGAGGGAAAGAGAAATCTGTCTTTTGCCTCAGAAGTGAAGGCGCAAGAAACAAGTTCAGCTGCAAAGGGGACACTTAATCACTCTGTATAAAGTCTGTTCCTGGTCATCTGAGGATTCTTGGATTCTGAAGCATTTTAAGGGGATGGGGGGGGGGGGGAGGAAGCCAGTATTAGTCATAAAGAAGTGGTCTCAAGGCCCAAACACTGATGAAATCCCTCTGAGGAAGATGGACAAAGATTGGGTGGGGTATGGTTCAGAGAGGTTTTTTCTTTTGTGCCTGTGTCCTAGAAAAAGTTCATCAGCTTTGAAGTCTTAAATGAAAGAAAGATGACGGCTAAAGTCACACACATAACTGAATCCAGAGAACTGGAGGTTCAGCCCTCTCAGAAAGCAAAGCCGATTGGGAATCCCATTTCCCTTGGGGGGAAAAAAATCACAAAGCTGGTTTGGGAACAGCCGATTTTCTTGTGAAAGTGGACAAGGGCTCCATTCCCAACCACCCCACCATCTGCACCATTGGCAGCAAAACAAGTTCAAGTGGTAAGGAGAAGGTAATGGGAGGCCATGGGCAGGAACGGTGTCGAACATTCTATTCGGGGTAATTGATCCCAGCTAACAAATGAGCAAAGGAGACATCCCAAATTATAGCCCCAGGCTCAGTGCAAGTGTTAAGTTTAACCCATCATCTAATGATCTAGGATGGAGGACAGAGGGCTAGCTGCTTTCTGAGATATCATCACATCACATGCTAATGAGGACAGCTTTGTGCAATCATGTAAAAGTACCAGCCACTAATGCCTGAGTGTGAATGGATGGGCTGAACTGCTTTACACACCAAGCAAGGTAGAAGAGTAGTCATGCCTTGGTTTTTCAGTTGAATTTCTGGGAACAGCTGATTGCCAGCTACTTGTAAAGCTGCTCGCCCTGAATTTCTTCTTGTTGGTGACTTAGGAGGGACCTATCATATGGCAGCATTCTTCTTCTTCTTCTTCTTCTTCTTCTTCTTCTTCTTCTTCTTCTTCTTCTTCTTCTTCTTCTTCTTCTTCTTCTTTCCTTCTCCTTCTCCTTCTCCTTCTCCTTCTCCTTCTCCTTCTCCTTCTCCTTCTCCTTCTCCTTCTCCTTCTCCTTCTCCTTCTCCTTCTCCTTCTCCTCCTTCTCCTTCTCCTTCTTCTTCTTCTTCTTCCTCTTCCTCATCTTCTGCTTCTTGCTTGATCTTCCTAACAGTCACCAAGCAAGAATTGTTTCTTTTTTCTGGTGAAAGCCCCAAGATTCAACAGTATAATTCTCACTACCTAAAAGATACCTAAATAAAGAAAGGTGAGTATTTAACAGACAGACAGGGTCTCATATAGGCTGGCCCCAAACGTCATAAATTGTCAAGGATGACAGTGAATTTCTAACCCTTCTGTCTCTAGCTCCCAAATGCTAAGATTACAGGACTGTGCTTCTGTGCTTGGTTTATTTGGTGCTAATGCTAGAACTCAGGCTCTCGTCTACGATAAGCATGCACCCTGCCCGCCGAGCTACATCTTTACCCCTTAATAGAGACATTATTTAATGATGGGTTTTTCTTTCAGTTTATCAGTTGAACTAGTGGGCCCTTGACCTTCTCACACTCATTTTTTGTTCATTCATGAATTTATCCATAAAAAGATGCCATCACATATCTCCTCCGTGCCAGATATAATACCAGACGCAAGGAATCCATCATGGAACAGTGTTTCCTCAAGAAACTCAGATAGTGGTGAATGTTTAAAATACTAAACAGCACAGATTAGTATACAAGTGAACCAGCAGGTAATAAATAGAGTAGTAAATCGTAACGTGTTGGGTAGCCATGAGCTTTCCCACTTATGTCGCAGTTCCTAAAGTAACAACCCTGAGACTTAATCATATATGAATAAATGCTTAGGCTATAAGTTTCAGCTTGTTCCCTGACTAGCTTGTAACTTAACTAACCCGATTATTCTATTCTATGAATGGCACGTGGTTGGCTACCTCTTCTCAGTTTGGGGAAAATCTCCTCCCATGTCTAATTCTACTTCAGTGTTCCTCTCTTTCTACTGGAACTCCCACCTCCTATTTCCCACCTCAGCTTTTACGTCATGAGTTTTTTTTTTTTATTGACAGGCGATGACTCCATACAGTACACAAGAGAGTCTCTCTAAAATATTGTGGGTAGCATGCACAGTAGATCACTGACCCATGAGACACTAATGGACTCAGTGAGACATGGTCAGCCATTCTTAGGAAGTGAAGAGGGTTTTAAATACTCACATTGTCATGTTCTAGGGGACAAGTAGATATGCAGCTTGGTCATTCCTTTTCCTGAAGATTGCCTTATCCTGATTCTCAGAGGCCTCAAGTGATTTAATTCTATGGGTTTCATAACATTTTGTTGTTTATTTTCTTCTACAAAAGAGTAGCCTCTGCATCTGAGCCAGGCCATGGGTCCCGGGTCAGCATGCTTTAGGGAAAACTCAGCCATCTGCTCCAAATTTGAACCATCATCTAGTTGAGCAGATGGAAATAATGTCTTTTGAAGACTTTTGCCAGTAACCACACATCCCTAAATAATTAGTAAGCCCTTGTCCTCTCTGTGGCTGGGCACTGAGGGTAAGTCACAAAGTAGTCATGGAACAAAATAAGCTATTGATAGCTGCTAGGTCTGTGTTTAGAAAAGGCTGCTTGGTTGTCTCCCAGCAACTTAGGTCCTCTGTGGACCTCAAAGAGGTTGTTTCCCTCAAAGAAGCAAAAATGTGATTTCTTAATTCTCAACTCAATGCTTCATCGTGACTGTTTTTTATTTGATTCCATTTAACCTAGAGTTCAATTCACCACTAATTTCAACCCATCTACACTAAGAAGGAACATGCAGTTACAGATAATCCCTCTTGCCACAATAACCACAACCAGTATTTAATATGGTCCCTTGTGTGTACTTTTGTCCATACCAAATACTGAGGACTAAACCAAGAAGATTGTTGCACATTCTTGTTCTCAAAACCTTCAAATCTGTTTATTTTCCCCTCCTGAAAACTTGGCTTCTTTCTTTTTTACTGGGAAGGGAAAAGATGTATCCAACATAATGTGAATTATGGAATATTTTTAATTTTACAAAAGTAAAATTTTTAAAAAATATTAAAATATTTTTTAAGTTACTACAGTGGGTAGTGGTCAATGCAGAGACTCATATCTATTCAAATGTTAAGATTAAGTGACTGAGAAGGCTCAGCCGTAGAGATAGGATATCTATGCTATTTGTCCTACTACTAAGGTTCAGGGAACATCTTCAAAGGGGGTTAGAAAGACTGTAAGAGCCGTGTATGGGTTGAAAAGCTGTGAAATGTTGTCTTCTGGACATGACATGGCTGTTGCACTCAAGAACTCATGATGTCCTGTGGTTCCCTGCACAAGATCTAACCAGTCAAAAGTCCAGCACGGAGAAAAGTGAGAAGCTATTGAGAAGACTCCACCTCCTACTGTAGGCCTAGATTTTTTAAAAACCTACTTTAATAACGGTTCTCAAGCACTTCAACCCCCCTTCTAGTTCACAATCCAAAGGTGGGGAAGAAAAGATGGTAAATAGGACAAGGGGATGTGGACCTGCTTAGAAGTTCTTTGCAGTGATTCCAATCCGTCAGGATACCAACAGTCCAGTTCAAAAGTGTCACCAAACATGAACCAGCAGCAGCTGCACAATTGAGTAAAAACATCAAGGCCTCCACCAAATCAGCTGGACTCAGCAGAAGTCATCAGAACTAGTCAGAATGATAGAAGAAGTTCTTTGCTGTGCCTCTTAATAAAGTGAAGATCGGAGCAGATGCAAGACCGTTGAAGTGTTGCACAGCTAGAAATGAAAGTGTGCCATCACCTTTTTTTGAGTCCTACTTATACAGTCTCCAAATATCACATGTCCTCTCACAGGTCTGCTTCAGTAAATCATCACATGAGTTGGCTTCAGCAAAGCTTTGCATGACAAAGCCAGAAAATTTTATTTCACCCTCAAGGCAATATTGCCAGTTGTAAATGTAACTTTTATCTGTCAAATATAATCGTCACCTTGGAGGCTTACTGCTTTCAGTCTTTGAAGCTCTTTCTGAACTTTGGCAGGCTGGTTCAACTCAGCTTTTCTGGCCCAAACTCCTCTCCAAGCTGACTGATTCAATCCAGCTTCTCTCAGCTTCTCATTGAATTGTTCTTCTTGCCCTCAAAGTAACTCTGGCAATTTGTTTTAATCTTTGGTTCCTTCTCATTCTCTGGCTTCAACTGCCTCTGCTGCCCTGCACTGAACTGCACAAACTCAATTCCACTATACTACACTGTCTCGCTCTGCCATCTTAGTAACTGCTCTTTCCTGTCTGTTCTCGAGGGAGATGAACATTTCTTATCTGTGACTCATTCATCAAATCTTTCTCTGATTCGATGCTTTGTATGCCACTCAATTAGACATCACTTTCAAACATGCTTCCTTCTACAAACCAACTTTACCTTTATTGTTTGGGATTAAAGATATGTACTAAGGGCGTGTCTGTATTCCAGCCAGAGGGATTAAAGGTATGTCTTTCCAACTGAATCATATAGATCTAGAAAGTCTTTGGATGTGATCTCTTGCTAAAGCATGTTGCTAGATTAAAATTCCTCTCCAGACAGTAATCGTACTCTGATGGTCTGCTGGGGGAGGGAATGTCACTTTTTTGTGTCAGGAGTGGCCACTGATGGTTGCCCATGTTCTAGTGGATAATACTCATTTATATACGGACAACTCTAACTGGACCCAGTAAGTTACAACAATAAAAATAAACAGGCCGGGCGGTGGTGGCGAACTTGGGAGGCAGAGGCAGGCGGATTTCTGAGTTCGAGGTCAGCCTGGTCTACAGAGTGAGTTCCAGGACAGCCAGGACTACACAGAGAAACCCTGTCTCAAACAAAACAAAACAAAACAAAACAAACAAACAAAAAAACAGGAATGAAATTGTGGGGGTGATGTGTTGGGGGAAATTAAGTGGAATATGAAAGGTGTAACTGTCATACATGCATGATATATGTCATATGCATGTATGACATTTTCACAGAGTAAACAAAAATCTTAGACTGGAAAAGCTAGGATGCCATTGACGATGGATCCAGTTTTAAGCCATTTTTGCATGCATATTTTATGGTAATATAAATATAAGTCAATTTAAATTTGAGCTTGTGTGCAGGATTTGGGGGGAGTTGCAGAAATGAGGTCTCATCAGTTTTCCCAAATAATCCCTTTTGCAGGAACACATTAGTGTTCAACTCTGACCAACAAACCCTGGGCGTCACAGAGCTCTACCCAAGATGCTGTCCTTGAACGTCCCAACTTCAAAAATCAAAACAAAACAAAACAGATAAACAGAATGTACAACTTTCTTTATTTTTACAATTCTGAGGTGCTCAATGCAGAAAACTGGGAAGCAAAGTGAGAAAATGCTCACCTAAGCATTTTGGAACTGTATGCTTTCCTATAAGGCAGATCACATAAGGAAACAGACCAGCCTTACCCAATTGTTCATCAGTAGACTTGTATGATAGGTAATGGTAAGACAAGGAAGCCAGAATTCATAGTTAATCATAATTGTAGTCAAGTAGAATTATCATATTCTGTCATGATTATATTTTGTTGGGACCTCGCTGCCAAATGTTGGAACCCACACTGCCCCAAGCTTGGGAGCTAAATTGTCCCGGTTCATACTGCTGCTCCAGTCCGAGGGTTGGGGTTCAGCAAGAGAGAGAGTGAGGATGGATGCAAAGAATGGAGACCAGACAGAGTGTGGTTCAGTCCCATTTATTCTTGTGTGTGTCTCTCTCTCCTCCAGTCTCAATTGTCAAAATCCCAAGTCCCTAGTCGAGTTCAAATTGCTAGTCTCTTTCTCAGTTCCAAGTTACTTTCTTCTGTCTACCTCTTGCCTTTTATAAGTCTTACTTCTTAAGTCACACCTTTAAGTCTCACACCTTTAAGTCTCAAACACCCAAGGGAAGATCCTGGGTATCTAAAACAAGATGTTAGCAGAGTGTGCTCAGCTGTTGTAGGCTGTTGTAAACAAGTCTCTTGTCAGGGTATATGGCTCAAGATAGCTGCAAGGATGATAGCCACCTTCTGTCGGCTCCCTGCAGGGTATTACAAAAGTTTACATTTATTTCCTCATGCATTTATGTGTTTGTGTGTTTACATGACTGCATGAGTCTGGCTGTGTTTGCTATGACACTAGTGTGGAAGCCAGAAAAATAGACAGTCCATGGGAGTCAGTTCTCTCTTCACTCTGTGGATCCTGGGGATGGAACTCAGGGTATCAAGCTTGCTGAAAGGCACCTAAACCCACTGAGATATCTCTCAAGCCCATGAATATTTTATTATGAAAATCTTTAAGTGGATAAAAATATAGTAAAGCTTTCATCTTAACATATCATGTATTGATTCAAGCCTTCCCCTCTTTTCCCATCTCCTACCTCAACTGCTCACTAAATTGTTCCAAACCAGAAATGTAGAAACTATCTTCCTCTTTGCTCCAGAGCTTCACCCTTACACCTAACTCAGCTCTCTAAGGTCTTAGGCAGGGTGGACTTTTTAACATCACAATTTGACATCATCATTTACAAAGTTCCTACTTTCAAACTGCACAATCAAGTTACCAAAATAAACCTCATTGGGTTTTAGGTGAGTCTAGGAGTTTGTGTGGGCCACATCCATAGCGACCCTGGGCTGTAGGCTGGACATATCTTCAACTTTGTGCTTTACACCCTCCCACAGCCTCTGTGGGTGCCATCTGTTCTGCTGGATCCTAGGAGAAACATCAGAAGTAAGGTATTGTAGGAGTTTTTGTGACAGCAGCACTATGTGTGTGTGTGTTTCTCTTAATTTATCTCTTTGTGGTGTTACAGGCTTTTGGCATATCAATTCTGCCTTCGTGAACAGATTCTGTTCTGATCCAAACACCACATTTCAATAAGTTACGATGTGAAGACAGTCAACTTTCGAAAGCTTTGGTTTCCTTAACTGGGAAATGGTATTACACACTCATGGTGTTACTTCCAGATCCTTCGTTTTTCTGCTGAAAAATGTATCTACTAATGTTTTGTTTGTTTTTATAATACACTTCTAGAGATTCTATGCTTAAATTAATGAGTATGTCAAGGTAAGAAGGTCTCTTCTTTCGGTTTGCATGTTCTCCACCAGGGGGCATGCACATTCTAGTAAATTAAATACTGCTCCTGTTTCTCACAGGCATTTTCTCAGACTTCAGGGACTATGGCTATGATGGCTAGTGCTGTCAACATGATGGAACCTAGAGTCACCTTGAAGACAAACCTCTCTCCATGCCTTTGGGGGCTTACCTTGACTAGGTTAGCTGATGTGGAAAAAAAATCAAACTTAGCTGTAAGCAAGGCCATTCCCTGGATGGTTATCCTGGAGGATGCAGAGTGGGAGAAGCGAGGTGGGTATTCCACAATTCATTCCTCTCACCGTTGACTGCAGATGTCATGCGACTAGTTACTTGAAGCACCTGCTACCTTGACTTGTTTGACGTGATGTTCTGTACCTGAACCCTCAGCTAAGTGAACTTTTCCTTCCTTAAGTAGTTTTTGGTCAGGCTGTTTACCTCGGTAACAACAAAAGAGACTATAAGGTATCACTGTGGGCACAGATCATAAAAAAATGAAGCATCATTTTTTTAAAAAAAACTTAGTGACTTCAAAAGATAATTTTTACTACAAAGTGATTGCAATTTTTTAAAAAATAGTTTATCTCTACAAGTGGGGTGAGCTTGCGATTTTGCTCACAGCACAAAAATGATAAAATATGGAACCAACTTTGAGGTTCCATTAGCACAATAGAAAGTTTCTAGTTCCTCGACTTACCAACATCCTGCTTTGAACTCACAGAGATCTTAACCCTGCCTCTGACTCTGGAGAGCTGGGTTTAAAGGCACATGCCACCACAGGTAACTATTTTTTAAAACTAATATACAGACCTTTCGACTTCATTGTGGTATTTTCAAATGAAGTGCATTCTCATACATTCTCCTCCCGATGCTTCTCCCACCTCTCTGTTACTCTTAATCCCCAGCGGATTCTCCCCAGTCACTTCTTTCATCTTCAGAAATCCAGCTCAGGTCCAGATGCTGCAAAGCAGGCTCCTCTCTCTTGAGGAGACATCTTCCCAGACCCTGAGACAGAACGTTTAACAGCATCAGTGATAGGAGAAACATCAGAGCAAGCTGCACTTTAGATCCATGCAAGTTCAAAAAAACTCGTGTCAAATGCACACTTGTACTCTAAAATTAAGGAGACACTTATACATACACTGTGTTATTAAATACAACTTAATGTTGCAAATATTTCTGTATTTGTATGAAACCATAATGCTACCGTTTTTGAGTTCTCTGTAGTTAACAAAAGTATTTTTGGGGATGAGCTCTCTTTTGCTTTGAAATTAGGAACTCCCCTTTTTATTGGTTTTGAAATATTCCTTCCTCTTGGAAATGGTGGCCTTTTGTTATAGTTAGCAAAACAAATAGTTTGGCAACTCCGTGGACCCTCTCAACTCCTCTGGGAATTCATACTGTGGCCCGAAAGTTAAGTCTGGTAACTATTAACCTAAGCAGTCACTCCAAAATATAGAATAGTAAAAGAATTAAATTCTATGTATATAATAGAAAGTAAGAAAGAAAGAGAAAGAAAGAAAAAAAGAAAGAAAGAAAGAAAGAAAGAAAGAAAGAAAGAAAGAAGAAGGGAAGGGTAGGGTAGGGTAGGGTAGGATAGAGGAGAGGAGAGGAGAGGAGAGGAGAGGAGAGGAGAGGAGAGGAGAGGAGAGAAGAGAAGAGAAGAGAAGAGAAGAGAAGAGAAGAGAAGAGAAGAGAAGAGAAGAGAAGAGAAAAAAAGAAAAGAGACTGAACAAGCCATGGGAAGCAAACCAGTAAGCAGCATCCTCCATGGTCTCTGCCTCAGTTCCTGCCTCCAGGTTCCTGCCTTGCTTGAGTTCTTGTGTTCACTGCTTTTGATGATGAACTGTTAGGTGAAGCCATGTTTGAAATAAACCCTTTTTTTCCCAAGTTGCTTTTGATAATGGTTTTCATCTCATTTGGGGGCGTAAATAAGCAATTTTAGGGAAAGGTTCTTACAGACAATCCCAGCGTTGGTAGGAAGCATGGGTTTTCAATATGAGTTTGCGTGACCTAGAGAAAGTATTGATGAGCTCCAGCGTCTTGGATTTTTAACCTGAGGATGTAATATCTCTCAATGACACTGCAAAGTGTCAGCCCTGTTTGTACAAAGCTGCACATGGTAAGTTCTGCAGGAACATCATGGCTAATATTGCTAGCATCATCACAATTCTCCATTCACTTATGCTTTGTGTATGTCATACATACATGTCAAGTAGACCTCAATAACGATCCAGTTCTCTGGAAAAACAAAACAAATGAACCCAAGATGTTTAACTATCCACAGAGACCTTACTAGTTGAAGGCAGGCCGCTATGATATAGCTCAGGGCAGCATGCGAAAAGATGGCTTTGCTAGCAAACAGACAGGATCAGCTGATGGTGAGCAAAGCAGGGACAACTTTCCAGAAGAGCAGGAATGTCACAGCTATTCAGAAAAGTCACAGACTGGCCAGGGCCACCAGAGACAAAGACTTCCATTTACAAAACTGACGTGTCATCAAACACACTCAAGGACCCTGAATGGGCTGACATGACATGTCCTGAACTTCTGTCTACCCATCCTATAGCTGGGCCTTCCATCTCCTTTTGTGGAATGCTGTTCTCCAGGCATGGCATGGCCACTGTCCTGTTGAGCTATGTGTATGTTTATACATATATGCATAGCTATATGTACATGAAAATACATAGCTTTGAGTAGCTATGATTGGCAGAAGGACAATACCATCAGATTGTGGCCATTAGCTTTCTGTCATGAAGAATGCACACAGTTAAAGTTGATGAAAGACAGGCTGTTTTCTTTGGTAGGCTGCCTGCTCCTCGATTGCCTATATTTCTAAAAAGTAATCTTTTGTTCACCCATACTTTGATAACTAATTCTACTTAAATGCTTGTTTCCCTGAGGTAGTCCTTTGATCTGTCATTCATACCCTTTCTTTAGCGAATAGACATTTGTTCATATTTCCTCAGGAAGAATCAACACAATTCCCTCTAAAGCACATTCATGAGTCTTGTATAGTTTCACCACAGCCAAAGAGGCCTGTGAAACAAAACTACAAAAGGATTGGAGTGGTCTTCCAGTTGAAAAAAGTATCTGCCTCATAAATACGAGAATTGAGTTCAATTCCCAGCACCCACATAAAGAAGCCAGCATGGTAACATATGCTTGTAATTTCAATTCAGTAGAAGTAAAGGCAGGAGAATCCTTGAAGTTTACTGACCAGTCTAGCCTGCTTGCTGAGCTCCTGGCCAATGAGAGACCCTGTCTCAAAACAAAAACAAACAACAACAAAAACAAAAACACAAAGTGGGTAGTATCTAAGCCCCAAGTCAGGGCTGATCTAGGGAGTCCACATCATGGACACACACACACACACACACACACACACACACACACACACACACACAGAGAGAGAGAGAGAGAGAGAGAGAGAGAGAGAGAGAGAGAGTGAGTTTTGGGTTTTCCCTGTTCTATTAGCATGGCCCAAAGGTAGGAATAATTTCTCCACCTTCAGTTACAGTACTTAACTCATGTGGGTGCTCACTAAAGTTTGGTGTGTAGAGTGGGACATGGAGCTACCCAAGACTCTCACAAATCTGGGGACATGCCTTGTGCTAGTATCATGTGAAATGACGTAGGTGCCTCTGTCACTTCACTCTTGCAGTCAAAACCCCAGAGATGGTTGGGGAGATGGCTTTGTTGGCCAAGTACTTACCATGCAAACATGAGGACTTGAAATTGACTCCCAGAAGCTACCTAAAAGAGACAGGGGTGGTGGCACAAACTTACAGTCTCAGTGCCAAGAGGGCAGAGGCAGAGGCAGATGGATTCCAGGGCTTGCTCCAGAGTCAGCCTCACTGAATTAGCACTTTTGGGGTTCAGTGAGAGATCCTGTCTCATCAAACAGGGTAGATAGTTACTAAGGACATCACCTGAGGCTGACTTCTGGCTTTTACACATTCGTGAGCATTTGCACACATATGTGCACTGCATGCGTATACATGTAATACATGTATACATGTAATACATGCGTATTTACACCATATACACATGAACACACGCAAGCCCCTAGAACAGTGGTTCTTCCTAATGCTGCGACCCTTTAATATAGTCTCTCATGTTGTGGTGACCCCCCTGACCATAAAACTATTTTCGTTGCTTCATAACTGTAATCCTGCTCCTATTATGAATCACAATATAAATATTGGTGTTTTCTGATGGTCTTTGGTGATTCCAAAAGGGGTTGTGACCTGCAGGTTGAGAACTGATGCCCTAGAGGAAATTCACAAACAGGAGAACTCACAGTTGCTTCAGCTATATTTTTTAATTGTCTCTGTTGTTAGCATGTTTGCCATGTACCAGTATGTTTGTAATGTTCCCATATGTGATGGTTTGTATATGTTTGGCCCGGGGAGTGGCATTGTTAGGAGTTGTGGCCCTGTTGGAGTAGGTGTGTCACTGTGGGTGTGTGGGCTTTAAGACCCTTACTCTAGCTGCCTGGAAGCCAGTATTCTGCTAGCAGCCTTCTGATGAAGATGTAGAACTCTCAGCTCCTCCTGCACCATGCCTGCCTGGATACTGTCATCTTCCTGCGTTGATGATAATGGACTGAACCTCTGAACCTGTAAGCCAGCCCCAATTAAATGTTATCCTTTATAAGATTTGCCATGTCTGTCTGCAGCAGTAAAACCCTAACTAAGACACCATGTTACAAGCAATCCTCCCTAAAGCCTGTCAGAAGCATTCTAGGGGTCACACCAGGGGTGTTTGTGACCTGCCTTCACTTACCCCTAGCTCATCACTGTCGCTTCCCACCCACCAGCGGAAATAAGGGAGCAACAACAAGGTCTTCTTCGAGCGGTTTATTCAGGCTTCTTCATCAATCTCCTCCCCTCAGCTCCCCAGCTCCAGCCTAAATACCCACAGATGATCCAACCAGTCCATGCCACGTATCTGAATCCGGTAGGTTATCAGAATGCGGAAGCGCCTTCAAGCAGCAAGCATGCCTTATATGGACAGGGTGAGCAACGGCTGGCGCGCAGCCAAGCACCATCTTAGGGAGCGGATCTCCACACATCACCTCCTCTGGCATTCCTAAACCACATCATAAACGTCATACTATTCCACTGATTACCATAGCAACTCTGGTCGCTCAGACTCAGCCCAGTTTTAGTCTAGATCTCTCTTACTGGTCCTCTGGCTTGAAGAATGTTCTTCCTTCAAGAGGCCTTCTCTGTCCTGACTTCTTTAGGGATGAATTCTGCAAAACTGGTGGACTTTCCTTCCCTTCTTCCACCTTCCCTTCCCTTCCCTCTTCTCCTCCCCCTCTCTTCCCTGTTCTCATTCTTCGCCCTCACTGTCTTCCTCCCTTCCCCTCCCTCTCCCCCGCCTCTATCCTTTTCTCCTTCTTTTGACATAGTCTCCTGTATTCTAGGCTGACATCGAACTTGCTATATAGCTGATGATGATCTTGAGTCCCTGATGCTCCTGACCTCAGCTCCCAAGGGTTAGGCCTACAGGAATCTGTCTTCATACCCGGTTCTTCTTTATTGCGTTGACTGAATAACATCTCACCTTCCCTGTGGAGTGAGACTGCATCGCTCGCTTTGGGACAAGTCTCTAGCACCTAGCTGAGTGCTTGGCACATAACACCTGATGAATGTGTTTTGCTAAGTGGCTTGTTGAGTAAAAGAGCAATGGAGATATTATTATCCCTTCATCTGCTCATTTGCATGGAATGAGCAGAAATGGCAGTTCCATAGAAACAGAAACCACCCAGGAATGGGGAGTGACTACTGACAAGCAGATGGCATCTCTAGAGTGGTGAAAATGTTATAATAAAACTAGATTATACAACATTTGCACTATTGTGTATACTTATTAAATTTATTATATTCAATGAGATCATCTTATGACATGTCAGATAGACTTCAATGACGCCATAAAACTTAACAAAAAAATTAAGTCTCTGGCTCTTTGCCATACAGGCCCAGAGATTTTTTTCTCATGTCAAAGAAGAACCCCAAATCCTACAGAGCTTAACTTCTAACATCACTGGAGACCACAAAACTCACTGACTGTTTCATGTACAAGTTAACTTCTCTGTGGAAGGTAATTTGCCATCTCAGGTTTTTCAGTGGCAACTGATAAAAAGGTCTCATGACTGTGTGATTCCCCCATACTGAGTATTAAAAACAAGAAAAAAGTCTGTGGCTCAATAAGCTTGGACATTAGCACAATATGTACACAAGTTAGATAGGACCAGAGAAGTGTCCCAGGATCACCGGCCAAGTATAAGAACCCGACGTAGCCAACAGAAGGTATTGTCTCAAATTATGAAGCTACAGTACACAGTTGCCCAATAGTCACATGATTCTCAGCGGGTGAGTGGTTTCTGATTTCTTTTTTGCAAATTTGGCATGAGTGTGTACTTTTTTTTTTTTTTTTTTGGTTGTTCAAGACAGGGTTTCTCTGTGTAGCCCTCTCCTGGAACTCCCCATGTAGACCAGGCTGGCCTCGAAATCAGAAATCCACCTGCCTCTGCCTCCGAAGTGCTGGGATAAAAGGCGTGTGCCACCACCGCCCGGCTGAGTGTGTACTCTTTAAGCTCTGGTATGGGAACATGTTTAAGAGCACACTCGCTCTTTTAATCATGTTCCTGGAAGGGAACCTTTTTGTTCTGTTCTTGTCAAATGAGATGGGAGAGAAAATGGCTTGCTGGGAGAAACACTGTCATACCTGTGATGGTCTTACTTACCATCCCTCTAGTCACCAAACAGAACATAGCAGTGTTTTATGGGTTCTGGGCAGCAAATCTCCTTGTTCCAAGAACAGCAGTGCCAGCAGGAGAAATACCACCATCCTGCTTTTGGGCTGACTCTTTGTCCTTGGCACAGAAATGATTGGTGAAACCGTTTTACTTTAGAGGTGACATGTGTAAGAGGTGACCCTTTGTAAGATGTAAGAAACAGTCTTCTGGAGGGTGATCGGAGTGGAGGAAACATCCCTCGTCTGAAACACAGTGTACCTGAGTACAAATCACCCTTCTTCGGTAAGTCAGCTGTGTCCCCTGGAGAAATCACCTTTCCTCTCTGAGCATCTGATGGCCCTTCCATAAAACCAGGAGATTAGAGTTTTAAGATCCTGTTATTCTAGTAGTAAGAATAGTTACAGCTATACCTGGGCTGAGAAAAATGTTCAGTCATTTAAGCACTTGCTCTGCAAGTGTAAGGAACCAAGCTTGAATGCCAGAACCCATGTTAAAAAGAGATGGGGAGGCAGAGACAGCTATGTCTCTGAACTGGTCACCCATCTAGCTGAGTTAGCAAGCCCCAAGATAGTGAAAGAGCCTGTTTAAACAAGCAAGCAAGCAAGCAAACAAACAAACAAACACACTAAGGCAGGGGCTGAAGAGATGGCCCAGAGATTAACTTAATGTTTCTTTGTTCTGATAAGATGAGAATTATTAAGTATGGTTTCTTAAAAGAGATTTTCTTGGTTATTTTGTTGTCTTAGCCTGACACAAGTTAGAGTTGTGAGAGAAGAGAGAATCTCAAGTGAGAAAATGCCTCTGTCATATTGGCCTGTTGATAACTCTGTTGTGAATTTTCATGATTAATAATTGATGTGGGAAAGCCTAGATCACTGTGAGTGGCGCCCTTAAGCTCATGGTCCTCGGTTCTATAAGAAAGCCAGCCAAGCAAGCCATGAAGAGAAAACCAGTAAACACTACTCCTCCAGGGTCTTCGCTTCAGTTTCTGCCTCCAAACTTCTGCCTTGAATTCCTGCCCTGACTTCCTAAGTGATGGGGTGTGGTCTGAGAGTTGTAAGATAGAACAAATCTTCAGAGATTAAATTAATTGGGTTTCTTCTCCTACAACAGTCTTGTTTTGCGCGTGTGTTTGGGTGTGTGCTTGTGTGTATCTTTGTAATAACAACTTGCTTTAGAAACCAGTGCCTTTGAACCAAGTTGGCATCATCAAGTTTCTTCTGTCTGTGGTTTGTTATGTGTGTCTTGTATTGAATTGGTGTGGAAAGGAAGCTCCCTTAGGGTAAGTGAGAAGGGATCGTGAGTGAAGGCTCAAGGTGGCTCTTAAGACCCAAGTCATAGTACCCTCAACTCCTGTAAGTCTACATTCAAAGGCTGAATACCCTGAAACTCAATGTTGTTGGGCAGTGACTATGGATGTTGTGGAAGCCCAGCTACAACACATCAAATCCTGAAGGGAGCATGTGCTGTTAATCATTCTGCAGACTTTTCCCCAAGGGAGCAAAACTTAATTTTCTGGGGATAGTAAAAAGAGGGAAACTTACACACACACACACACACACACACACACACACACACACACACGTGCACGCGCACGCACGCGAACGCACACATGCCACAAACACCATGCAGAACATGCAGGAGGAGCTGCAGTGAGCAAGTGAGCTTCCTGGAGACTACCCACTGTTTTGCACGGCTGTCATGGGTGAACCCTGGAGAGGCATGACCCCAGGGCTTCATCCTAGGACTGTTTCTTGCTGTTGTGGTGTCTTTTCATGTTTGTCATTGCTGTAGGGCTAGGACATGATGTGATTGGGCAAAGAAAGACCCTTCCTGCCTATAGTCTGTTATGACAAATTCCTTGGCATTGGTCCACTCTATTGATCATACTTCAGATCCACATGAAGATTAACTCTTATAAAATAATATTGTTTGGATGAATTAATGATTTTACAGAATTCTTAATTTGATTTAAATAGTTTTAGGAAGTTAGAGTAATTGATAGAAAGTTTAAGGAGATGGTTTAAGTTGTTATGCCAGAAAGATATAATAAAGTTAGATTCGAGAATAGAATATGCCCCTCCTCATAGGTTAGCAAGTCAAGGCTGCATACATTGGAAGAGGAATACAGTGAGCTTTTGTGTGTTGTAAGTATGTAACTTGCACTAGGAAGGAAAACAGACTTGTAACAAATTAGTGATTAAGGAGAATGTTTATTCTAGGCTAGGTCCAGAGATGAGACCACAGGTGTGTCCCATGATAAATAAGGTCATGAACAAGTAGTGAATAATTATTATGAGTGTAAGAACAGAAGAGAGATGATGAGCTAGACTTCAAAACTAAGATGTAAGATAGATGACCTGTTTCTTGATAAAAACATTATAAACGTGTGACATGAAAAACTATTGCTTTGAACTTATAATGAACATATTGAATAAAAGATAAATAAAACTACTGCTTTGAACTTACAGTGAGCCTGTAGAATAAAGGACAGATAAAAAATGTTTACTTAGGTACAGTTTTAATAGAACAACATGTAATCAATAATCCTTCTGTAACTCCCTCTTGTATAACAATTTTATCTGTTTTTGAATGAAGTAATTCTTCTTACATAAAGAATATTGTCTGAGGAAATGTTAAAATGCTAAGAGAAAAAATGAAGTTGTTAGAGATTGCTCGTTAGAGTTTTGCTCTATCTACCAACAGTGTATAATGTATATATGTATGTGTGTATATATATGTATATGAATATATGTATATATGTATACATGCATATATGTGTATATGTATATGATGTATATGTATATGTATATGTATATGTATATGTATATGTATATGTA
>JANHMN010000017.1:48298413-48337476 GCA_030674055.1 Rhabdomys pumilio
ATATGTATATGTATATGTATATGTATATGTATATGTATATGTATATGATGTGTATGTGTATGTGTATGTGTATGTGTATGTGTATGTGTATGTGTATGTGTATATGTATGTGAATATGAATATGGATATGAATATGTATATGTATATGCGTGTATTGTGTATATGTGTATACACACACACACACACACACACACACACACACTGGTTGAGCCTGACCACCTGTCTCATCAATTCCACAAGTGTTCATGCATGCTTACATATATACACATACACCTACACACATATGTATATGCATACATATAGACAAACAGATATATACATATATACATTTGGTGGATGGGGCAAAGTCCTCCAAGCCGCCACTTAATCTTTCTCTCTGGCCTTCTTATACCTTCCTAGATAAAAGTTCTTTAGAAAATTACCTTATAGATAAAATGTTACACAAAAGGGGAGTTACAGAAGGATGTTCAAAGCAGTATTTCATTTTATAAGCTCATTATAAGTTCAAAGCAACAGTTTCACATGGTCTTGCTTTATTATAGTGCACACCTGTGGCTTCATCCTTGGATCTGACCTAGAATGAATGCTTTTCCTTGATCACAAATTTGTCCCAAGTCTATTTCTCTTCTTTAGTGTAATTGTGCAAGCTCTTTGTATTCCTTATTATGCAGCCTGTACTTACTATTCTTTACTTACTATTCCAGGAGGAGGCACATCTATTCTTAATTCTAACTTTATTATATGTTTCTGACAAAACAACTAATCCCACTCTTAAAACTTTCTTCCTAAAATTATTTGAATCAAATCAGGAATTCTATAAAATCATTAATTCATCTAAACAGCATCAATTCGTGAAAGCTTATCTTTATGTTGAACTGCAGGAAATCTGCCCAATAGAGTGGGCAGGAATCATTAGACTATGTAATAGTGACAGGAACAGCATATCAGCAATAAGAGGCAATCCTGGGATGAAGTCTCTAAGGCCCCTGAGATTCAGAGCTTACCTTTCACAGCCTTACAAAGTGGTGGGCCATCTCCAGAAAACCTACTTGCATGCCTTTAGCCTTTCCTAGATGGCTCTTGACAAGTTCTAAGACTATTTTGATGTTAATCTCACATGGTCCTGAACAGGATATAGTAAAAAGGAGTTGAATATAGGTTTGTGAGCTTCTCTGCCTCTGAATTTTATTCAGTGGGGAACCCAGCTTATTGAATAATGCCAACCATCTTCACATATTTTCCTCACTTGTCAATCTGAATGCCAAATAACCTCTCGAAATAACTACATTCACACACACAAAAGTGTGTCCTACCATATTTTCTAGGCATGAATTAATTCAAGTAAGTCAAAATGACCACAGAAACTAAACATCATAGCTCTGATGTGTTACCTTTTTATGTTTAAGTCATAGTGTTTTGTTTTACTTGGTTTGAGACAAAGTCTCACTATGCAGCCTTTCCTGTCCCAAAACTCATCATGTAGACCAGGCTGCCTTGAAAACATAAAGAGCTAATGCCTTTGCCTTCCAGGTACTGGGACTAAACGTATGGGCCACCATGCCCAGCTATTAAACATTTTTATCATTATATTAAGGAATAGTATTGGTCTGAAGGTTTTGTTTTGTTTTGAGCCAGTGTCTTGCTCTATGAACTAGGCTAGCCTGTAACTCACTTACACTGCTTTTCTACCCACATTACAGGACTACGGTTTTAAGGTCAAGCAGAGATTTTTCTATAATACTTTCTACTGAATTTATATGGGTAATGTTGAAATTCCAAGAAATGTAGGGAAATGTTTCTATTTCCTGGATGACTTGATCTAGAAGCTGGATTGTCATTTCTAAACTAATAATAAAACATGCCACTAAATCCATTTGTTCCTGACAATTTTTTTCTTAGATGACTCTAACTACAAATGCAACTTCTTTCTCTCTTTATGTTTTGAGACCATGCTATGCTATCATCTGTCTTGCTCCTGGGCTCTAGAATTCTCTCATCTCAGCCTCCTGAGCAGTGGAGACAATAGACATATACTATCATCTGAGTCCCAGTTCAACTTTTAAAGGTAAATACAGAACTACTTGTTTCTTTCTAGGTGAACTGTGACAAATGCTATCTATTTTCCAATTAATTTTTATATTCCATACAGGTTATCAAATTTTAGGTAGAAATATTTGTTGCATGCTCTTTTTTTTTTTTAACTTTTAAATTTGATGCATGTGAGTGTTTTTACCTGCATGTAAATGTGTGTGTACCAAATGTCCTACATCTTCAAATACCAAAAGGGAGCATTGTGTCCCCAAAGCTGGCATTACAGATGATTGTGAACCACTTTGTAGATCCTGGGAATTGAACCCAGGTCCTCTAAAAGAGAAGCCAGTCCTCTTAATCACTGAAGTATCTTTCCAGTGCCTGTAAAAATAAGTAGGCCTCTTAATAATATTTTAGTATTTATAAGGATCCCTATTTTATTAATTGAAATATTATGTAAAATTTGCATTCACACAGTCAGACGATCATAATGGAACTAGGACTATCTTCTGGATTGACATAACTCTAGACCAAAGCAAAAACTGGTTTGAAATAGTCATGTAAGTCTTGTGTAAGAAGAAGAAGTGGTTTATTCTGGGGATTTTGAGATATTATTTGTTCAATTTCTTCATTAGCCTATTTGCAACCCACTGAGCAGTTTGTTGTAGAAGCATTTTCCTCATGTTTGGAATTTTCAAGGTAGACAGTCATGTGAATACTATCTTCAAAAGGAGAAAACTGGGGTAATGAATGGTAATGTAGGATTGGCTGTTCTGTCACCACTCTGTCAGGGACTCACTTTGGAATGTCCCCAAAGAATTTACATTTGCCTTCTTCCTGAAAGAAGAAAGAAGAAGGGGGAGGGAGAAGTGAAGAATAAAATGAGAAGACAAGGAGAGAGGGAGGGAGGAAGGGAGAAAGGAAGGAAGGAAGGAAGGAAGGAAGGAAGGAAGGAAAAAAGGAAGAAAGAAAGGAAGGAAGGGAGTGAGGGAGGAAGAAAGGAAGGAAAAAGGAAGGAAGAAATGAAGGAAGGAAGGAAGGAAGGAAGGGAGACAAGGCAGATTTCCTAGATATATTCTGGATAAAGGCTGAGAAGAGAGAGAGAGAGAGAGAGATCACAATAGCTCTTGAATGAAATGGGGTTGCAAATGTTTTCTAGATGAGGGAGAGAATTCCACTCCCACTAGAAATTAAAAAAAATAAAGCAAGAAATAAAGAAATAGCAGCAACAAAATCCTTCATGGACTCTAAACTGGAGTACTCGAGAACTTAGAAGCCATTTTCTTAGCTGTTCTCTCTTCTAAGCCAGCTGTTTACAGATTGGCACGGTTTAATTCTAGCCCGAGTTACTGAACTGGCTGCAGTGGCAAATATCAGGAGCTTTTGATTGCTGAGCCTTGGCTATATGTACACCAGGTACTTGTAGCCTCTTTGGGATGCTCTACTGACACTTGAAGCTTAGTAAAGACATCTGTCTGAATGAAACAGTCGATGAATTACTGTGCAGGAATGCATGCCATGCCTCGTGTGCAGGACTTTATAAGTGCATGAATTGATAGGGCTTCAAAGGTGCTATGCCTTTGGTGTTTACTGATGTTCTTGGCTCACATACACGTGTACACACACACACACACACACACACACACACACACACACACTGACAAAAAGGAAGAAGATGGAAAAGGCTTGGGAAAGTGGCTCAGGAGTTAAAATTGTTCACCAAGCAAGTGTGAGGATTGGAGGTTGGATCCTCAGAGTTCATGTAAATGTCAGGCAGATGCAGTTGCTGCCCTACAATTCCAACTTTGGAGGTCAGAGGCAGGGGATTCCTCAGAGCAAACTGACTGGGGAGACTAGCTGTACTAGTGTCTTAGTTAGGATTTCTATTGCTGTGAAGAAACACCACGACCAAGGCAATTCTTATAAGGAAACGTTTCATTGGAGCTGACTTACAGTTCAGAGGTTTACTCCATTATTATGGCGGCACACAGGCAGACATGATGCCTGTCGGAACATGATCAAAAGAATGAGGCATGGTGAACAGTGCCTTGGGGAGCGAGCAGTGAGGGAAACTCCAGGAGAAGAGGAGGAGGGCCTTTTACCTCAGGTGCATTTTGTTCCCTGGATTGCTCTTGGGCATGATTTCCTGCCTCTTGTGATGAACATTTACATTCAATTTATAAGACATGCTTATTCTTGCTGGATGTCTGGTCATATAGAACCCAATCTGGTCAGTGTACCCTCAATCTGGATATGGCCTTCAGTCTTGCTTTCATGCTTTGCCAGACATAATCTATAGTGCTTGCCAGGTATTGTGTTTAAACTGATCTTTCCTGAGAAAATTCTTGGAAAGCATTGCACTGTTAGTATTCAGTATGTGCTTGCTTACTGGTGTTCACTTACATGGTTTTCTGATCATATTTTTCTGCCTGTGTTTTTCTGAACTCAAACAACCTTCCTTGCTTTGCTGCTACACTGAAAGTGAAGTAAGGTTGTCTACGGCATCAGAGTAGTCCATCCCATTCTTTCAGGTCCTCAGATCCGAGGTGCAGCAGACACAAGCTGCACAGGTCCACAGTACTGCAGAGACAGCTGAGAGCTCTATATCTGGATCAGCAAACAACAGGAAGAGTAAGACACTGGGCCTGGCTTGAGAAAAGCCCACCTCCTGTGACACATTTCCTCCCACAAGGCCACACCTCCAATAATGTGACTCCCTACAAGTCTATGGGGACCATGTTTATTCAAACCACCACAACTAGCAAGTGCTGGATTTGTTTGAGACATTTGCCTCAGTGAATAATGTAGAAGTGTGATGGAAGATGATGTCTGAAATCAGCCTTGATCATACACATGCACATGCGCCCAGATATAGGTATGCCCACCACATGCACATATGCACAAACACACACATGCACACTATATACACAGATGTGAAAATGGAAAAGGGGGAAAATATAAGAATATGCATGACCAAAGGAAGATTTCCATATAAGTCAGTTGTTCACCCAAACAGGTCCTAACAACCATGCCTTAAGTACTGGACATACACAAAGCACTCTGTCCTCTTGGTGACTTAAACGTTGATCTGAATCAGGAACCAACACATTTGTGTTAGTCTTCATTCTTCACTTCAAGAATCCTAGGGCTCAAATGGTATCATTTAAGAAGCATTGCTAAATCTTTCTAATATACTCTCTAACACAATGAATAACTATAGAATGCCACATTCTGGGATCAACACTTTTATTAAAAAGGCTTCTCAATTAGTTCTCTAAGGCTGGCACAACAAATAGCTACATACAAGACATTTATTTGTATTAGTCACATTTCTGTTGCTGTGATAATACACCATGACCAAGGCCACTTATAGAAGGAAAAGTTATTTAGGCCCATGGTACCAAATAGAGTTGATGATGATGGAATGAAGGGATGTTGGTAGGAGCAGAAAGCTGAGACCTCATGTCTTCAATCACAAGCAGGAAGCAGAGAGAGTGCACTGGGGATAGTGAAAGCTTTTTAACTCTCAAAGATCACCCTCAGTGGTGTACTTTCTCTAGCAAGGCCACACCTACTATGCCTTGCCAAACAGTGCCACTAAGTAAAGACCAAGTATTTAAATGTCTGAGATTATGATGGATATTTACATTCAAACTACCACAACAGTGAAGTCAAATACTATTTTTTTCATAGTTTCAGAGGTCCAAACTTATGGTATCATCACCACTTCTGAGAGATACTTGATGGTTAACTTTCATTGTCAGCTTGATGGGATTTAGAGTCACCAAGGAGATGCACCTGTAGGCACGTCTGTCAGGCTGTTTCCAGGATGCTTAATTTAGAGAGGCTCACTCTGAATGTGTGTGGCACTATTGCATTAACTATGGTCCTAGACCAAACAAAAAAAGAGAAAACATTGAATAGAGGTTCTCTGAATGCCTCCCCCAGAAGACAGGGATTATTAAATGAAAGATTCATTGCCAGACATAGAATAGTTTCCTTTGAGTTTTTGGTCAAGAAGGCCCATGGTCCCCTGACACAACACAGGCTATTAATAGTCTTTGCTCTTGGTTGTCCATCATAGCTAGATGGTAAGATCCCATTGCTGAAGACATGAGATGTATAGAAATCAGGCTGGAATTAAATTAGAACATTCTCCCTATTTGGTTACCTTTAGCAGACCTGGCAGGAGCTATATTAGCTGCTGAGGGTGAAAAGTCACCAACGGACTTACCCGAAGTCTGACTCTGCATGCTAACATACTGACCTGCCAGACACCAGTGCAATAGTGGCGTGACTATTAGAGGAAGAACCAATTGCTTTCTGTTTTGATTTGAGGAAAAAGGAAGGAATTCTTACCTAGCACTATAAACCTGGTCAAAAGCCCAGAGTTAAGTAGGTTATAGGCCTTCGGGGGTGATCTGCTACTGTTGATTTGCTAAATGGACATGTTGCTCTCAGTTTTGATTAGAAAAACACACAGTGGACAGCCATCAATTGTAGAGACTCACAATGGGCCAAGGTGGTGAAAGAAATGACTGTTAAGGGCTTAGCCCCGAAAAAAACGTTTATATCAACACACACACACACACACACACACCACTCAGGGAAAAATCATGAAAGAAGGAGCAGAAAAGCTGTAAGAGCAGACATGGGGAGAAGTGCCCTTGAAGTTCTCTCTGTAAGATACGCTGGCCATTAAACCATGGGTCCATAGCAACTATGGTGTCTGTACAAGACTGGCCCAAGACCAAGCCAGTCAGTGCTCCTTTATAAATGGGGGAGGGGTTCATGAGGCTCCCCACGCCTAGCTGAGGAGTCATTACCAATTAATGGCTGCTGGGATTGGGAGGGGGGTGTTTTTCTTCAGAGATGAAAACACTGGGAAAGCTTTCTTTAGCCATACCACTTCCGTGGAATGGATTGAAGCTTTCTGTCTTAAGTTTGAAAATTTTCAAACCAAACATGGTCCCAATCAGCAGATAATGAATTATTAGTATGTAGTAAAGATAACAATTAGCTAAGGCTATTGATTCAAGCGGAGAAACTCATTGATCAAAAAGATTGTGGAGCAGGCCATTAATGTAAAACATCCTAACAAGATCACCTGTGGGAGGTTTCAAATGTTGGAATTTTATAGCAGAGCCAATAGCAATTAGATGCAAGCTGCATAGGGACTTTTAAACATTCTAGCATATATACACTTTAAAAGGTAAAACAGAGCCAGTGAGATGACTCAGTGGGTACGGGCCCTTGCCACCAGGCCTGACCACCAAGTTTGATTTCCAGATGGTGGAAAGAGAGGACTAACTCCCACAAATTGTTCTCTGGCAGTCTCCCCCCTGCACCCCGCAACACACACACACACACACACACACACACACACACACGCACGCACGCACGCAATGTGACATGCCAATAAGCTTCCCCAAAATAATCAATGTGATATATAAATACAAAAACACTCACCCTACAAAATCTTCTCATACTTAAAAGGAAATAAAAAGTAGAAAGTACTAAAAAAAATTTTAATCGTCTATTTTACTTAGCACTAAAACATCTGTCATATTTCAGCAAATCAATATTAAAAGTAGCTAATAAGGCATTTAACATTTTCTGGTGCAGTATTCAAAGCTTCAATATGTTTTTAATGTCTCAATTGAGATGGTATACTTTTCTTGGAATATCTGCTCTAACTTTTGTAAAATCTACCATTGAAAAACTAGAGCAGCGAGCCCACAGTTCACCATTTTCAGCCGGTGCTCTTTGATACGTGGAGCGGATTCCTTTCCAGCCAGGCTTTTCTTGTTTCCTCTCATTGAATGGACGCATTGCCCAGACCATTGCTCCTAGCTGGATGGTGATCATGGGTAAAACCCTCAACACTGGGACTGTGGGCTCCCACGAGAGAAAAAAGAAGTTTTCTTTTTAGATTGAATCAGTCGTGTTGGGAGGTTTTTAGATTTTTGTTTTTCTTTATGCTTATTTCATTTTTGCCGCAATCTAATCAACTGAATTAGAAGAGCTCCCACTTTGATCTTGAACGTGCTGTAACTGTGTATGTTGGTGGGGTGAGGGGCGGGGCATGCTGACACTGCAAGCCACAGAAACAAAACATGCAAACAGTTGTCTATCTTGGTCACGTTTCTGGGAATTGGGTTTATCAAGGACACATCTGCTCCTATAGAGAACACTCTCGCGAGACTTTCGGACTGAATGACTGGCTGGGACTTTCTGTGGAAGCCTGGGGAAGGGTGGCTGAGTCAAATCCTGGGAAAACGTCTGAGTCTTGCGTCTGGCTTCAGTTTGAGCCCTGGGGCTCTGCCTTCTCATACCCTCCAGGGGTTGGAATGGTTAAGCCTGGTGGAGCCTCGGGTTCTCTTCTTCTTTTTGTTGGTGTTTTGCTCTGGAGCTGGAAGGGACAGCTCTAGCTCCCTTTTCTTGAGGTCCCAATCTGGATCCTGCTCATCAAACAACAGCCCTCTCTGGCGGTGGTCCCTGCATTCGCGTTCTGCCCTGCGAAGAGAGCAGCCTGTGAGGGTGAAAGGAGGAGCCTGGCCATCATTGGCCCAGACCTCTCTTCCTGAGGGCTTCCCGCAGCACAGACCATTCACAGTTTAATTGAGAAGGAAGGGGGCCAAGTTCACACATGTCAAAGAGCACTCTAGATTCTAAACCTTCTAAAGTTTAGAAGGTCTCAGATACCAGAGAAACTACCCGAAGCTAGTATGGGGCCTGGGTGTGATGAATCTCAGACTCAAAGACAGCTGGAAGGAGGGGCTGTTCATTCTGAAAATGCTCAGATTTCCAGAACAGTCTTCACGTTATTGGGAAGCTCTTGCATTTCTTTCTATTCTCCTGATTATAAAAAATGACACACGCTCATTGTTTAACATGTTAAAGTATAGCCAGGCACGTGTGCAGTTCCAGCACCCAGGAGAGCAAAGCAGGAAGATCGCTGCAGGTCAGGGCCAGCCTCTGATGTGTAGTGAGTTCCAGGCCAGCCTGGGCTACAGAGTGAAACCCTGTTTCAATCAATCAATGACTCAAGTGGATTTTAAGGTGCTGAAACATGAGGAGGAAAAGGTTAATTGCATGCATTGTGTGTATAAATAAATTGGTTAGGAATAGCCTAGGAGCTCACATCCACACAATGTAAACTGTGAAGATAGCCTCTGGTCTCCTTGCCTAGAGTTACAAAATTTCTAACCCCACTACAGGCAGCCACATCGTGTACCCTGTGAGTCACTTTACTAAACTGCCCGTTTCAGCTCATCCATCCTGTGGTGAGTTCAGCGTTGACTTCTTCCCCTAACGACGCTCCCCCACCCACTCGCGCCAGGGCCTTCATGCTTCCTTGCTCCCTCCACTTCTTCTCTTGCACACCTGACCTATGCACATTTCCAACGTGGTAGCCACACCCACATCGAGAGGTTTTTCTCTCTCTTCCTTCTGCCTGATCTTTGCTATCTGCGCGACCACACTAATTACACCTTCCTCTGCCATTCATCCCTCCGAGTTCTCTATAGCAGAGGGAAGTGGTAAGCAGGTGGGAACTCACATGTGATGCAGCTGAGTAAAGTTTTCCTCGGCTTAGCATTGCCTGCCCACTTTCCCTGGCAGTTCCCACTCCATTTTAGTTATGCTCAGGCCAAATGTCATGTGCCTCACTGAGGGGTTAAGTTTGCTGGGCGGTGGGGGTTGTGGGGGGATCAATAGAAAGCCAAGGGCAAGACTCAGGAATTCCAGCATTTGAAAGACTCAAAGGATAAACACTAAGGAACTGGACCTGGGCTACCTGTCTATAATCCTAGCACTTGGGAAACTGAGATAGGGGGATCATGAATTGAAAGCCAAGCTGGGTTACATAGTGAGACTTTTACACGCACACGCACACACACACACACACACACACACAGAGAGAGAGAGAGAGAGAGAGAGAGAGAGAGAGAGAGAGAGAGAGATCTTGAGTTACTTCTATAGATAGTCAATCACACCCTATTTTTAACTTTTTGGGGGGTTGGCAGTGCCAAAGATTGAACCCAGGGCCTGACATGGACTAAGCATGTATTCTACCCCTCATCTACATTCCCCTGTCTCATTTTTTGGTTGGAAGGTTTGGGGTTGTTGTTTGTTTGTTTGTTTGTTTGAAACAGGGTTTCTCTGTGTATCACTGGCTGTCCTAGAACTCACTCTGTAGACTAGGCTGGCCTTGAACTTAGAGATCCATTTGCTTCTGCCTCCCGAGTGCTGGGATTAAAGGTGTGCGCCACCACTGCCTGCCCAGTCTCATTTTACTATTTGAGACAGACTCACTAATTTGCCCAGACTGGCCTCAAACTCATTCTGTAGCCTAATCAGGCCTGGCCTAGCATTTACAATCTATCTGGGTCAGTCTCCTAAGCAGCTGGTATTGTAGGCCTAAGCCCACAATCCTGGATGAGTTGAACATTCTGATGATAACTGTATTTTGAAGTTTGTACAAGACAGCCCACTATCCCTGTCCTCTACATAAACTGGAATTGCTTCGAGGTTATTTGTTATCTGTCTCATCTTCCTTTCCAAGCAACAAAATTCAGATCAGGCTATTTAACTCTTTCTTGTATGAATCACTTGTTGACCCGACCAAATTATGGCTTCATAAATTTTATTTCCATTCCTCATAAGGCTATAATTGCAAAGAGCAGATTTTGCACTTAATTATGCCCAAACTGCTTGACTTAGGTAATAAATGAATGACTAGTTGACAAGTCCTAGTTGGCTAGAGGGGTCGTAGGTAAATGTACATGGGTCTTAAAGAACAGACATCTACGATATGCCAGGGTGGGTTGGTACCCAGGGATGTTTCCCCGTCTCAGAGGAGAAAGGGAGCAGCCAGTTGTGGTGGCACATGCCTGTAGGATTTGCTGAAGGAGGGAGAGGCAGGAGGATCACGAGTTCAAGGCCAGTCTGAGCTACACGTTGGGCTGGAGAGATGGCTCAGCAGTAGAGAGCACTGATTGCTCTTCCAGGGGCCCTGAGTTCAATTCCCAGCAACCACACGGTGACTCACAACCATCTGCGATGGGATCTGATACCTTCTTCTCCTGTGTCTGAAGACAGCAACAGCGTAATCACATAAAATAAATCTTTAAAAAAGAAAATACAGGGTCACAGCCTTAGGAAGATTGGGAACCGTGGGGTTAGATCTTTTTGTTTCACTTTCATTTACCTGAGATTGGTCAATTGACAAACCCCTGGTTGCGGGCTCCTTCCAGTAGCTGGGACGACACAGTACTCACATCTCCAGGAAGTCCACACAGTCTTTCTGACCGTAGATCTGTGCAATCCTCTTGGGCGTGTCTCCAAAGAAGTCAGCAGCATCCACGGCAGCATGAAGAGCATGCAGAGCTTTGAGTACATTCAGATGTCCTGACTCAGCTGCAAAGTGAGCTGCCGTCCACCCCACGTCGGTTACCAAGCAGGGTCTGGCTCCATATTGTATCAGCAGATGGATTACCTCCATTTGTCCTTAGGTATACCATGGAGAAAGAAGACAAAGTTAAGGTTAGAATGTCCTCAGTGGCCTGAGACCAGAAGCAGCCTAAGGAGCATGGAAGCAGGAGGAAGCTAGTGTTTGTGGCACCTCTGCCTCATTACCATCATGCCTCTCCGTTCTCTTCTTATTCCTTATTCCAGCCCATCCTTATTCTACAGAGACCCGAGCCCTGTACTCTTTCTAGAATGGCTCTCCTTTCTGTCCACTGTCCCAGCTCTTGCTCAATTCCCTCCCATCTATGCACGAGCAACTGTCGCTACTTCTGCAATGACAATTGTTTGTTTGTTTGTTTGTTTGTTTGTTTTAGTTATTTATTTTGTAGAATTTGGGATTGAAGCTAGGGTCCCACATGCCCTACATATGGACTCTAATACTGAATTATATTCCTTACTCTTATTACTTTTTATTTTGAGAGTGTGTCTAGTTAGGTTTTGAAGATTGGCCCTGAAATTATTCTGTACCCTAAACAGTTTTTGAACTTTCTGCCTTACTTGTAATAGCCAGAAGTTGAAAACAACCTAGATGTCCCTCAAAAGAAAAATGGATGAAGATTACACACTGGAATATTACTGAGCTGTTAAAAAAAATGACATCATGAAATTTGCAGGCAAATGGATGAAACTAGAAAAGTCATCCTGAATGGGATATCCCAAGCTCACGAAGGCAAATACAGTATGTGGTCACTTATATGTGAATATCAATTGTGAAATCAATGATAATCAAACTATAATCTATAACCAGAGATTAGCTATGGAGTAATATACTAGAGGGTACCAACAGATCTCATTAGGAAATAGAATAGATAGTTATGGATGAATGTGAGGGGCTGAACAGGGAGGACCAAGTGGGGAGTAAGGAAGGAGGGTTGTGAGAGGGATACAGGGAGAGACAGATAAAATTAAGGGGTATTTTGAGGAGTAGTGTAGAAACCTAATACAGTAAAAATGTGTACACACACACACACACACACACACACACACACACACAATCTAAATGAGACTGCCAAACAGTAGGGGAGTCAGAGACCCAACTGGCCATCTCTTGTCACCAAACAAAACTTCCAGAACCAGGATTAGGTTAACTGAATTGAATTAATGGGCAAAGGGATCCCATGGAAATCCCCCCAAAATTCAGGCTGTTGCCAATAGTATAGGTTGCTCTCCACAAACTGACAGCAAGGCCCCATTTCTGAAGACAGCACCAACACAACTCCTTAAAGATGGAGATGATGGACCAGTGCCTACACAGAGCCTACACCTCTATGCTTCAGCATCTTTGGTATAGTGAGTTACTCTTCACACACCAAGCCAGCCACAAACCCTTTATGTACAAGAGTGCCCTATCTGCAGGACATGCTAAGGCATTGGTGGCACAAAGCTTGCTACCAACCAATAATTGATTTGACTTCAGGCTCACTCCAGGGGATGGAACCCATACCCAGCATTGCTTGGGTGGCCAAGAACCTAAGACTAGATAGTCCAGAGACCAAGGGAAAAACCCATTAATATTAGTCTGAAAAAGAAAGAAAAATGTATTGATAAAGATTCCTAATGATATTCTTCTATACTCCTAGATAAGTCTCTTGATCAACCATCATCAGAGAAGCTTCCTCCTGGAGCAGATGGGGACAAATACAGACCCACGGATATTACTCAGAGACTGAGAGAAACTTTGGAACACTCAACCTTGACTGGGATGTCACCATCAAATCCCTTCCCTAATAGATCAGGAAACCCAGCAGAAGAGGAGGCAGAAAAAGCCAGGGGCGATGGAAGACACATCTACATCAGGATGAACAAAGCTCATGTGAACTTGCAGAGTCTGAAGCTTCATGCGGAAGCCTACATTGGTCTGCACTAGGTCCCCTGCATGCATATTATGGCTTTTAATTTAGTGTTTTTATGGGATCCCTGAGTGTACTAACAAGTGACTCTTGTGCCTTCTCTTAGATCTTTTCCTTCTGTTAGTTTGTCTTGTCCAACCTCAACATGATACTTCTCTTTTATTATATTTTATTCTGTTTTATTTTAAAAAATGAATGAATGAATGAAAATCTAGCTACTAGGGTAAAGGTTAACAACTGAACTGACACTCATTCCTTCTGGGAAGGGAAAATCAGTTTCTTCACTAGGACATTGGGTATATCAACCACTCCAGGACAGGCCTCATATTCAGGAGTAGTCAACCACTAAATATAGCACTCTGTAGGGTTTGTTGTTGTTTTGTTTTGGTGTGTGTGTGTGTGTGTGTGTGTGTGTGTGTGTGTGTGTGCTTTTATTCAGCTACAGTTTGGTGGTTTTGTTTTTTATCTTTAGATATAGTTTTATTTGTTTTCTTGATTTGGGGGATGGTTGTTATTGTAATTATTTTTTTTTAGAAAGAACTTGAAGTTGGATGGTAGGGAGGAGGAGAAGCTCGGGAAGGACCTGAGGGAGAGAAAGAATATGATTAAAATGTTTTTAAATTTAAAAGTGTTTTTAAATAATAAAAGTACAATAAAACATTAAAATAAGTAATTTTAGCTAAAAAAGTATATATATATTAAAATATATATATATTAAGATATATAATATAAGATATTTTAAGATATATAATATATATATATATATATATATATTTTAAGACATAGGTTGGTGAGATAGTTCGTTATGTAAGCCTGGTGACCTGAGCCAGAACTTATACAAAGTAGAAGAGAATCAACTCCTGAAAGTTGTCATCTGTCTTTCATATGTACATCATGCTATACACACACACACACACAGAGAGAGAGAGAGAGAGAGAGAGAGAGAGAGAGAGAGAGAGAGAGAAACAGAGAGAAACAGAAACATGCACACAAGCACATGCACAAAAAACACACAGGGAGAAACACACATGCACAAAAACACAGGCACACACACAAACACATACACATCATATACATACACACCCCTATGAAAATAATTACAATCAGCAATTTGAGCACTCTTAGGATACACCTGACACAGTTTAAGAGAAAAGGCTTTCGAATCAGACATGTGGGGTCATATCCTGACAGCATCAATCACCAATAAATGATACCTGGATAAGAAACAAATGTCTGGGCACATGGTGGTGATATATACCCTTATTCCAAGCACTCAGGGGGCACAGGCAAGTGGATCTCTGAGTTTGTGGCCAGTCTGGTCTATGGAGCAAGTGCCTAGACAACCAGGGCTACACAGAGAAATCCTGTCTCAGAAAAGAAGAAGAGGAGGAGAAAAAAGAGGAGAAAGAGAAGGAGAAAGAGGAAGAGGAGGAGGAGGGAAAGGAGGAAAGGAAGGGCAGAAAACAAACACCTTATGCACAATGCTCTCATTCCTCATTTGTAAAGTAGGGTTGTTATCACTGGTCTCACCAAATCCTTGAGGAGTATGGATGGATTCCCAGACATGAAGCACCCAGAACAATGCCCAAAATACAGCACATGTTTCCAAAGATGTCATCTGGTATAGCTACCAGTGTTCCCTACTTATATTTCTGCAAAAATGTCTCAACCTAAGTCTTTTGAAGCTGGTCCTACTTTCTGCCTTGTCTTCCTCCCCACAAGACAGAAGACAAATATGGAGAGCAAAGTTGACTATAATACTTTTCTTAACGGGCTTTTGGTGAAATTTATTACTAAAGACTTTTTAAATTTGTGTGTGTGTGTGTGTGTGTGTGTGTGTGTGTGTGTGTGTGTGTGCTTGTCTTAGTTAGGGTTTTACTTCTGCTCACAGATACCATGACCAATGCAAGTCTTACAAAGAACAACATGTAATTGTGCTGGCTTACAGGTTTAAAGGTTCAATCCATTATCATCAAGGTGGGAGCATGGCAGTGTCCAGGCAGGCATGGTACAGGCAGAGCTGAAAGTTCTATATTATCATCTGAAGGCTGCTAGCAGAATGCTGACTTCCAGGCAGCTATGGTGAGGGTCTTAGAGCCCACGGCCGTAGTGACACACCTACTCCAACAAGGCCACACCTACACATGGTGCCACTCCTTGGGTCAAGCACAGTCAAACCATGACAGTGTTCATGTACATGCATACATAACACACATGTGTGCAGGTGACCCAGAGACAGAAGATGTTGATTCTTCTTGGAGTTATAGGTGGATGTGGGTGCTGGGAATCAAACTCTGGTCCTTATAGAAGCAACAATCACTCCTAACTGCTGAGCCATCTCTCCAGCTTCAATATCCAAAGACTTTTGTTATTAACCTCCTGTTGTATAACTGGGATGTGTTGGGAGGGGGTGAGGATTCGTCTTCATCTACTCTGGTTTCGGAGTCATGACAGCAGAGGACTGATAGAAGAATGTTCATAGTCTCATCTTTGTACACACTATCTAACTCCCTATCAAAGAACTCCAGTGTAGCATTACCTCCTCCATTATATAGAAGAATTAAAGGGGGGCCCAAACCATTAAATAATATGGTCCAAGTGCTAGCACTAGTAAGGACTAATGCCAGGGTTGAAATATTCTATCTAGTACTAAAGAAACATCCATCACACTTTGTGACACCAGCTGATGCCCTCAGGAAAGTGGACTCGGCATGGGTTCACAGAGACACTGTCCACTCACCTCTGATTGCAGCCCAGTGAAGCGGGGTCCTGTCATTCCAGTCTGCATCCTTGTAGTTTGGATCACAGAGACCTTTCTTCAATATCTTCTTTACTGAATTGCAATCCCCTGCAGCCACAGCCTGATGGAGTTTGGTCATGTCTGATATTTTCGATACCTCCATGACAGAATCTGCTGGAGGGGATACAGGCCACTTATAACATTTCACTCCTAGCAAATGCTCCCTAGGTTTCTGCATCAGTGACTTGCTTTCCTGTCTTGTGGATTTGCACCTAAAATTGCAGTGTGTGCGTGCGTGCGTGCGTGTGTGCATGCGTGCGATGTTGTGTGGGTCCCTAGCTCCCAGCAAGTATAGATACCACTCACTACTAATGGTCCCACTTTACCCAGAATTATCTCTAAAGTCAAAGACTGGCACGTTATTGTGTGCCCTCCACCCATCTTTCAGTGTGACTTTCTACTCCTCCTTCAGAGTTCCCTTCGTTTTACGCTACCTTGACTGTGGAATTCTGCATCTTGTCTTTCTAATTTGTGGCAGCATCCAGAGATGCTGTGGGGACAGCAGCAATTTACACATACAGTTTGGACTGGATGGCTGGATCCCACGTCAATGCTCCATGGAAATGAAAAGCTATTGCCATACAACATGAGGAGCACAGCTTGCCAACACACAAATAAAAAAGCTAGAAAATTTTAATAACGGTATGCTGTGAGAGATCTGGGGAGACGGCACATCAGTAAAGGGTTTTTTTTCCTCAAGCATGAGAACCTAAGTTCAGATCCTCAGAACCGGAATAAAAAACTGGGCGTGGTGGCTCATGGTGGTAATTTCAGTATGGGAAATAGAAGTAAATGATTTCTGAGGCTCCCTAGCCAGCTGATCTGATGTTCCAGGCTAGTGAGGCACCCTATCTCAAACGAAGAATGGGAGGCTCTGGGAATGAGCCAACACCTAAAGTTGTCATCTGAACTCTACACACACACACACACACACACACACACACACACACACACGCACACACAGCCCTTCTCCTACACACTCACACACATATGCACACATACACAAATTCCTATGCCATGAGCAATCAGCTCTCATACCGTACTCTTCCAACCCTGAAGGATCCCTGATTTTTGATTTGGATGATTTATGAAGTGAAAAATATTTTTGTTGTCATATTAAAAGGCCTTGTTCCTTTTGTTCTCATTTACTCCATAGTTTAAAGGCAATGAGAGAGAAAATCGCTGGTGGCTGGACATATAAAAAAATTCTGTCAGGAAACTGCTATTCACACAGTTACAGGAGAGCACAGCCTCATGAGAACACACTTCATGTTACAATAAAGAGAACTTTTATTGAGTCCTATACCCTTGGATATGCAGCTTAGTAAACTTGATTGTACAATAAAATCATGCCAACATGAGGGATTCTCCATCACCCATGGACCAGTCTCTCCATATGACAAGCACGGGATGCTGCAAGGTGGCACACAAGTAAAGAGAGTCCTGGAGGTGGGCCAGTTGGCTCAAATGGATGCTACCTTGCAACGAATCTTTGATACATCACCATATAGTAGGCAGTTTGGATGTATATCCACAGAACAAAACTCACAGTGATTGAAAAAGGCCATAAATACTTCTCCATATCCAACTGTACAAATGTCTGAAATCACCATTTCTTTGTATACTTCTATCAAAACATGCCAGTGAACTCCAAAGGTGCCAGGAAGAGCCAGCTGACTCCAATTCAGTTAGCTATCAAAGGGAGTCAGAGAATAGAGCAAGCCAACAGTCATTCGTCACGTTCTTTGTTGTGAAGGACACAATTACTTTTCATTAAAATACTACCTATTGTGCTCCGAGTTTTATTTAATCACACAAGAAACTCAATTCATGAAACTTCTTTAATACATTTTAAAATATGCCATTTCTGTCAATGGGGCCCAAATGGAAGGAACCTCAATTGAGAAACTGCCTCCAACAAACTGTTTAAAGAAATCTTTAAAAATGAAAAAATATTCCTTTAACTTTGTACGACGGTACTGTCAATGGACATAATCCAAATAAATGGAAGCTTTTTGTATGCTATTTAAGAGCGTAAACGATCCTGAGATCTAAAATCTTGAGAACTGCTGATGTGGACACATGAGGAGACAAGGTAGGATACTGGAGGAGGCAGTTGCTTGTACTGCACCCACCAGAGATGCCCTAGATCTCAAGATTCCACATGAGAAGTGAAGAGTCAGAACCTGCCTTACGAACCGTCCTTGCCAGCAGCTAGAGAGGTTCATTAGAAATGCACATTATTGGGCTCAATTCCCTCCTACTGAACCTGAAACGCTGGGACAGGGACCAAGGATGGCTGGCATGTTATCTGATGCATAATCAAATATGAGTGTAGCCGTAGAGCCAGTGAATCAGAGAATTAAACGTAATTAAAATGCAATGCCCAGGGGACAGGAAGAAAGAACCAGTCAGTAAGACTGGGAAGTAAGCAGAGCTGTCCTGTCAGAACAACTCTGGGTTTGAACCTAAAGGAATAAGTAAACTAAGTAAGGGTCATCTTGGTGACTGACAGTGAATGACCTGAGGACTGAGAGTCACATGCTGTGAAGTGTAAGAGCTTCTTACACAAAAGTGTAGACCAGGAGCTGCTTCTGCAAAGTATCACAGAGCAAATCACATTTAGGCAGAGGGACCAAGTGAAGGCAATTTCACGGCCACTTAAAAGCAACTTATGTAACAAGAGGGGGGATTCTGTTCCCACCTATTTCTCCATTTTCCTGAAGTCACTGTGCCATCTACTTGGTATCCAGCACCATTCAGGACAGGCACTCTTGAGACAAACAAGACAAGCCTGAGCAGGAAGCATCTGGCCAGTGAGAGAGAAGGGTTCCTCTCAGTCCCATGCTGAGAGGAAACCTCAGGAGACCTCACTCCTCCCAGAGTTCAGCAATCCCCACTTAACAGCTGACCATTGTTGAGCTACATGCACTTTGTGGTGTACACTGTTTGGCTATGGATGGATGTAACATTGAAATTCAGCTGCTGCCGCTCAGGCCACAATGCATGCAGAGACTCCTTCCCTTTTCCAGATACCTCCAGGCTCCCTACTCAGACACTGTCTGCAAGTTATTGCTAACAGATTTTCAGATGTCTGGATCTCTCATCTGGGAAAGTGTGTTTATGTCAAAGGTAGACATATATCCTGCCCCTTGCCCTTCTCTGCCTCCTGCCTATGAATGAGAGAGATCCTGGCTACTGACTTGTGTTCTGAAACCTCCTCTATCCTCAGAACCATACAAGAAAAGGCCTCTACTTCTGCCACATGGCTCTGAGTCTTCTTCAGAGACCCTGTTTTGCTGTCTGTCTTGTGCTGGAGCCTGGTCTCAGAATCCTGATCCCAGAATCCTACCACAGAGTTTACTACCTGTCCATGACAATAATAATTCTCTTCTAATAAAATTATTCCTCAACAATCCAACTCAGGGTCCCCCTATATCCCCCATCCAAGACCTTTAAGGCTGTGACAGAGTTTAGTATCAGGTCAAAAGGTATTCCATCCTCCCCATCCCAAAAAGGAACAGTCCTCTGACTTGATCCGAAACAGAGTTTAGATTCAGCTCGTGCTGGACTATAAAAGACTTTCTTGTGGTTAGATAAAAGGCAGGATTTCTCAGGAACTTGTGAAATAATTTTCCATCTGCCAAAAGGAGAAGAACCCTTGCCTTCAGCAGAAGAGAGATATGACTCTCCTTTGACATATATCAGTGTCTATGCTGAGCTCCCTTGGTACCTACACACACCCATCCATTACATATCTAAAGCCCAGCTAGCTTTCTTGCCATTCTGACCTCTGTCCCAAGGCCACTCCAGACACTGACACAGGCCTAGACACAGACACAGGCACACATGTAGAGGCATGTACACGTGCATTCATTTTTTTTTTAATGCCAAGGATTTTCACCCTACCTAACTAATCTTGCTATTCTCTCCCTTGTTATTCTCTTCTATTCCCACTTCCTTAGTCCTGGCCTTGCCCAATCTGCTTGTTTCCCTCCACTCAGGACTCTCCAAGATGTCTCTGAACATTTTCTCTCTTTTATCCCCCAATAAGAACCTTCTCCTTCATCATGGAGTGGCTGGTTTCTTCACTGCACCCTTCCCATACATTTAGGATCTTTCACCACTGTGATCAGCAGGGCCTAAAGTAAAGACCAGGCATAGTGTGGACTGGGCAAGCAGGTAATTGGGGTCAAAAGATCAACATGGATGTATGGAGATGCAAAAGTCTACCCTCAAAGTCTCCTAGAACCAATCCAGGAAGGCCCAGTAACTTAGGGTAACTACAAGTCTTCAAAACAGATATGGGATTTGACCTAGTGATCACAATCGCCAACCTCTGTCTGCGTAGATTGCTTATGGAAATTGGAAATTGTTTAATTGTGCTTCTGGCTCATCAGGTATTAGATAAGGTCCAAGATTCTGCATTTGCAACGGGTTCCCACAACAGACTTAGTCACACAGACTGGCTAGCAGCTTCTCTCTGAACGGAAAGCAGGGAGCGGAGGGCAAACAAAAGCAAAGAAAAAAAAGCCCCCAAAACCACATTAGAATAAACAAAACAATCTTAAAAGAAACAGGATGAGAGTTCACCAGCCTCCTAACTTCAGGACATGCATCAGGCAGTTCCGTGGTGAATGAGGAGTCTGAGACGACTAAATACCCATAGGTAATTTTTCTCATTGTGTTTTAAAGTTTCAATCTTGCATTTATATCTCGGACCCACGCTGAACATATACGTTTGTTTATCATTACATTATATAGTCTCATATGTAAACTACTGTATAAAACAATGAACATGAGCCTATAGCTTTATTTCTAGACTTTCTTTCCTATTCTCTTCCTGTGCTAGTATTCCCATGAACGTGATTGCCATACTTTCATAGTGAGTCTTTAAATGGAGTATCAATCAAAAAGAAAAAAAAATCTATAAAAATTTGGACACTAGCTGAGCAGTGGTGACACACAACTTTAATCCCAGTACTCTGGAGGCAGAAGCAGGAGGATCCCTGTGAGTTCAAGGCCAGCCTAGTCTACAAAGTGATGGGTCTTCCAGGACAGTTAGGAATACACAGAGAAACCATGTCTTGAAGAGAAAAAAAATGTTTGGCTATGAATCTTCATGAAGCATTAGTCATAATGGGCAAAATATATGAATACCCTAGATATTCGCTAACAGATAACAAAACAAAAATACAATATTCAGGTTGCAGAATATTATTTGGCACTAGAAAAGAATGAAGCAAAACTGGAGAGTCAACTCAGTTGGTAAAGTGTTTGCCATCTAAGTGTGAAGACCTCGGTCCAATGCCCAGTATACGTGGCAGGGTAATGGTTTCTAACTTCTCATTTCTGATTCTGCCTGAGGACTGGGAGATAGGCAGTTCTCTGTGGCTCACTGGCCAACCAGGCTAACCTACTTGGTGAACTACAGGCCAGCGATAGATTCTGTCTCAAAAAAAAAAAAAAAAAAAAAAAAACAGGGTGCATGGCTCCTGAGGCACAAGACACAAGGTTGACCTCTGTCTCACACACACATGACACTGTTAGGTTTCAAATCTGGGACAAATGACTGAGGTGCCTAGTTAACATATCAAAGCAGACCTGTCCCCAGGTTCTCCCAGCATTCTTTAGCCCTTACCAGTTACAGGGTATGGGTAGCATACCATATCCTGATTCTCCAGCCAAGGGGCTGGGCTGCTTTTTCCTGTATAACCTAACCATTTTGGTTACCTGGTCTCTGTCTCTTTGGGCCTCCTGGTTGCTGCACCTGGCGCTCCCACCTCTTCCTTTCCCTCCCCATCTCCCACATGGCTTAAATCGGGGTCATGTACACACTGAGCTGGCCCAGAGGTCCCTGGCTCAGGCTATGCTTTCCCATGTGTCTATAATAAACTTTCTCCTCCACCATACATAGTAGCTATGTTTTCTTTCTTTCCCTACACACATACACACATACATGCATGCACACAGACACATGTACACACACCTACAAACATAAACAAAAATAAATGAAGAGTAATAGTTGGCTTTATGGATGGATCATGAAACTATGTGAACAAAGTCAGACATGGAAGGCCACATGGTGTGTACTTCCATTCCATGTATGTGACATACACAGCGCAGGCAAATCTATGGCATAAGATGTAGATTAACAGTTGCCTAGGATTGGGTGTGGGGCAAAAAGTGCTGACTCTTACAGTCATACTGGGGTGTCAATTGTTTTCCAACTCTAAAATTCTAAAACCCACTGCACTGGACACATTAAACATATTCAATTTATGATATGTGAACTGACCGGAATTCACTAGCCTATCAATAACTACTAAAATTTAGCAAGCTTCCCTTTGCACCAATCTTTGTGAATTTGATTAAGTGTATCTGATCTCTAATGTTTCAGGGAGATAAGCCTTGGTTTTAAAAGTAGCCAGTAGTACATGGTAGAATTACGAATGATTTATCTATTAAAAAAAAAAAAAACCCTAAGATTAAAACACTTACTGTCTTCCAAGGAGCTCTGTGCTCTAGGCCACCTTAGCTGGTTGGAGTGTTAGTGTGTTTGCACCATGGAAACTGACCACTCCTTCTCCCCAGGAAAGCAGACAATCAGCCCCAGTTCTCCAGTCCCTGGGAGTCTGGTGGGGCAGGCTTGCCTCTCTGCTTTTCATCCAAACTCTTCAGGAATTCCATCTTCTGCTTTAGTTAACTGTGATGGTCCTCACAAGGTTCTTAACAGCATTCAATAAACAAATTGAAATTGCAAAGCAGCTGATTACAGGCAAGTACAAGATAATATAAAGCAGGCCAGATATTTAGTAGCTGGCTAGGTCTTGAGTAATGTCTGCCTATCCAGGAGTAGTCAGGGCAGCCTGAGCCCCCGACATTCAGAACTATCTGTGAATGAGATCCTGAGCAAATTCCATAACTGCAATTTTTTTTATCTCACCACTCAAAGGAAACATTTTTAACCTTGTCCTTCTGGCTATTAAGTACAATTAGCTGAAGTGATTTATAAAACCTTTGATGTGAGGGAGGAGTTTAAATAATAACATCTCCCGGATGCTTTCTCCTGGCCTTCCTTCTCCACCCGACCTCTGCTCTAACCAAACATCTACCATGTCTACAGAACTGCTTATCTCAAATCCCTCTGTCCCTCTTTCTCTGCTGTCTTCCCTCTCTGTTTCTCTCCTCCCCTTTTCCCTTCCTTCTATCCTTCCACTTTTTCTCTCTCTGCCCTTTCTTCCATAGCCAAATGTTAGACAGAGATCAAGGACCATTATGAAAAAGTTGGGAGAAGGACTGAAGACCCTGAAGAGAATGGGAACCCCACAGGAAGACCAACAATGTCAACTAACCTGTGAGCTCTCAGAGACTGAGTCACCAACCAAAGAGCATACATGGGTTGGACAAAGGCCCCCACCATGTATGTAGCAGAAGACTGCTTTGTCTTGCCTCAGTGGGAGAGGATGCACCTAATCCTGTAAAGACATGATAGGCCAGGGTGGGAGGATACCCAAGGTGGGCTATACCCTCTCAGAGGGTACTCAGTAAGGGAGAGACTAGGAGGGGGCAGCATTTGAGATGTAAAATAATTAATTAACTAATTAATTAAACATTTTAAGGAGATGGTTGGATTATGATGACTGTTACAGGATCAGTAGATGTATTCATTGATGGATTCATAGTGAGTGTGTGTGTGTGTGTGTGTGTGTGTGTGTGTGTGTTCATGTTCCTTGTGTCTCTGCCTTATTTGAGACAAGATCTCTTACTGAATCTGAAACTTGCCAATTCAAGTAGACTGGCAGCCTCCAGAATCTCTCTGTTTCTGCCATGCGAAACATGCAGATCAAACCAAATTTTGTTGAGCACCTATTTTACTGAATCATCTTTCTAGGCTCTAGATTCAGGCTTTGATAGCATCGTTGGAATATGTCAGAAAAGAATAAGTGTAGCCCACTTAGGTAAAGAACATCATGAGGAATGAAATGTACCCTTTTCGACCCTAACATCTTCTCTTGTTCTCTTTGCTGCCCCAGCCTCTCACCATGTTAGGCTTCACCAAAGGCTCTCATAACAACAATGCAGCTGACCATGGCTGAAACCTCTATATGCGAGCTGAAACATATTTCCTCCTTTAAGTTGCTTTCCTCAAGCATTTTGTCTGCACAATGAAAACCTGACTGATGCAAACCACTTCGGCTGTTTCACTGACAGTGACTCCAGAGAGCATATGGGTCAGTCAGCCAAAAGAAAGGGTAAGACTATTGCCTAGTATGGAGCTATCAAATAGGCTAGATAGAATCTTGGAAGGTTTGAAAAGCAGGAGGGAAGTTCACACGGGTCACACCTACGTCTAGTGCATGTAGTTGTCAGCATCTCTGTGAGCACATGCAGTGTTCTGTATCCTCCATAACGCCAGGGCATTTGTCTCCAGACTCACCAGCATTTGAAGACAGACTCCCATCAATGACTCTCCAGAGGATTTCCAAGCCTTCATCCTCAAATCAGAGCCGAATCATTGTTCCTTTGGTACAGAAGCTTCCAGGATCTTGGACCAAACACCTAGTGATTTGTCTAGCTCTGCAACTGACAAACAGCCATTGCAGAACTACTCTGCACCTGACCATAGGAGCCAGCCAATGAATCCCTTCTTCTGCACCGCATCCATTCTGATCCTCCAAAGAGCCTCGACTAATAGACATGTGAGATGCTGTAAAATGTGAAAAACTGAGGTGGCTGAGGAGCTGGGGGTGGTGGTCCACACTGAGAAGGACATGGCTCGGCTTGTGTAAAAAAGAGGAGGAGGATGTGATTGTTTGTGGAGCATGGAGTGAGCAGAGCTGTAATGGAAGTAACTGCTCAAAGACCTTGTCAGGAATTCAGATTTTTTTTAACCCCTAATACAAAGAGTAGGTGCTGAAAGTTTTCACATACTGGGTGAGATGAGATGATGCAATTGTCTTTCCTTCAAAGATGACTGGCAGCTAACTGGAAAATGGAGGCAAGGGAGAGGAGATAGCAAGCCTAAACACTGGAGACATCCGCTGCAGAAGTCTAGACAAGAAAGGACGGTGAGTTGGTGAATGAGAGTCCCAGGGGTCATGGGGAATGATGAAGTATTGAAACTCGATTTATTTAGAATGAGTATGACATCAGCTGTCAATGGCTCAGACATGAGTAGTCAGGGGAAGGAAGAATCGAAGCTGACTTCTCTTGCTTACACGATGACGTTATGGTCTGGGGATGACTATAGCAGAGCCAGCTTGGGATGAACGAAGAGCCCAGATGAAGTCTGAGGTTTTGATTTAAATTTGAGGAGACTGTATAGCAGTAAAAATCGAGGAGCAGTTCGAAGTCCTGTGACTCTGGGGATCAAGTTATGTAGTCGAAATCACAAACATGTGGGAAAAATATGTAAAAATATAAAGAACACATAAGGTAAACTAAGACTGACCATTGTACAGGGGAGGCTTTATCACCAGCCTGAGTCTTGGAACTCTGGTAGCAGAGAAAGAATTACCAAGATAGATAGACTATTGCCAGGGAGGATATAACTTGACAAAAACCAAGGGAGAAGAGCATAGTTAGAAGGAATAGGACTGGCTATGTCAATGACAGCTGTGTTTAATGGGTGTCTATTGCAAGCTGGAAATAATGTGTTTGAGAGGCTGATTTCCAACCTCCAGTACTCCTGTTCTACTGCTCTTCCCAAGCTTCCTATGGCTCCAGTTCAGCTTGACTTCTCTGAATAAACACTTTCTTAGAGCCATTCTGCATGGGATGACACAGGGTTCAAGGGCAGAGGTCCTCCTGATAAGGTACAGAGCAACTATGATAAGAGCTGGGCAGTGGAAGGAACATGTGGGAGCTTCCATCAGCAAACTGCAAGAGTCTGAGGCCCTGTCACCTCCTACCTGTTTATCTCCTCTGATAAAAAATATTTCTAAGGTCAAACCTCTCCCCTGTCATCAGCTGGTCAGAGGGCAAAGTAGAGGCCCAGGGATTTTGTTTAGTAGTGAGCTTCTTACACCACATTAAAAAAAAAAAATTGACTCTCAATAGCTTCATGTCATATATTGAAATAACAAGATGAAAAAAATCGACATAAATAATGCAAAAGGCCACACACAAATAAAATAAAGTTAACAGTCACGATAACATAAAATATTTATTTATTACAAGTAGCAGACTATGCTGAGGATAAAAGGATTCTGTGATAGATGTTTTCCAGTGATCAGCTATATGAATGCCAAAAATCTAAAGCCTAGAGCTGGGGAGATGACTCAGCTGACAAGAGTGCTGGTCTAGTGTGCTTGTAGCTCTAGGCTCCATTTACAGCACGGCATAAAACCTGAAATGGTGGTGCATTCCTGTAATTCTAGTACTCGGGAGGTAGAGCTAAGAGGAGCAGGATCATCCTTGGCTACACTATCAGTTTAAACATGGGATAATGGGATACAGAAAACCTTATCAAAAAAAAAAGAAAGGAAGGAAGGAAGGAAGGAAGGAAGGAAGGAAGGAAGGAAGGAAAGAAGGAAAGAAGGAAAGAAGGAAAGAAGGAAAAGAAGGAAAGAAGGAAAGAAGGAAGGTGTGGACCACATGGCGACCACTGCTGCTTGAAAAAATTACAGCACATTGACATCACAGATTCTCCAGCATCTTTCAACTTCCACTCTTGATGATTTTTCACTATGCATTATGGGAGTTTCCTTAGGTTCTTTCCTCTGGGAAATTATGTAGAGGATGTTAATGTATACAACTGCAGTCTCTCTGAACAAAACAATCCTTCGGAGAAAAATCTCTGCCACTGTGGAACCATATAGGTTATTAATTCTGCCTGCTCCTACACAAGAAGCTCGATCGTGCCCCCCTGTTTGCACCAAAAATAGAGAAGTTAAAGGTTTACGGTTCCAGAAGCTCTTAGGCCCTTACATCTGGTGCCAAGGATGAAAACACATGATCTAGAGAAACAATCAGTTCAGACCCAGAGTCTGAGACCTTGGTAATTGAGGGCAAGAGTTTAGTTAAGTACAGCATAGCGCCTATGATTGATTCCCTGGGTACGTGACTTACAGGATTAATAGCAAGATCTGGTATGTCCCACGAGAAGCAGGTTCTGTTAAGAAGCTAGACTAGCTTGATCTCCCTCTGCCATACACTGGAACACACATTGAAGGAATTAGGATGGTATGGCATATTGGAAAAAGAGTAAGCTCTCAGGACCTTCCTTTTGGGGAGTGTATGAGGAGAACAAACCCATATTGTAAGACATAGCCACAGAGAAACACAATCAGGAAACAGCTCAATGTATGCTAAGTCACATGATACAAACACTGCATAATGCCTCTTGAGGAATAAAAAAAAAAAATGCTTTTATAGGTTTGTTTCTCAGGACTCAATGTCTGGCACCTCTAACCACAAAGGCTGAGAGTTTGCAGGCACCTGGATAGGTTGCTGAGCTTAGAGAACAATAGAGACACTTAGAGCTTGCTGAACCTACTGCTTTTGCTTCAAAGAAAAATACTGCAATAAAGTTGATTACCTGAGGCACAGAATAAGAAGGCACTTGCTGGTATTTAGAAAGCTCTGTTGATTTTGGTTGTGGTATCCATGCTTTTCTCTGCAATCATGCATTGCCTCTTGAAGGGCTAAATTAAAGTCATATAACTGCAGGCTTTTCCACCCGCACCCCAGTTCCCAAAGTGATGACTCTGAGGCACCCCAGTTCTCAGTTCTGAGGCTTAGATATATATGAATAAATGCCTAGGCTGTATGCTTGGGATTGTTCCTCGACTAGCTCGCAACCTAATTAACCCATTTATTCTATTCTATGAGGGCCACATGGTTGTTCTCTTCTTCTCAATTTCATGTGTCTGTCTCCTCAGAGTATGGGGTGATTTTATATCCCAGAGTCCTCTCTCCCTACCAGAACTCCTGCCTCCTATTTCCTGCCTCAGCTCATTGGCCAATCAGCTTTTTTATTGGTAGATGATGCTTCCATACAGAGATTCTCTCTACAAACTCACATGGAAAAGTTATGAAATGACAGCATAAACCCCATTTGTCTCCATTTAAGAACCAGGCCTGATTTCAAAAAGAAGGCCATAGGTACCAGATCCAGGAACAGACTATAAGTTCCAGAAACTATATCATAGACACCAGCTCCAGGAACAGACCATAAAATTCAGAACAAGATCATAAACTCTCCTTCCAAAGAACAGCCTGGTGATAACCACAAAATGGAGGAAATACCTTATCTCAGAATGGGCCGTCTGTGCTGGGCAGCCCATCTCATCCTATGGTTAAACGTTCATGACATAAGAATGCAGACCACTGACCACCTGTGACCCCCTAGCACCCACCAATGAAATTTGAAATTACCTGATTCTTCTAGAGAGTTCCCCTGGTTCCCTGTAAGAAGGCCTGCATACCTTTGTCTTGGATCCGCCATTTCAAAAAATGGTTGACCCCAGCACGCTGGTCAACCATTGTTTCTGCAGAATAAATACCCTTTGTTTTTTTGCATACTATGTGAGTCTGGGGTCTTCCTTCAGTGATTTTCAGACCCTTACAGTTATTGAAGTTGAGACTTTCTGCCTAGAAAATGATGTAGTTCTGACTTCAAACCAATCTGCCTCTTTTGAAAGTGATTTGCATAGAAGGATACACATACCAATGAGACAGGCTGCCCTTAGCCCTGCACAAAGGAATGGAATGTGTGTGGGGGGACTCTATTATTTGATGGATGCCTTTATGTATTAGGCATCTTTTTTTTTTTTCCCTTAAAGATTGCTTCATAACCCTTGGCTCCAAACCTGAAATATAGGGAGTCTTCACACAAAGAATCTGAGGCCCAGAGGTAGTAGGCACATTCAGGTCACCTCTCTCCATGACTTCTTCACAGTAGTCAGACAACTGACCACACTCAGCTCAGCGCTTGGCAGCAACACTGTCAGAACCCTGATCTCAAGGAGCCTCCAAGGTTCCACGTCTTGAGCTAATGAGCTGAAACTCATCTTCCCTTTGCAGGTCCCTAAAGCTTTTGTTCCCGTCTGTATCTATCTCTGTATCTATCCCTCAGGAACCTTTGCAAAGCCTTCTGAGTAGTAGGACCTTGGTTCACTTAGACTTGAAAAGGGCCTATGCCAGAGCTAGGAGTTCAGCCTTGTGCCAGTTACCTCAAGTGGGATCTGCATGCTCTGACGCCTTGCTCAGGAAAGTTAGGAGATCCATAGGGCCACATTTCTTAAATTAAGACTTTACTTTCTAGAAGGGACCATCTGGAGAAATACAGTCATGGTTCTCCATTGGCCTAAACTGGATGGTATGTAACCTGAGTGAGATATGCACAACCTGCTTATAGATGGTTGTGGATAACCATCTTGGTTATCTCATACTTCTACTTGCCTGTATTGAGGCAGTTATCTGTTCTAGTATGTCTTCTGAGTAAATGGAAGGCCTTAGTTTGTGTGCGTGTGTGCGTGTGTATCTCTCTGTGTGTGTGTTGAGTCTTGTACTTCAGCTGTGGTTCTTCAGATACCTCTAATCTTGTGTTTTGAGACAAGGCTCTAAACACTCTGAGCTGTCCCAGAGCTATAGAGCAGGCTGTGCTGGCTCAGCAGCAATTCCTAGAGATCCACCTGTCTCTGTCTCCCCAGAGCAGGAATCCTCTCCCATCACCATGGCTCTGTTTGTTTCTTCAATTTGTTGTTGTTGTTGTTGTTATGTGGGTCCTAGGAAATTGAACTCAGATTCTAATGCTTGTAAAGCAAGCACTTTACCGACTGAACATCACCATAGCCCTAGGAAATCTTTTTGAGAGAAATTTACACTGAACTCTCATAATGTATGTGAAGAAAGTCAGATCTCTCCTGATGGGGGTATTAATATATTTGAGGAAACAAGACATTGCAAAAAACAAAAACAAAAACACAAAAATACTAATGTACTTCTGACTGTGTCAAATGGCCTGAGAATACACAAAGTGCTCTGAGACCCAGCATTTTGGAATCAGCTGAAAGTGTCATTTGTCTCATTATATCCACCCCCCATCATTCTGTCCCATAAAGACCGACCTATCTGGATACCAACCATAAACTCTTATGCCAGCAACTTTCAGCTGGATTGGGAGGGGAGATGAAGAATGGGGTTAGAACACTGACTCCCTGGGGAGGCCCGCCAGCCTGCCTGTGAAGGTCACAGCCCTGTCATGTGGTTTCTCTGTAGAGCAATGCTGGCCAAGTCCCAGCAAGCTTTCTACACTTGCTCCTTCAGCTGCAGCATGACTGACCAGGGCTCTCAGCGCTGCTAGGTGAAGAGCAATGTACCATGCTCTGTATGCTGTGCTCCCTGCATTCTGTTTCTCCTTTTATCGGCAGCTCCTTTATTAACACTCATCAGCTAATCCACGTGGCTTCCAGCCAGGGCCCGAATAACAACAAAAAAAGCCAACTCTTCCCAGCAAAGGAGATGCCCAGTGGCATGAAATCCAGAGGGGCTGAATGTAAGCTGAGCTGACTATGGAAAACTGCCAGGGGGAGGGGACTGAGGCCAGATGCTGCAAGGACATGCCTGCAGCATCAGCATGACTAGACTGTATTTCTCCCAGTGTGTAGTGGGAAACATTGAGGGTTTCAGAATGAGGAAGTCGAAGCTGTATAGATGTCTCAGTACACTCTTTTTTTTGGAGAAGTAACTTCTCCACAAAACAAAGTCTATTCTGGGTTCAATCAGGACACCCATGGATGAAGGAGAAATAGATGAAGATAACCCACACATTCTGCCTCATAAAATTCATTCCTAGGTATTTATAATGAAGAAAGAACTATAAATATGCATGACGATTCAGTTGCAAGGATGTTCACTGAAGTGCCATTTCAAAAAATGTAAACACTATAAACAACCCAAGTTTTCACTAACAAGGGAGAAATCTATAGTCTTTGAAACTGATATTGTAGATGTAGTTACACTGGCTTGGAAGGACAACAGTGCCATACTCCTAAATAAAAACAGTACACTATAAACACAATAAACAACTTTAATGTTTATAATAATACTTGCTTACACACATAGAGTAAGGAGAAAAATCTTACTCTACATTGACTTGGCAATAAATACTATTTCCCATGAGCATGTACAATTCATACCAGCAAGTATTTGAAAATATCAAGGGTGTCTATTTTGAGATCTTAATTAGCATGACAGAGTAAATGAATGATATCCTAAATGTCGAATGAGATAACTCACAACCAGACAATCAAATGACTCAAGCAGATAATCAGATACCTCACAACCAGGTGAAGCTGGTGACTCAGTCACTATAACACTGAGACACCCAGGAGCCTTGGACTGGACAGGATACTTGACAGGAAACATCTGTATTGAATCTGCAGGGAGGTTTCTCAAGGTTATACTCCAGAGAACAGTTCTGCACACAGCCTGTGTATGCACACAGTCCCTTACAGAAAGCATACAAATGGGTTTTAATGATTACAGTTCTGGATCCCCTAAGTGAATGGAGAAAATGAAATCCACAGAAGGTGTTGAGTTACCATCAGTAAGATACGAAAGCCAGTGGGAGTTCTGGATAACCAACCTTGGATCTGGCTAAAATGTTGAGTAGGGGATTCCTCATTGTTAATTTAGAAACCCAGATGAGTTACCACTCTGGACTTCTCATCCCCTGGGATTGCTTCACCTTTCAATTCATGGACCTCAGGTTTCAGGCTCTTACCTGTTATTCTATTAGCTGCTCCTGTCATTCTGCCCCAGTGAACGTTCTCCTAACCCACATACAACATCAGAATCTCTCATTTACTTATCTATGAATTAACTCTCCTATATATTTTATGAATATGCATACCTTACATATGTCTAAGAAGCTAACATTCATCACGTGCTCACTTTGCTTTCCAAATATTATTCAAAGCGTTTATACACATTATTCTCTTTATCTCTGTATTTATTTGTTTACTGAGACAGAGACTCATTCAGATGACCCAGACTGGCCTTGCCTTGTATCCAAAGTTGTCTTGAACCCTTGATCCTTCTATATCCACAGTCCAACTACTGGGATTAGTTGTACACATTCACCCTTGGCTGGATTATCCCTTTTAATTCTTGAGGAAAACATTTCATGCAGGAGCTGCTATTTTCAGTTTGTAGATTAGGTAACTGGGGCATTTAACTACTGTCTAGTTTGCCCAAGGCCTTGGAGGTAAACTCCCTGAGCTGAATGCAAGCCCATGTTTATCTGTTCTCTCTCTCTCTCTCTCTCTCTCTCTCTCTCTCTCTGTGTGTGTGTGTGTGTGTGTCTCTCTGTCTCTCTGTCTCTCTCTCTCTGTGTGTGTGTGTGTGTGTGTGTGTGTGTGTGTGTGTGTGTGTGTGTGTTTGGTTTCAACACAGGGTTTCTCTGTGTAGCTCTGGCTGTCCCGAAACTAGCTTTGTAGACAAGGTTGGCCTTGGACTCATAGAGTCCTTCCTGCCTCTGCCTTCTGAGTGCTGGGATTAAAGGTATGTGCCACCACCATCCAGCTGCTCTGTGTGTGCTTTAAATCACTGCACTTATATGGAAAAATATCTGTAATATTATATCAAATTGTTAAATATTTGTCGATGAAATTGGGCTTATAGAAGAGACACTAAGAGACTTCTGCCACTTGTAGACCTTGGGCTACAAAATGTCAGCTAAGAAAGTCCAACTTTGTACATCAGAGGCTACCTATCTTGGCTCCCAGCTGAGGGGAGACAAAAGGAACCTGTCTCAGTGTAGGGTTGCTGCCATAAGCCTTCCAGTGACAACTTCAAGCACTAAGAGACAGGCTCATGAGTCCCTAGGTGCAGCTAGGTATTGCTACCTCTGGATCACAGTATGCAAGAAATAACAAGGCCTCTACAAACCAACACAAACTGGACACTGAGCCCTAATGTGGACTGAGACTAAACCAAAGACATCTGAGGCTTTAAAAACAGCTCTAACTTCAGCTCCAGCCCGAGCAGGTCCAGAAGTAGTGGGAATGAAATGTTAAGAGAGCAGAGGAGGATGTGTAGGAATAGTTCTTTGGAGCAATTTTAATCTGCATTGTCAGGATATCAGCAGTTCAGTTCACATGAATCAGCAGCAACAGTTCAATCCATTCGCAAACACCATTTGCGAATCAGCAATGGCAGGTTGAGCCAGAAGAAACCAAGAGGCTCTCCCAAAAGTCAGCGGAAGCAGCAAGAAACCATCAGAATACCATCAGAAGGGTTTTTTTGTTGTTGTTGTTGTTTTTTGTTTGTTTGTTTTTTGTTTTGTTTTGTTTTTTTTTTTGGTGCATTTCTCTCTATGAAGTCACAACAAATGATGACCAGCAAAGAATGGCAAGGTGAACCAATACCACACAGCGATGCCCACTGTCTGCTGGGTTATATTTATACGCTTTCCAAAAAAATCACATGTTCTCTCAAGCGTCCACTCTGGCAAAACATCACATGCTCTTTTTCCAGGCTGCTTCCAGAAAAACACCACATCTGTTCTCAGCAAAACATCTTCCCACAAGTTCGCTTCAGCAAAACCATTCTCTCATAAGACAGTTTCCAGAAGAACATCACAGGACACAACTGAGTCTCCAAATAAACCAGAAATTTCCACTTCATACTCATCTGAGGTCTACAAAACTTTCTGAGTTGTTCAGGTCAAGGTATGCTATACATAGGCAAGACAGCCTAGTATGGATGTCTCAGCCAGATGCCAGATTTGTGCTTGATATAAATCCAAAACAGAGAACCCTTATCCAGGAAGGGGGCCAAACGAAAGGTCAACTTGATCTGGCAAATTCTGGGAAAACTGATTTCACTGAGATCTAGTGTGCCAGGGTGTTGGGGACCAGAGACCCCTAGGCTGCCGGGGTCAGCCAAAGGACAGAGGCTTTCCAGAAAAGCCTCAACCTTCACAGTTCCAGCAATGTCACAGCTCGACCTCAGAACGTTCCTCCGAACGTGAACGTTCCGATGATGAAGATAAGCAACAGCCTGGAGCCATAGATAACTGGACTAAGGACACTGGGTGGGGATGGGTGTTTTTACTTCCCTGTTTTAATTTTGCTTATATACTGCAAGCCTTGCCTCTAGTAAATGAGACCTTGACAACAGCTAGACTGACTCTGTCCGTTCTTCTCCGCTTGGTCTCCCTTCTCTCTCCCACCTGTGTCTCTTTCAGGTGGTGGCTACTCAGGGACCCTGTAATAACTTTGCTCGCTGGACGGGACACCAGGGGAGGATAAAAGTACGTGCTAATTTTTATAGATAGCTTTTCCGGGTGGATAAAAGTGTTCCTCACACGGACTGAAACTACTGAAAAGCTCCTCCAGAAGCTGAGTCTCTGGTCAGGTTTCCTCCTAGCAATGGGGTCTGACAAAGGCCTGGCTTTCATAGCCAAACCTCTCAGTTAATAAATAAAGCTTCAGACATAGATTCAAAACTTGTGATTATGAAACTAAGGCTTCCTTAAAAAACCCTTAAAGATATTCTGACCTTTGGGAAACAGGAAAAACCCAGGGATTCAGACTCTATGCCACAGAAAAGGACCCTGTAGCTAGATTTACTAGGAGTTGAACTAAACACACCTGTTGGGAGCAGACTTTTAGGAGAAAGCGGCTAGAAAGCAGCTATCATCTTTGCAGCCATCTGGAGCCATTTACCCTGATGAGAGACTTGGTTTACAGAAGCCTACAACAGCTGAGCACACTCTGACAAATACCTTGTTTATCCCACATAGCTTGTTTTGCTGTTTAGTGACCCCAGCTGCATGGTGCACGTGGTAAAATGTTTTCACCTGTGTTCTCCTGCGTGTGCTTATAAATACCCAGGATTTCCTTGAAATGGCGTCAGTAAGAGTCAATAGGAGGGAATATGAGTCAATAGTCAGTGAGTGAAGAGGACAATATGAGTAAATAGAGTTAAGAAGAGAATATGAGTGAGTAGGAGTCAAGAGGAGTCAATATGTGCCAATTTGAGCCAGTAGAGGGGAAATAAAGGAGTAACCAGACTTGACTACACACTCTGGTTTGTCTCTATTCTTGTCTCTTGCCCCTCCATCTCTACTCTCTCTTGCTAGACCCTGACTCGTGGACCCAAGCAGCAGCGCAGTCCAGGCATCAACATTTTGGACATCAAGCCAGACAGAATACGGTCCACAACACACACCCAGGTGTGTTAGTCCAGGAATCTAAGAATCTCCATCCCTATTTTCCATTCCTGACAAGGTCTGCCTGCCTCTTAGTTAATTCTTCCCAGAAACTGGCCAGGATTACTGGTTATGCTTAGACACACCCTACTCCCTGTGGCACATAGAAATAGGAACTAACCAGACCCCAGACCATCAGCCCATTGACTGACAAAACTTGTTGTGATTGGGGGCAGTCAAAATTAACATTAGAGGACTTACAAGGCTGAAACGTGTCTAATATTCAAAGCCTTTGACCTATACACTTCCCGTTTTTCTAATGCCTGCTGTTCTGCCTTTACGGGTTAATTCATCTGGATAACAGTAATATCACTGAGTCCCTGCGACTACTTGCTGGGCATATACTAATGGTTTGACTGGGCTGATGAGAACCTAAAGGAATCAAAACAAGTTAGAGTCCTTGAAGGATTAGTCCTACAAAATTAGAGAGGCTTAGACTTGCTTCTCATGAGGTAAAGGAAACTATGTCTGGCTTTGGGAAAAGATGTTGTTTTCATGCTAATTGATGAGGAGTAATTTAGAGAGACAAAGATGTTAACCAGATAATTAATACCAGTTTCTGTTCTCTTGTTACCCCAGGTCTAACTACTCTGCTATCAGCTTTGGCTAGGCCTTTAATTTCCATTTTGAAAGAATTACTGGTAGAGCCCTGTATCTTAAACTGTGGGCCAATTGTGTACCCATTCAGTAAAATTAATGGTCCTTAGAAACAACTACACCTTAAAGCAGGATGAGTCAACAGTTTGACTCAGTTACTAAGACCAGTGGAGAATGTGACAGGGCTCTAGTCCTTAGTACAACTGAGGCCATGATGGAAATCCCATTAAGGCCTTAAAACCAGCTTGTGGACAGCACCACCTTCCAAAATGAAAACAAAGGCCTAGCAATCCATCAAAGTCCACAATTCTGGGAAAGTCTCTAAATGTACTGACCTTACTTTTGACTTCAGTAGCTCTGCCTCTGGCTTACCATTTTTTCTAACTGAAGTATGTCAACTCAGACTATGGGTTTTGTGCTTAAAAGCTTACCCTCAGAAAAGCTCAGGGCTACACTGAGACCTAAACACCCAGTGTAGTTGACAGCCGGCTATTAAAAACTTTCTATTGGCTTAAACCCAAGTCTGAGCAGTCTTCTCTGGAGGGTACCCTACAACAGACTTATGAAAGAATATCTACTTCTGACTTTTATTTTTCTATTTAGATTAGATTTGAGGGAAATGAGTATATTACATCATTTTAAAAAAAGATTTATTCTTAGCATTTTTGTAACTCCTCCCAGATTCACCACCCCCCCCCACCCTGTCTACAAAACTCTGCATCTCCCCTGACCCTTGTACTGAGGTCAAGTCCATTGGTGCTGCCCATATATTCATGGGTGTGTGGACTTCCACTGGAGCATGGTCAATCCTATGTGTACAACACTTTTAAAAAAAAGCTAACGGTCCCTCTATCAGAAGCTACTAATTGCCAATAACTCCTTATCTAGAGGTGGGACCTCATGTCTATCTCTCCTCTCCATACTGAGATTTGGTCAGACTTGGGCTTTCAGAGATCTTGTGTGTTCTGTCAACTGTCATGATTTAATGTGCGTAGTTGCCCTGCTGTGGCCAGTGGACACTGGCTCTTCTTCATCTCCCTCCCAGATTCTAAGCACAGGTGACCTTCCTCTCCTTATCCCTGCACTGGAGATGCCGCTAGGAAAGGCGCATCAGTAGAAAACATCCCGCACATCCAGGAAGATTCCATATTACTTCCAGGTTCTCACCCTCTTCATTTCCCCCAATTTGAGCTACAACCATATCTTAACCTTGTTTGTTTCTTTGGGTTTGGGTTTTGTCTAAACCCCACAAATGTTATTTTGGGAAACTGACGGCTGAACCGAGGACTATTCATCCCAAAGATGGGAAGAAAAAGACCAAGGACCCAAATCATCAAGGCCAAATTCATTAAAGCAAGCAAGCAATTAATTAAAACAAGCTTTTTATCATTATTATTATTCATGTACAGGTGCTATCTCCTCCTAAGGTGGAGTTCCAGAGGTCAGTCTTGGAAGTGAGGAAGACAGGGCTTTTAAAGCTCAGAGGGAGGAGTTTCTAAATACAGGTTTTGGCAGGGGGTGGGGGAGGTGGGGGGGGGGGGGGGGGGGGGGGGGAGGGGGGAGGTGGAGGGTGGGGGCAGGGGGTGGGGCGGGGGGGGGTGAGGGAATGGGGGTGGGGGGAATAGGCTAGGCTACAGGAACAGAACATAAGCATAACAAGTTAGTCCCTCCTGAAACAAAGACAGGGTTGCAAGGTGGACATAACAAAATAGTCATGTTAGGTGAACACCTTCTCACCACCCCCACCCCTCCACCTCCCTGCCCCCATCTCACAAGCCAGGAAACCCTGTCTGTAGTCCTTCCCTGATCCCCTCCATCAAAAAGAAAACTGTCTAACACATCATCATTCCTCATCTTCCATTTCTGGCAACCCACACAATAGTGACTGCCCAGGGGGTCAGTTTTTGACCATATATGGGCATAATCCCAGCTCCTAGCCCAAGCTCTACAAAGCCCCTTTGCCTTAATCCAGGTGTTCAACTCCTCCTGTGAGATCTGTGAAGCAGCCTGCAAACTGTCTCTCAATAAATCCTGCTTTATAGTTTTAATTCACCTTGAAGTGGCATATTGAGTTGGTGGAGAAACCTATTAGTCATGACAGGCAGTCATAACAAGGTTGTCGTTGTTAGTTGTTTTAAAAAGTCCAACCGAAGCTCAGAACAGACCACTTCAGACCATACGGTTCCAAGGGGGAGGAGGTTTATTCAGGAGATAGGGCAAAGTTGGGGAGAAGAAGGTGGAAGGATAAGAGAGAAGAGAAGTAGAGGCCGGCCATGACCACGTGGAGAGAGAGGAAGAGGGGGAGGGGACAGAGAGGCAAGAGGGTAAGAGAGAGGATAAGAGAGTGAGAGATAAAAAGAGAGAGAGGAGGGGGCAAGCAGCCCCTTTTATAGTGGGCCAGGCCTACCTGGTGGTTGCCAGGTAACTGTGGGGAGGAGCATACCTGGCTGTTGCCAGGTAACTGTAGTGGTGGAGTTTAGACAGAATACTAACAGTCGTAGGTGGTCATATAACCTTTTGAAACATAGGTAGGGTTTCAAGATGGTTGTAAACAACTTTTTGAAACAAAGGCATGGTTCATTTCTGGAGCAGGCATTATGGAAACATCTATAGTTAAAGTTACTCTAGACCTGACGAGGGTGGGGTGGGGTGGGGTGGGGAGTATTTCCGCAACATTCTGATTAAAGTAAACTTTATTTAGGCTGGCCAGTCAGTTGTCTCTCCCCAAATCGAGAATTCAAGGAGCAGACCCTCACCAGTTTTTGAAGCCCCGATTATGGGGGTAATTAGCTATTAGTACCTAGGCAGAAAAGCAGGGGACTCAGGGCTCAAGGGTTTCTGTGGGGTAAACTGAGATAGAAAACAGCTGCCGCTGGGCAGTGGTGGCACATGCCTTTAATCCCAGCACTTGGGAGGTAGAGGCAGGCAGATTTCTGAGTTTGAGGCCAGCCTGGTCTACAGAGTGTGTTCCAGGACAGTCAGAACTACACAGAGAAACCCTGTCTCAAAAAACCAAAAAAAAAAAAAAA
>JANHMN010000017.1:48342182-48365603 GCA_030674055.1 Rhabdomys pumilio
GAAGGAAGGAAGGAAGGAAGGAAGGAAGGAAGGAAGGAAGGAAGGAAGAAAGGAAGGAAGGAAGAAAGGAAGGAAGGAAGAAAGAAAGGAAGAAAGAAAGCAAGAAAGGCAGGCAGGCAGGCTCTTACTTGCACAGAATTGTCACTTCTAAAGGGCACGCAATCTGATTTGGGCAACACACGTTACCAAATTACACATGCATAAATTATACTTGACCAGAATGAAATTGCTGAGCTGAGAGACTGGTATATGGACAGGAGCACGTGTGTGTGTGTGTGTGTGTGTGTGTGTGTGTGTGTGTGTATGTGTGTGTGTGTGTTCCCTGAAGCAAGGAGAGCTGGCAAGCAACTACTTTTGGAGTCACATTGAACTCCTGGGTCAGGAGTCAAAACAAAGAAAGTCTGGAGTATACTGGAGAACTGCCAGCATCCAGGCAGGTTTTTTTTTTTTTACTAAGGGGACCATAGTAACCTTATATAAAAGAGAAAACTTACTGATTTAGCATCCTGAGAATGCCAGCTTCATCTCCTTGCCATGGGGAGTTGAGGGTTATTTTCCTTCCCTAGGCATTTGTACACAGAACCTGTCCCTCACCGTATACTGATGCCTCTTTGAACTGGTACCATGGACTATTATTCCAGGCTGGCACTGACCTCAGTGACCCTGAGACTGAATGCTCTACATTCTGAGCTTCTGAGAGCTTCTGCAGAGGGAATTTAATGAGTCTCAGCCACTCATTAAGCAACCGAGAATTCCCCTGTGAATCCTGGGCTGGTCCAGGATTCCCTCATAGCCAGGCAGCTGGTCTTTCATTCCCTCCCAGTCTGCTCACTAGTCAGAAAGAACACCTAGAGATCTAACTAAACCACCCCCGCATTCTGTTTGTAAACAATTTAGCATCCTCTTTGTGATGGCCTCAGAGTACAGCATTAACCAAAGGGCTGGTGGGGTTCTTGGAATGGGGGTCCTTGGGAAGGACTTCTTCAAGGGCGACTTTCTTGTTCTTATTTTCTTGTCCTCCTGTGGTAAGTCACATGCAACCCTATACAGCTGGGATTTGCTATATAGCTGAGAATAACCTTGAGCTGCTGGCACTGGTTTTTTTAATCTCCTGGATTGTGGAATCCCAGGCCTGAAGCACTCTGCCTGTTCTATGAGGCACCAGGGATGAACCCTCGTGTGCTAGGCCAATAGGCTACAAACCATGTGTGTGTGTGTGTGTGTGTGTGTGTTCATTTTATATATTTATTGGGTGCTGCCTATAAGTCTGTACCATGTGTGTTTGGTGCTTGAGAATGGCAGAAGAGAGCACCGTATTCCCTGGATTGAAGTTTCAGATGGCTGTGAGCTGTCATGTGAGTTCTGGGAAACGGACCTAGGTCCTCTAGAAGAGCATTCAGTGCTCTTAATCATAGAAGCATCTTCTCAAGCAGCCCCCGCCCCCAGCACTATAGCTTAAGCCTGCCAGGTTTTCATGATTCAAGATTACGAGCCAAGCTGAGCCTGACTGACCCACTGACCCTAAAAAGCACAGAGCCATTTCTATCAAGTAAAGCCTGGATGAGGAAGTATTGGATAAAAAGAAGTTGAATGAGGGAACATTTGGTTCTAAGTTATGTTGCCCCAGTATTTTGAGGAAGCTCTGTGGTCTGCTGGCATGGGAAGAAGAAAGGTTTTTATTTCTTTTTCTCAATTAAGTGTCAGTCACCTGTGGCCTGCAATCCCCACTGCTATGATAAATTTCATGAAAAAAATATAAATATATAACACATCATAATGTATTATATAATATATAATTATAAAATATACTATATTGTATAATATTTATATATTATATGATATATAATTACATTACATATGATATTATGTGTTATAAATATTTATTATAATTTTATAACATACATAATAACAATATATGACATATAACAATCTATTAATATTAATATGATATACTACTAATAATATAGAATATTATATCATATTACATAATTCATAATATAAACAAAATATTCAATATATCTTATATGTAATATAATAATTATATTAAATATAATTAAATATAACATAATAATAAGTAAAACCAACTTATATATTATTATATATTATATATCATGCATCATACATCATTATCATATATCATATATATGTTATATGCTATATATCATCTATTATATATCATCTATCATATTCTGTATTCTGTATATTATGTATTATATATTGTATCCTCTCTTTCTCTCTCTCTCTCTCTCTATATATATATAGTAACAACAAACACACATGAACTTGTAGAGTTTTGTTTTTAAGTGAACTTAGTCGCTGAGAAGGAGAGAAATTACTGTAAGAATATCATTGCATTCATTTGTGGCTTATTCCTAGCAAAAGCTGTGTTCATTCATTCCTTCATTTATCTGTGTCAAACCTTTGTTGCCGGATGTGGTGGTTCAGGCCTGTATCTGCAGTGCTGGGGAGACTGACAAAGGGGGATCTCACATGTTCAAGGCCAGTGTTGGCTTTCTAGTGAGTTTAAGGCTGCCTTGAGTTATAAAAAAAAAGGTCACGTTTCAATAAAAATAACTGGGGACTGGGGTATAGCTCAGTGGTAGAGAACTTGAGTAATATGTGCAAAGAAAGCCGGGTTTGATCCTGAGCTCTGAAACAGATAATAGGTAGATAGGATGGATGGATAAATGGATGGATGGATGGATGGATGGATGGATGGATGGATGGATGGATAAATAGATAATAGACATATAGATATATGATTGATAGATGACAGGTAGGTAGATAGATAGACAAATAGATAAATAGATAGAAACAGACAGACAGACAAACAGACAGACAATAGACATATAGATATGCAACTGATAGATGACAGATAGATAGATGATAGATATAGATAGATAGATAGATAGATAGATAGATAGATAGATAGATAGACAGACAGGTAATAGACATATAGATATGCAACTGATAGATGACAGGTAGGTAGGTAGATAGATAGATAGATAGATAGATAGATAGATAGATAGATAGATAGATAGATAGAGATAGACAGACAGACAGACAGACAGACAGATGCTGCTGTGTACTAGGGCATGAATATGAAACAGTAAGTTAGATAAACTTTCTAGTGTCAAAGAATTGTGGAGTCAAGAAATAAGCAAAAGAACAAGGACTGATTAGGATGAGTCAGACAGTAGTAAAAGTTTTGACGATGAGCCAAGAGCTGTGATGTGCTATAGAAGGGGGCTTAAATGTGTAGACCTGTCTCAGGCAGCTAGCAGGAGCCCAACTTCTCACTCATCCCTCCAGTTTTACATGTATGTCTTTCCATTGTGTATAAATGCATGCCTGCATGCATGTATGTGCATCTTGTGTGTGCCTGGTACTCTTGAAGGTTCCCTAGAATCAGACTTAGTGATGGGTGTGACCTACTGAGTGGCTGCTGGAAATTGAACCCTGATCCTCTACAAAAAGAGTAGAGGCTTCCTAAATGTAGAGCCGTCTCTCCAGCCCTTTGGACTCAATTTTGAGGAGAGATTTTTCTGAAGAAGACAAAATAGTTCTTGAGATGGGACCACTGAAACATGAAACCACAGAGGAGCCTGGTGTCCAGGTGTGTGGGGATCAGATACAGTGTGGAGAAGGAACAGTGGCAGGCCAGAGTGTCTGAAGTAGGTAAAGGAGAGGAGGGCTGAGTGCAATAAGGAAGGAGAAAGGAGTCAGGCATCAGGTCACCCAGAGTCTCATTGGCCAAATCAAATAATGAAGATTTCATTCCAAATAAGATAGCCAGAAGCTGCGTGTATTCTAAGCAGAGATGTGACATCATAGACTTCTGTTTAGTGAGACATTGCTCTGGGTGTAGTGTGGAGAAGGGATACGATGGTGGAAGCAGAAGAGGACTCAGCTCCAGACTGGCTGTGCTAGTCTAGTCTAGAGTGTGTAAGTGACAGATAGGCACAGAGTAGGTTTTGAAGGTAGAGTGACAAGTCATTTAATGTTTCTCTGCCTCAAGTTTTCCACCTACAAAATGGATCTACATTGCTACCTCTGGCCTTCCGTTAAAAAAAAAAAAAGAAAAGAAAAGAAAAGAAAAACAAGCTAATGATTGTGCTTTTAAAACATATTACAAATGTTCTGCTGAGAGTACGTAAGGTCTTACTACTAATATTATTTGCCAGTATTGTGTAATTTTAATTCTGTGTGCTTGGTTTTGATCTAATAAACCCCAGTGTCTTGGTTTTCCTTTTATTCTGTTCAATGAATTTAATTGTGACACTAAAATAGTTTGGAGGTTGGTAAAGAACTTGCCTTGTGAGGGTGAGAACTTGAGTTTAGCCTCAGAACCCACATGAAAGATCTGGGTGTGGTTATAACCCCAACATACAGCTTACAACCCGAAGCCGGAAAGGCAGATCTGTGGGTGCATTGGCTAGCTGGTCTGGCCTGTGTGGTGAGCTCCAGATCCTAGTGAGAACCCTGTCTGAAAAAACAAGATAAAACCCCTACCCCTCCACCACAACAGGGGGTCAGCACCCTAGAAACAATACCAGAAGTTGTCTTCTGGCCTCTACCTAAACATGCAAAAATGTATGTAATCATTTGTAAACACAGACTCGTCTGTGCACACTGGTGTGCACACAACCCGCCAACAAAGACAACGCAACGCAACACAACACAATACATTTTACTCTCTCTAGAACATCAGAAACCATTAGGAGAACCACGATAAAATGTAGTGACACAAAAGTTAAAACAACAGCAAATTTAACCTTGAGAGCTCAACATGCTCAAGTCAAATACAAAAAATGTAATATTTGAAACTGGGATTTGGAAAGAAATGTTGGAAAACTTTTCAGGGGACAGGCAGGTCTTTGTCCTGGATAGGGCTGTTGCAGATTCCAAGAGCACACATATCCGTTGAATGGAAATCTCCATGGGGCAGCAGAATTCCCGGGGAGGCCCTGAGCAGCACTGAATAGCTTTTACTTAGTGAAGCATTATCTCTCACAGAGGCTCGGCCACATCCCTGTGATTGCTGACTAAGTTAGAGATGAGGGCTTTGAAGTTGTTTACATGGCCTTCCCACGACAGGGACAGGACAGCTCACTGCCACATGAAGCAACCCCTGCTTCTCCTTCCTCATTTGCTTTGAGGTGCAACTTACAAGCATGCGATCTCTAGATCAGAAGAAGAGGGGCCCCTTCCTTATTTGTATCTCGTGCTATGGAAATTTCAGCTCTCATGACGGCCTGTGGGTTACAGCAAAATGCATGATCCCGTTAGATATGAGTCAGTATCTGTTTGATTCTGAACTCGTCAGTCTGCTGATTCAAATTGGTGACTAGATATGACAATGATCCTGGGACATATCCACCATATTTCCATAGGATTGGGAGCTCATGGAGCAGCTTAAAAAGAAAGGTTACAGCTTCTCTTTTGTCCATAAATCTTCTGTTTATTATTTTGTGTGTGTGAGTAGTATGTCTCATGTACATGCACCTGTAGGAGCCAGAAGTCAGTGATGTCTATGTTCTGCTGTCACACCTACCTTATTTTGGGGGAGCCAGGGTCTCTCACTCAACTCTCCGCTCCCTTCTTTAGCTAGATTGGCCAGCTGGGCAGTCTCCAAAACCCTTCTGCTTCCACCTTCCAGCACTCAGACATCACATCCTGTTCTGTATTTGGGTCCTCATATTTATACTACTTTAACTTTACCTCTGAACCATCACCTTTTAAAAATCAGTGACCGTTACAGGTAAATGTAATCCTCTAACTTTTCTTGAAAACAATCAAAAGATGTAGTGACACTCGACTCTCATTCCTACACAGGAGCAATCTCCTGGAGTGGAATTGTAGTGGTCTGCTTTCCTCCTGTAAGTCACCTGTGGACTTCTAGTTTTGGCCTCATCAGGTAAGGGCTGTCCAGTCTAGCTTGCCTCATTTAGTGCAACATTCTCCATTGGCAGAGCACAGGTCTGTGCTTTGCTATTGGACGACTCCATTAATGGATTCATGTAGTATGAGTCCACCTAGCAAATGGCTAAGACCTTCTGTGCCGATCTATGTCTGTCATGAACCATCTAGGTTTCCCGTAGTCCTTTGGCAGCTTCTCTGACTTGCTGTCCTACCCTGTATCATTTAGGTTATCTTTACACAAACTTTTCATTGGCTAAGATCCTTAAAGTGCTCCCCAGTGTAGTACGCTGTGTACAGGGTACAATTCAAGGGTGACTTTCCTCTCTCTAAGATGTGATTATTATTATTTCAGCTATGCAACCTGGGATGTCTTTAGGTTGTACTGGATTGGTTTACATCTGCCAATTCCTTATATGTATTTTTTGTCCCATTTTGGGGCTTATTTTCCAGTTAGATTGTTCCTGAGTCCTTAGCAGAACTAAGCAGTATTACAGTAGCTTTCAAATGACAATGATTCTTGCTTCCCCTTGGGGTATTTGACAGTGTACAAACACACCTGGCTGCCACAGTGGGTATGCATAGAGGTCAGAGGTGTTGCTACAAGCATCCTACAGGCCAGGCCACCCCTGCACCCATGAGTCCTAGGAATGATAAGGTTAAGAAGTCCCGTTTCAGAGTCAGGGCCTAAGTTGAGGTGTTGGCTTAGTTGTTTCCTATCTCTGTGACATTAGACATGTCATTTAACCCCCATCTCTGTTTTCTTCTATCCAATGAGCTCTGCAGACCAGATGATGTCATTTGTATACAATACTTAGAGGATGCTTCCCAGTACTGTCAATTACCATTCCTGCCAATGGTCATAAAGATGTTACCACAGTTTCCTTTCTCTAGTCATTTAGCCTCATATCTAAGCCATCAGAAAGATGTGTTGGTAAGTCCCGAGAGGTATCACTTACTTTTTTTTTTTTAAACCTCATCTGGCAGGTATTCATCAGTGCATTTGAGTATTTTAAGGCTCTGTTAAGAGATCTCAGAACTGCCTTCCCTTTATGATCTCCATCATCAGCCCTACTGCTCCCAGACCCATAGCCAGGAAGTATTAAGTGGAAAATTCTCCAAATGAACAATTCACGGATTTCAACTTATGTCCCATTCTGAGTTACATAAAGAAATACCATGATATCCTTCCTGCTCTGCTCCGTGGCAGTCTGCTCAGAATACGAACTGCCTCTCATTTAGTGTGTCCACACTGTGTATGCTACCCACCCATATCACCAAAGCACTCAGTAGTTTTCTTGGTTATCAGATTAACCCGTCGTGTGTTTAAGGAATCCTGATGCTACTTATGTTAGCCCCCAATGGGAACCAGAATGTAAAACATGGAAGGACAGATTAATGCTGGTACTATGCTGTTCTGTGATTTTCCTGTGGAGATGTGAACAAAACCTGGACATTTGTACACAAATGTTGGGTTGGTAGTTTTCGTTGTTGCTAATTTATAATTTTATTTTCTGTGTACAGGGTTTTTGCCTACATGTATATCTGTGTACCACGTGTATGCCTGGTACCTTGAAATTTTGAAGATGGCATCAGGTCACTGAGGAATGAGTGTACATACAGTCGTGAGCTGCCACATGGATGCTGGGAATTGGCCTGAATCCTCTGGAAGAGGATTAAAAGGCTGATGGCTCTTTAACTGATAAGCCATCTCTAGCCCCTGGGTGCAGGCTTTCCCACAAGTAGCTGTGTTACTTTCATAACAGAGGACCGCATTTTAGTTTCCTCTTCTAAACCCCACTTCTTTTCTGAGGTTGTGAAACAATTACCCAAGAATCATATGAACTGTCCCCAAAGCGTACTTATCCATCTCTGCAGAAGTTGCTTGATTCTTACACCTCTGAGGAAATGGAAGGTTACATTCAGAGCTCACAAGCTACCTCAGCTGTCATTTGGAGTTGAACACTGCTTAGCTTTGATATTAGCAAACACTGAGTAGAAATTGTTTGGCTGATTTAAAAAAAAAAATCACAAAGTGTTTGGTAAAGGTGGGACAAGAAAGTCCAATCTCATCCTCAAAACTCTCCTTGTTTTAGGATTCCTAGGAGACCGCTTAACAATGGTCAGCTCCAAGTGGCAATTGAGGTAGATATTATAAAGGAATCAAAACCAACATGTTTTCCTTTTCTTGTCTACGTATCTGGACAATATGGAATGTCTCACTTTTTCCTGTTGTGTGTATGTCTACATAATGTGTTTGTGCAGGTGTGAGGTGCTGTGTTTTATAAAAAGATAAAAGAAGAGCCAGAGATACGTTTAGTGGAAGTATAGTGTTGGGGAAGAGGGTGCCTTTGCAGGTCCATGCTGAGGTATCACCCACAGTATAGTATACAATAGAGTTTATTTAGGGCATGGAAAGGGGAGTTGAAGGAGAAGAAAGAGACACACACACACACACACACACACACACACACACACACACAGAGAGAGAGAGAGAGAGAGAGAGAGAGAGAGAGAGAGAGAGAGAGAGAGAGAGAGAGGAGACAGAGAGGAGACAGAGAGACAGACAGAGAGAGACACACAGAGAAAGACAGAGTCAGAGAGAGACAGAGAGAGACAGAGAGAGACAGAGAGAGGCAGAGAGACAGAGACAGAGAAACACAGAGAGAGACAGAGACAGAGAGAAAGACAGAGACAGAGAGACAGAGACAGAAAGACAGAGAGACAGAGACACAGAGAGAGACAGAGGCAGAGACATAGACAGAATCAGAGACAGAGAGACAGACAGAGACAGAGAGAGAAAGAATAGAAAGAAAGGAGTGGAGGTCAGCCATGAGCACATGGAGAGAGAAGGGGGGATGGGGAGAGATTGGGAAGAGGGTAAGGAACAGGAGCAAGAGGAGAAGAGAAGAGAGCAAGAGAACAAGAGGAGGGGCCAGCAGCCCCTTTTATAGTGAGCCAGGCACACCTGGCTGTTGCCAGGTAACTGTGGGGCAGAGCCTAGGCTAAAGGCCAACATGAGGGACACTGACCCATTTGTACACAAGCAAGTAGAGAGCAGATGACAACCTCAGGTGTCATTCTGTAGAAACTATACATTTTGTATTTTGACACAGGTCTCACATTAGCTTGGAGTGCCATTGATGTAGGCTCAGCTGGGTGGTTGTTGATCCCCAAGCATCTTCTTGTCTCCTCCCTCTGAGGTTTGGGATTACAAATGTGTGCCAGGGTATCCTTTTTCTTCCTCCTCCTCCTCCTCCTCCTCCTCCTCCTCCTCCTCCTCCTCCTCCTTGTCTTCTTCTTCTTCTTCTTCTTCTTCTTCTTCTTCTTCTTCTTCTTCTCAGAGATCACACTCCAGTCCAGTCCTTACACTTGTAAGACAAGTACCTACTGGCCGAGTCACCTCTGCAGCCACTGGTCTTTCCTCAATGAACAAGAATGCAGTTGTTTCAGATTTCATAACCTCAGCACCACTAATGTTTTGGGGTATCACTACCTGGTGGGAGCCAGTCTGTGTATTGAAGATACTTAACAGCATGCTGCTGGGCCTCTGCCCATTCTATGTTGGTAGTAATCCCCTGACAGGATGATCAAAGACATCTCCATATTTCTAAGTGTCTTTGGGAAGAAAACAAAATAAGCTGATGTTGCTATTTTGGAAGGCCTTGGAACATTTAGGGACCAGAGCCTAGCTGGAAGGAGTGGATCACTAGGGCTGGGCTTTTGAAGCTTGTACCCCACCTTCTGCTTTTTGTCTCACTTCTGACTTCCTGATCCAGCATAATAGAAACCACCTTCTCCTCCCTCCTCCTCTTTCTCCTCCTGCTCCTCCTTCTCTTCTTCTTCTTGGTTTTCCTCTTCCCCTTCCTCCTCCATATTATATCCATGCTATCTTAGGGGGAAGGGATGCTTCAGTATGGGCCCACAGAGCTATCTCCTTCCCTCGCACCATACTGGGCATCTAACAAACATATCCTGGTTCCTCTTTCTTTTTTATAAAACACAACGTTGGTCCCGTGATCCAAATCGAACTGAGGCTGTCTCTGTTTTTTTTTTTTTTGTGTGTGTGTGTGTGTGTGTGTGTGTGTGTGTGTGCTGGAAGAGGCTGTGAGGTGTCTATCACTGTTCCATCTCTATCTACTTTATCACTTAGAGGCAGGGTCTCTATTGAACCTAGAGTAGATCGGCAGTCAGAGTTTCAGTGATCCTCCTGTCTCTGCCTCAGACAGGGCTGGGATTCCTCGAATGTATACTCTGCCACACTAGACTTATTTTATGTAGGTATGAGAACCTGAACTCAGGTCTTCCGACTTTCAGTGCACTCACTCTTATCCACTGAGCCATAACAACAGCCTCCAAAATTGCTTTTTAAAAATTTACTACATAAGCTTACTAGCAGGGCTGACTTTATTTTTGCAAATTTTCCTATCTCGCAGTCTAAGGAGGTGCTCTATCCCTGACTTTGATTTACCGGTTGCTGCTGTGTGCCTGGTTCCATCTTTCTCAAAGAACAGGTCGTATTTTTGTGTCCTGTTTGCCAGTGGCGGTGGCCCAGAAAAAGGCTTCTGTATGTCGTGATTTTTGAAGACTGCTACATGGTCACGTTGAGGGCTGGAGTCACAGCTCAGTGGAAGAGCTCTTGCCTAACATGCAAGAGGCCCCAGTTCCATTCCTAGCACTGCTAAGCAAAATGAAAATAACCCTTTTTGTATTCTCTAGTTCTAAGATAATGTCTAAAGTGACCACCTGACTTAAGTTTCTGCTTCTGAAATATAAACTTATTTTTAGCCAACTCTTATTGGCAGGCAGAGCTTGAAGAGACTTTGAGCATTACAGGCTTCTAGGAAGAATTCTACTGTGTTGCCCCTTTTTACAAAAAGCCTTGAGGGCTGCTGCTGCTGACTCCCGCACAGTTTAATGATCCTTAGAAGCAGCCTAGGGAAGTCAAGGACATCTGGATGTTTGTGTCAGTGCTTTGTTCAGAAAAGCAAGAAGCTCTCTTTCATCTGTGTAACCTGGGAAAATTGGGGTCATGCTTATTTAAAATGTGTAATCTTCTCAAAAGGATTGGGCAGTTACTAAGTCCCTTGAATAAAACAAAACAGCTGACAGACAAAACAAGACAGACAAATGAATCAGAAGCCAGAGGAATATGTTGTCCTGCCCCCTCCCGCCCCTGAGGTACATAGATTATTATGAGATTTTAAAACATGAAACTTATTAGACCCAAACCAGAGACTGGACCAGAAAACGAGGCTGAAACCCAGAACCGTGCAGATACACAGCCAAGTACTTTCCCACGGAGCTATAGCCTCCACTTGCTTTAAGTGTGATGACGCAACAGAAATAAACACAAAGTAAAAGCATGGACTGAGAAGAGCTTGAAGGGACCGCAGAGGCCCTGGCGAAGCTGCAGTTAGTGACAGGCAGCTCAAGATCCCCAGACATCCAGGTCGCAGGGATGGTGAGAGAGGAGAGATGATACCGGAAATTTCCTTCAGGAGACATCTTGAAGAGAGGGTCACATAAGGACTATGGCTCTGATATCCCCCGTCCCTTAGAGGATAATGTTTTCATTTGCAAGGGATGGGAAATCATGTGGAAAGAAGGGTGAGCATCGTTAGACAGGGAGAACTGAGCTAGTGAATCGGGAAGGCTGTCTTGAGCAAACTATGACACAGATGGCGTCTGTAGCAAGATGTACCCAGAGGAGAGGCTGAGACAGCTACCGCTCCATTCTCCATCCCATAACCCCTAAGGCCATTGCATGTGCACACATTGATAGACTAAAGACGCGGACAGGATTCTGTGGGGCAGAAGTCATTCCTGTGTTAGCTCACCCAGCAGATACATATGCTACACCCGGTGGTGAAAAAGCCCTCACTGCCAATTGCGCTGGAAACATCAGATCAGACAAAAATCCAGCAGTTTCTTGCTGTTATATTTTCCTTTCTTGGGGTTTAATGTTCCTGTAGAAGCCAGCCCTATAGTTAGCACTCAGAGCATTGCAGGTCGAGGGTGCTGAGTTCGTGAGATGGGTGATGTGCTCCATCTTGAAGAGACACGCACACCCTGAGAGAAGAATCGGCAGAGGAAATGGACACATTCCAGTGTGCACTGTGGGCAGTGAGGCAGGGGCTCTGGATAGAGAAGCCCGGAAGAGGACCTTGAAGGAAAAGCACCAACCTCACTGACTGGGTAGTGTGTTAGAAGTAAGTGTGACGTGGGCACGTTACTCGGTGGATGCTTCATTGATGAAATCATGCATTTTGGTAAACCTAAAACCAAAACAAAATCTTCCTTAGAAGTCAGCTAAAACTGTATGTGTACTTACCAAAAGGACTTGAAGTTTATCTATCCTTCCCCTGCCTTGAATTTGTGTGTTGCTGTTGTTAAGACAGCCTCTCATGTAGCACAGGCTGCTCTTGGGTACTTCCTATACAGCTGAGGATAACCTCTAATTTCCAATCTTCCGGAATCTAGCTCCCAAATGTTGGAATGACAGGTATGGGCCGTTATGCCTGCATGTTATTGGTTTTGTTTGTTTGTTTGTTTGTTTTATGTAGGATATCATTTTGTAGTGTATGCTAGGTTGAAACTCACTAAGTACCTTTGAACTTGGGGCAGCCCTCCTGCCTCGGCCTCCTGAGTGCTGGCCATGACAAGCATCTGCTCAGTTTGTTATTTTCCTGATAGTTTTCAGCCCTTTTTCAATTCCCACTCTATATTTTCATCTCCTTTCCTGTGCCATTCATTGCCTGTCTTGGTCTTGGTTTTGCTCCTGATGTAGCCTGCTGTGTTTCAGATGGGGACAGTTTTCCTTCCCAGAGACATTCTCTTCTTTGCTTACTCTGGCTTGCCAGCAGGCACAGAATACAAAGTACAAGTCAAAAGAAAAAGAAAAGCAGCCACTATCCTATCCTTTAGAAGAGATTACTGAAGAAAATCTGGGATTCTGTTTATCTGGTGTGTTTTCCCCCTATTTATGTAGAAAGTCTATATTTTAAGTAGAAACAAGACCATAGAAAAACATCAATATATTTTTAATTTGGATCAGAGTCATGGGCTTATGTCTCTGGCTCTAAAGCCTGCCATTCATATGACCCAGGCAGATGGCAAAAGTGCCAGTGACCCCATGATGTAAGAAATAGGGACCGTGTGACTCTCGAAGCCAGACAGTGCTGTGCACAGTGGGTAGTGAGTGGAGGAGAGTCACTTATATCTCCTATTACATGTTTAACTGTCATAACCACTCAGATTTGTGATTTCAGAAGTCTTAATGGAAGGCAAATATGTTGTTTCCCATGGATCTCTGCTCTGATATGAAAACATAACAAAACCGAACCAGCAGGTCGGGATACCAGAGAGCCCAGTGTGCGTCTCCTCAGACATCTATGCTGTATTAATTAGAGCACTTGTTTATCTTTCCAGAAGCGGGAGACAGGCTTCATCATGTCTTTTCCTGATCTGTAGGGCTCTGGTTGAAGTTTTGTCTTGTTTTTAAATCGTGCATGTGGTGTGCATGTGTGTATGTGTGTGTTCACTTACACGTGTGCTTATGTGGCCATGAGTGTGTGGAGGTCGGAAGGCTTGGGTGTGGCTCCTTACCTTCCATTTGGGTTAAAAAGAGGCCTCTTGTTCACCTCTGCCTTTCTATGCTAGGCTGGCTGGACTTCAAGCTTTCAGGGACTTCCCTGTCTCCTCCCATCAGGCTATAGGAGGGCTGAGGTTACACTCACACTATCGGGTCCAGTTTTATGTAGGTTCTGGGTATCTGAACTCAGATCCCCACACTTGCACAGCAGGACTTTACCCATTGATCCATCTTCTGAGCCCCTTCTTAGGGGTGTCTGTGACACCCGTAATCCTAGCACTCAGAAGGTAGAATCAGGAGTCCAAGGTTATCTTTGATCACACAGTAGACTTCTAGGCCAGCGTGGGCTACATGACACTTATCCCCTCCTCACTCCCCAGAAAAAGGGCAAAAATAAAAAGAGAGCCAAAACATTCTCATTTCTCTCACCCTTTGTCTCAAGAGAACAGGTCAGTTTCAGAAAGAAGCTGAGGTCTAGCCCCAATAGGATTTTGGGGCTGCCTCACCATCACCCCTGTGTGTCCCCATCAGGGAATCATGTGCTTCACAGTAGAACAGACCTCCCTTGTTCTTTTCAACCGTAACAAGAGCAGCATGCCAAGAATAGACTTGCCTGCTCAGCAAGCTTGCCTCTGCCTCTGGAGGCATGCTTTCCAAACTGTGCCTTCGCCTCTCCCATACACACACTGAAGCTGCAGCAGGGTTGTATCAAAGAAGCCTCTGAGCCCTCAAGAACAGTGTGGAAAGTGGACAGCTAGCTGCCGCCTCACTCCTGTCTGAAGCTTAGCAGCCAGGGACACTGGGATAGTCAGAGTGGATTACTGCATAGGATGATTTATGGGACATTAAACTCCTCTTTGCCATTCACATTCCTGCAAACCTAGAGCTCAGGAGACTAAGTTAGGAGGAGTACAAGACCAGTCTCTGTGGCATAGTCTCAAAAGATAAATCTACTTTCTCTAAAACATCCCTTCCCAATGGTAGGAGATTCTTTCCTTTGGAGAAAATTCTGGAGGCTCCAAGTGTCTAGGCTAAGATTAAAGTTGTGTGTCTCTGTGTGTGTGTGTGTGTGTGTGTGTGTGTGTGTACATGCTTATAGGTATGCGGGCACAAGTGTGTGAAAGTCAGAAGTCGACCTCAGGTATCTACCACTGGTCAGCCAGCTCTAGGAATCTACTTCCTGTCTTTGCTCCATCTCCCTAGTGCAACAATTACGGGGTTCATGACTGTCTTAGTTAGGGTTTTGGTTCCTTGATATGATCAAAACAGCCTGGAGAGGAAAGTGTTTACCAGGCTTACACACCCCGGTTCACAGTCCATCAGGGGAAACCAAGGCAGGAACTTAAAACAGAGCTGAAGCAGAAGCCTTGGAGTGTGTGTGTGTGGGGTGGGGGGCTTACTGACTTGCTTTTCAGCCTGCTTTCTTACACATCCTGTTCCTGGGTGCCACCACTCACAATAGGCTGAATCCCACCCACCCCGATATTGTTAACCAAAGCAGCACTCCAGATCAGTGTTACAGAGGCATTTTCTCAATTAAGAGTCCCTCTTCCTGGCTGTGTCGAGGTTTGTGTCAAGTTGATAACAAAAAAAAACCAACCAAACAAACAAACAAAAAACAACCAACACAATCACCACGATTTTAGACAGGGACTTGGGCTCCACACTCAGGAGCTCTTGCTTGCCGAATAGGCACTTCACCTGATGACCGAACCTCCCCAGCCTTGATACAGAGGCATTCTTACAAACTGAGTCAAGGAAGGCTTTGCACAGTGGCAGCATTGTAACCAATTAGCTTTATCCAAGGTGTGATTATTGCTAGTTGGAAAATTCCCTCCCCGCCCTTCAAATGAGGTAAAGGGAACATGTGAGGAAATGTATGTAGAATGTGAGTGAGCTAGCCGTGCTTGGTTGAGAGGATTTGTGCTTTGAGGATAAAACTAGAGGTCCCTTGGGATGGGGAAAGGGAGAAACTTGGTAGTAAACAAATGATATCATTGCTCATTTGCAACAGTTTCCAAACACTGGGCCTGTGGGTTATCTAGTCGGCAGGACAGAGGGCCCAGAAAGGACTCCCAAGAGTCTCTGTGGCTTTGTGTCTTTCTTCTCCTCCACCTCGTTGTGAGACACCAAGGCCCTGGAGAACAGAGCACCCCCACCCTGCCTGAGGACCTGAGAAATACAGAGTGGCATTTGCTATCATCTCTAATAATGCTTCTCTTGGTTGTTGGTGGGAAGGTGTGATGAAGGCGGAGACACTGTGTGCAGGCTAACCTCTGCCTAGAGCAGCTTTCCTTACCCCTCCCCCGACACGGATCTCAGGATGATCTACTTTCCTCTTTCTCCTCCCTTTTCCTGACCAAGGGAAGAAGCCAGTTGAATACACAAATACAGTCCTTCTGTGAGATACTCCAGGGACAGTTTCCCAGCTGATTGGCATCTTCCATGTTTTTTAGCTTTTGATGGCCAGGTCCAATCTTACTGCAGCCTGTGTCCTCTGTAATCTTTCTGAATTCCTTTCGCTCTCTGAATTAGTGCCATGTCATTTAAGACTTTTGGAGTATCTCTGAGTCCTTTCTTTCCTAGACTGTCTATGCTCATCTTGCTTTTGAGTCCCATTGATAAGCTATTTCAGGTCAATGATTGTATCAAATTCTTCAGGATTCCCAATTGCTCCCGTCACGGGAAGTATATAGTACATACTTGATAAATGCCCTTGAATGAAACAGCTGGAATCTGATATTAAAATAAAGCCATTCAATGCTGCAAAGAGGCACTAACAGCCTGGAAATGTCCATGCTTTCATGCAACAAAAGCAACATGAATGTATTTCTTACTCGTGTAAGGCTGTGTGCACATTGGAAAAGCTTTTTTCTGCCTAGCGACCAGGAATCTAAACTTCTCAGGCTGGAGACCCAATGCCATCACCTGGCTTTTGAGTTTTGTATTGGAAAAGGGAAAGGAGGGGGAAGACTGTCTCAAGCGTCTGAAGTCACTTCTTTTGAAATTTCTGTCAATCAAGAATTAGTGTCAAGACTGGATTCCAGCCATGAAAGAGAACAGGCTGTGCAGGGTACAGAGGGACATCCAGGTGTGACGGTTATCCATGCTACATCTTTATACTATACCTATGGGTTAGTTATCTAGTTAGTTAACTGTCTAGTTAGTGCCTCCTTAGGGTCACTCATGTGGATTGTGAAATTTGTTTCAGTGTGTGTTAGAAACCGGTATGCAAAACTGCTAGGATTCATAGTTTGTTTAAGCAGGCATTTATTTAGTGCTGACTGTATACTAAGTACTATTTTAGGTCTTTGGAAAACCATAGGGGGAGAGAGTCAGAATTTTCACATTTCTAGGGCTACATTTCTGTAGAAAAATAATAAACTAATAACTCACAGAGTATATCAATTGGCAACCAACATTGGAGAAGTGTACATGGGGTCTTGGACCTGCATTGGTGTGAGGAAGCAGCTTAGAGTTTTAAATGGAAAAATCAAGAAAACTCACAGTAAAGGTAACCTGGGGCAAAAACTTGGAGATGAGAGCCATTCCAGTGTCAAGGCAAAGAGCCCTGCTTCGGACGAAAGTATGCCCAGATTTCAGAATGGGGTAGGGTGGAGAGGTCAGGATAGCTGGTATGTTTGTCAGGTGCAGGGAGACCAGAGTGGAGACAGCAGGCATGCAATTAGAGGAGACAGAGGTAAGGTTTCAAGCCCATTGAGTACAGACCAGGGACAGCCTTGTATGCTACTTTGCCGTACGACATAAGAAGCAGATGAGGTTTGGGGACTGAAGAGTGATGCTGCGATCTGTAATTATTTTGGGCTTAGACTTTGGGTCAAGGACAAAAACAGAGAGATGGTTATTGCTAAAATGAGAGGCAATGGTGGCTTGAGCCATTTCTATCAACTCCTCCCAAAGTTGAAGAGTGACATTTTGTTTCTATTTATTTAATTAATTTATTCTTTTGAGACAAAGTCTCATGCCATCCAGGCTGGTGCTGAACTTGCTATGTAGCTGAGGATGACCTTGAACTTCTGCTTCTAACTCCCACACACTAGGCTCGCTGGCATGTGCCAGCAAATCTAATTTATGCAGTGCTGGGGATTGAACCCAGGGCTTCAGGAATACTAGCCAAGCACCCCACCAAGGGGGCTGTGTCCTTGCATGGAGAGACTCACACTGATGGGGGAATGAAGGCACAAACTTGAGCACCTTTTGTTAAGAAGATGCTCGCATATGGCTCTAACTGCAACTTCTTACTATCTCAGTTCTGGTACCCTATTGTCTCGTCAGTCCACTGATTTAGGAACAATTTCTCCAGGACCAGCTGCCTCCAGAGGCCAACTATTTAGACCTGTGTTCTACTTTTCAGAAACACAACAGGGTAGGACACACACACACACAACACCCAGTAGCATCACTTACAGAAACTTATAGAAACATTATCCACGCTAACTTATGTTAGTTATCTGTACAAGACATGCCTTTGGGTACGATGACAATGAGGACACATTTGTTATCATTATTAGGACTTGATGTTTTCTTTATAGCCAAATGACACCCATAAAATACACAGAAAATCATATTTAGCTGTCTCAAAATGTTATTCCTGTGTTCTGTCATCTATCATCATTAAGGATTCTGCCAATTCAGTACCTGTCCACAAGCCATCTCTGAAGAAAAACAATGCCTGTTTCACTGTTAACAAACATCACAGGGACCTCAGGCTCACTGATTGGCAGACAGTAATGCCCTCTTCAGTACATTTATTGCATTTCCTTCCTTTTCTTTTAATTATCTACTCGAAGAACATCAAACCGAAGTCACTGCTCAGCTCCCAAGATGGTGCCACTCAAACTGCATGTGCTTTTCTGCCTCCTCTGCTGCCTCCCACGGGTGCATCCTTTCCACTGGCAGGACCTATCTACTTTTGACCTCAGGCCATCAGGTAAGAGGCATCAAACTCAGAGTGACTTCAAGGTGTTGCATGTTTTGATGTGTGAGAAAGCCTTTTTAAGAAGTGTCCATGCAGAGACTGGGAGGATGGCCCTGGTGATAAAATAGCCACTATGCAAGCATGAGGTCCTGAGTTTGGATTCCCCATCACTGATGTGAGATGTTTAATAAACTTTCAGTGTTATGGGGCGGGGAATAGAAATGGGGGGATCCCTGGAGCTTATTGGAAAATCACTCTAGATGACTTAATGGGCTTCAGCTTTACCAGAGATCCTGTCTCAGAAAAGCAAAGATGGAGGATATCAAGGAAGACAGTGAGTCACTGATCTCTGGTCTCTACCATCATGTACACACATATGCATGTGCACCTGCGCATTGACCTCTGGCTTCTATGGTCTTTGTACACACATATGCGTGTACACCTGAATATGCATGCTCACAATAACAAGTACTTACAACATACACACACACACACACACACACACACACACACACACACGCACATGCACACACACATATACAGGAGCATATATATTCAGGGAAATCTTTGTTCTGGGATAGGAAGAATCCTCATACTTCATGCTTTACAACTCCTCAAAGAAACTCAAAGAAAAGGAACGTGGGTTCTTGTCTTCAATATCCTATCTGCAGCATGGGCGTTGTAACACATAGGTTGTCAGCTTGCTATGATCGTGGAAAAATGCCTTTGACACTTCCTTCACAACCCTAGTTTAACTCCTGCCAGGTACGAGAGCAAACTTGCCTTGGAGCTTACAAGGCAGTCTTCAATGCTGCTCCATGAAGGTAGGGTAGTCTTGTGTCTTGACAAGCAAACCTGGTCTGTGGAGATGAAGAGGCTTGTGAGAAGATGGGAGTCTAAATTCTTGAGGTCCAAAGGGACATGACTGTTTCTACCTGAGAATGGGGAGAAGCAGAGGCAAGTAGATGTCTGGACCTCCAGAAGAGAATGCCATGGTCACTTCTCTCTTTAGTTGTGTTATATAAGAGGGTGATGACTTAGATAATACAAGGATGAGTAGCCAGTGTAGGGCAGGAACATCTCATGCCACCATGAAGGGCCTATGTTGCAAAGACATCACTTCTGGAGCACTGTGAATACCTGTTCATCAAAAAGAACTGTGACACACATGGGTCTCAGTCTCTGTCCTGTGGAGATCACAGCAGGAGGTGGCTTGAGAATGATGTCACACCATCTACACCCACAGATCTGCACACGTGGATAGGTGTACTCACCCCAGATCTAGTTGCCAGGTTTGTTGAGTGACTCTTTACCACAGCATCTGTGGGCTTGGCTAACTCAGTGTCATGGACATAACCTTTGCCCTACTTTATATTTGAGGAAATGCACGAACCAATAGGAAAGGGGTTGGGCCTTATGCTGATATTTACACAGGTAATTGAATAATATTTCAGAGGTCCATTCATCCCTCAACACTGCCCAGGAAGCAAAGACACCATGGATATGGTGGTGACTAAGGTGCTGGAGCTTGTAGTCAGAGAACCTATGACCAACTTGAAATGAAGTTTGTCTTTTGAAATTGTATTGTCAGGGGTTAGAAACAGGTCACACATTGGGTCAGTTATCATCCAGGGTACATTTTATATTATTGACCCTTATTGGTGCAGGGTGAAATTTTAAAGATGTGCTTTTTACCCTCATTTTTAATTTATTTAATTATACCTGTGTATACAAGCATGGACACTCACAGACACACATGCATTTATAACACAAACCCACACACTCACAAATTAAATAAATTATAACCCGAATAGCTATATTTTCTATTATCCACTTAATAAATTATAAAGATTAATTACTTGTAGTTTTCAACTACTAACTGTAACTTTTAAAATACTCATGTATCCACTTCTGAACAGCTAGACTAAGTATAACATTGGGTTAACACAAGACCAAGGGAGATGAATTTATCAATAACCCTGTTCTCAGATTTCCAGTGATGTTTAAAAATGAGGGTAAAAAGCACATCTTTAAAATTCTTGCATTATTTATCCTGTTGTTTCCTATTCACAAGCACTGGTGTTACAGGCGTGTGCTGCTGTGCCTGGGAAGGCTTACAAGTATGGGCCAGAGATACTTCTTATACTGATGAAGGAAAATAAAAATATTTTTAAAAGAATGCAATTTCTTCCCTAGAATGTGTACATCTGAAGACTCAGGAATATTTGACTACCAAAATTATATACTGATCAGTATCCTATAGGGTCTAAAGTTCCTGTTCAAATAAAGGTGAAGAGGATTAGGAAAAGATAAATTCTGAGCCGCAAGCTATAGCACAGATCAAGCTGTAGTTGGTCTGGCACATCTCTCTCTTCTTTTTTCCTTATGATGATCCCAGATAGATGGAGGGATGGAGATGCAGGCTCATGTGACGTGCAAATTGCAAGATGCTCTTCCTTTTCTGTACCCAGTGTGGTACCTGTGACTCTGAAATTGTAGGTGAACAGGTTCCTAAAGTAGAGATGGTTTTGGAGAACCACGGGTTATTAGAAGAGATTCCCTTGGTTTCAGTGGAATTACGATCTCACAAAAGGGGAGATCCATTTGTGTGCTCTGGAACTCTGCTGACAGGTTAGAGTCTCCAAGGTAGCTAAGAGTTCTCTGGAGCCCCTCCCAGAACTGTGAGAGCCAGTGGTCTCCCCCTGGTTTAGCCCTGGCTGGCTGCCAACCACAGAAGGAAAAGCAGAAGGCATTGCCTACCCTGTTACTCTCTATACATGTCACCTCCCGGTTACACCAAGCCTGACTCCATAAGTAACCTGAAATGGGAGCAGAAGAACCTTTTGTAATTCTAAAGAAGGCCTAGAATGTTCACCAACAGGAGAAAAAAAAAAAACCCACAACTTTGAGGAAATTCGGTGAATTTTGAATGGTCCGTGGAGAAGTGTGGAAACTGTGGTGTAGCTCTGCTAAACCTTTCTAAGGACTCCCCAACCTCTGGGTAGTGAGACTTCACAAGCTCTGGAGAAGGAAGAAAGTCATGGCAGTTGACTGCCAGTTACATAATACAGTTGGTGTTAAGCCTACAGTGAATACAGTTACTTCATCTGCCTGTCTTTATCCTCATGGCTGTCCTGCAGCCTAGTTAAGAGTTTTTTCACCAGTGAGCACTGGAGGGAGAGAAGAGTTAAACTGCTTAGGCCAGATCACCATAATTTGGTATCTGAAACAGGACCGTCTGGGTCCACTACTGGGCGCCACTCTGCTTGACCTTCTGTCTTCCTTGAAATTGCCTCCTATCACTGCTTTACCAATGTAGCAGGCCGAGAGATCAGGGCTATGACACAGCATTTCTTCACCTTGCATCAGTCTGCTTTGAATCTTTTTTATTCAGTTGAATTAAGACCAGGAGTCTGAATTTCTTTTCTTCTCTTTTCTTTCTTTCTTTCTTTCTCTCTTTCTCTCTTTCTTTCTTTCTTTCTTTCTTTCTTTCTTTTTTCTTTTTCTTTTTTGATGTGATCCTTGTGTTAATTGTTAACTTTATTTTTTATATTGGATATTTTATTTATTTACATTTCAGATGCCATTCCCCTTTCCCCATTTCCCCTATCTAGAAAACCCCTATCCCATCCCCCCTCTTCCTTTTTGCTTTTGTACCATTTTAATTACACCCAAGTATTCAGGTCAGTTCTAGGTTGAGGAACTAGCAAAACAATAGATGCAAATAGTCAAGGAACAAGCAAGACAATAAACACAGATAGTCAAAGAACAAGCAAGGCAATAAACAAAATTCTGTGAACATTCTTATGATCACTGTTTCTAAGGGCTTATCAGGATGACCAAAGTAGCTGAGCCTACTTCCCTGTCCTAGCCCAAAGTTCTTTTCATGTCTGAAGCCTATTTCCTTGTTCTAGCCTAAAATTTAGATTCCTGCCTGAAATTACTTCTTTGTTCTAGCCTGAGTCTACATTTCTAAATCCCTAGATGATAGCCATGATGCTGGCCTAAGGATCAGCTTTGTGTAGGAGGCCTTATGTACTGAAAGCCTCTTTCATGGACTGGTACTTCACATATGAATCATCAGTGGAGGAATGTGAATAAGATTGTTACCAAGACTCAAACCCTAGCTGAGCAGTGATGCATGATAATGATGCCAGTGCCACACCTCACATAGCTCTGGGTGTTTGGCAAACCCTGTGCTGCAGAGTAATGTGCTCCCACCGTTCAATCAAGTGGACACTGGGGGCCTGCTCAGTGTATCAGGAAAAGAGTGAGTCTGGATATATTGTTAATTGAACCTAACATCTAAAAGTAAGGCATGGTTTGATTGAAGTCTAGAAAGGAGGGTGGTTACAGGTATATGGAAGGGTTTGAGGTTCAGATAGGAGTGGGCAGATCAAAGAACGCATGTAGTAGGTTTGAAGGAAGGACAAAGGAGGTTAGTGATCTTTCAGCTTAATTCTCCTTCTTCCCACAAAATTGTTTTGAGCCTGGTGTGTCAGAGGCTGTGTTTAGACTAGGAGGGTCAGCTCCTGAGAAGTAGCTGTTATCATTCTCGGCATTGTTTAATATTTCTCACACATACAGAATTCCTGATTCTGAAGAAGAAATGATTATGTCTGGGATCTGGATTATTCTGAACTAAGAACAAATTATAGAGACTGTGTAGAGACATGTTTGCCTCCCAGGGTTCTAGCCTGGAATTCATAAGATAAAGAATTCTAGAATTTGGGGTAGGACTGGACAGTTAGAGAGTGAGAGGAGGGGGTTGGGAGGAGGGAGATGTCATCTTGGACCATTGGCTTTGATAATGCTGTGGAAAGATGTCAGGTCCAGATGCATAAGAAGTGTAAGCATGCTGGCCTAACCTACAGAGTGAGTTTCAGGACAACCATGGCTACACAGAGAAACCCTGTCTCAAAACACACACACACACACACACACACACACACACACACACACACACACA
>JANHMN010000017.1:48365613-48470183 GCA_030674055.1 Rhabdomys pumilio
ACACACACACACACACACACACACACACACACACACACACACACACAGTGTAAACACTAATCTGAAGTGTGAGATGAAGTTCATATTCAACACAGAAAATAAACAGATGTAAGTCATGTTTCATACACCTTGTATAGAAATAGAATTTGAAGACAAGTCTCCTTGGTGATAACCCAAGCATCTTGTCAGAAGATGCATGTTTTGTACAAAGCAGGCCCTTGAGTAGGGTGAGAAATGAGAGGGTGCTGGAGAAGTAACTCAGTCAGTAATGTGCTTGTCACATGGGTATGAAGCTGAGGGTTCAGATAGACAGCACTCACATAAAATCTGGATGTCTGTCTATAACCCCTAGTGCTGGGGGGGAGGGCGGGGAGAGGAGAAATTCATGGAGCTCATTGGTTTGTCACCCAGCAAGGAGCTTCAGGTTCACTGAGATTCTGTCTCCAAAAATAGGAGGTGGAAAGCAACTGAAGAAGACAGAAAACATAGACTAGACCTTAGGCCGCCACAGTCACAGCACAAATGGACACAAACACACACACACACACACACACACACACACACACACACACACACACAGAGAGAGCTAGAAACTATGAGAAGTACTTCATTGCTTTGGAATTCCTAGCACCTAGTCTTAGGTAGGCAGAGTTACTGCCATGCGTTTACATAAAATTACGTGAACCTATTTTTCAGTAATGTTCCAAAAGCTCCAATCGATGATGTCTGCTACCAGCTCTGGCCATAGTAAATTCCCCAAAGGAAATGGATCTTACCCCGTCGGTTGTACAGATCTGATGTTCGGTTATGGGAATGAGGTAAGGCCCTACTTCTCCTTCTCCTTAAATCCTAAGGGCTTGTTCTTGCTTTCTAGCATAGGTGATATTGTGACGATGCAGTCTCCTGAGGATGGCTAACTGGCCATCCCTGTTGCAACAGCTTTTGCTACTGTGCCATTCCTCAGTTGCCTATTGTCTCCTGATTAATTTACCCGTGAATTTTTTTTTTCTCGGATTTTTCTTCTACTCAGAGCATCATTATTCCGTCGTCTCTTTTGTAGTTATATCCAGTCACCCAGCAGCTTGTACACTTCCCTAGACCTTTTAGGGAAAAACAGAGATCTGGACCCTGGTAATAAAATATGGAAAGCACTGCACTTACTGGACTGTGTTTGACTGAGACTCCGTTCATTTCTTTTCCCAACAGAGCATCTTCTTGCGTTTGTACTACCCAGCTCAAGATCAAGGTCGCCTTGACACTGTTTGGATCCCAAACAAAGAATATTTTGGGGGTCTTAGTATATTTCTTGGAACACCCAGTATTGTAGGCGATATTTTGCACCTCTTTTATGGTAAGATTTCTCTTGGTCCTGGTGTGAAGTTATGTGCATATCTATCTATATTTGCATATGTATATTTTAGAAACAAGAATTACAAGTAGTAAGACTGAGGTAAATTTTCTAAGATGGTAAGGGTGGGATTTCTTTCTCTCTTTTTTTTTAAAAACTGTATATAGGTGTGTTCTTACACACATGAGTGTACATTCGTGTGGAGTCTAGAAGACAACCGGAGTATTATTTCTCAGAAATGTAGTCCACCCATCTCCCATGAGGCTGGGTCTCACCAGTTAGGCTAGGCTGGTTCATCATCAAGCCCCAGGGGATCTCCTGGCTCAGAGTCCCCAGCACTGGGCTCACAGGTGTGTGCCTGGTGTTTTTATATCACCACATGCAAGGCAAACACTTTCCAAGTTGAGTGATCTCCCTAGCCAGAAAGACAGGATTTCTTAAGGAATTAGGCAACACTGAGAGAAGCAAAGGTACTTTATCGTTACACATTCAGATTTTAATGGGATGGGATGAGGATGTCAGGCTTGCCTTAACATCTTATGCCTGACCCTCCCTTTCTCTTCTCCAGCCCTGTGGTGGAAGCCACATTGTGCTCCCCCTCCTTCCAAAAGGAAGTGCCTTCCTTGGGCATTCTCTCTTCCTCTCTCGGACCCAGAAGGCCCGCCTCCTCCTTGCCCAGTGATTGGCTTCTTGTCATCTTTATTATTCAATCAAATAGGGGAGAATTTCCCTACAGTGGTCAGAGTGGCAAATTTTCTGGTGGGACCATTGATTGCCCCATACTTTTTGTGTCAGAGATAAATAGAAAATAGCTGCCAAGCCAGGCAGCTAACTTTCACTCATCACAAGAAAAGGACTTACTATGTGCCCATCCCCCACTCCCAAAGGATCTACTTCTCTCCTCCAGTCTTTGGCAGTCATCATTTACTATGTCTGCATTGTTATCAAGGGAGACTTTTGGTTCCTAACATCTGGCAGATCAGGTGTGGATTTGAGCCTATGCTGATTGCATCTTCAAATCTATCCTTCAACATTGTCAGCTTTGGGGATTCATTTTAAGCTTATTTTAGGGTTTTCACAGAAAATTGCTTTAAAATGAAAAAAACATCCTAAAGTAGAAAATACTACTGTATGGTATAGAGCAATTTATAAGTCACTTCCATAGCAACCATCACGGTCGGCCTTCGTGACTGAATTTTTGATTGCGATAAGAAAACAGCATACAAATGATCATAAAAAATAATGGAAACAACTTGGTTCTGAAGGAAGGGAGGCTGTGTTTTCCAGCTTTGAGCTGTTTCCTATGCAACTGGGTAAGCGCTTTATGTATAAAGCCTAGTTAGATATGAGTTTCATTGAAACTATCCAAGGTCATAATCAGCCCCTTCCTTTTATAAAGAAGGAATCAATCTGAAACTGGAAGAGTCTGAGGACCATGCTCAAGGCTAGCAACTAGCCAATGGCAAGCCTCATGAAAAGCTCCCTCTGGTGTTTCCAGTCTGGGTCCCTCCATCTTTTGCCCGACCATGGTGCATCATGGGCCTCTGGTTCTCGGGCCCTGTCTCTCAGGAGGTCTAAGTTAACTGGATGGATAGTTTTAAAATTAAATGTTCAACGTTATTTCAAAAACCTCAAAACAGTAACAATTTGTGTCCTCCCAGAATATACCTATAAGTAGGAAAAATCTCTCCCCTGTAGGTTCAGTGGCAGTGAGGACTGATAATTGATAACTGATAATTATGAGTAAAAGGCAAATGGAAATCTCTGGTTGGTGATTATCTAGTATCTGGCTCTTAAAATGAGTGTACTAATTTGCAAAATCATAGTTAAAACTCTGTGGTTTGAGGATCTGTGGTCAGGGGATGTAAATTAGATTAACTAGCAGCACTCAATCCAGAGGAAACGCTGATCTGCCGCCCACTACTGCCTAGGTTCACTGACAACTCCTGCAAGCTGGAATTCTCCTTTGAGGACTGGAGAAAAATACCCACTAATTGTCTTTTCTCATGGTCTCGGAGCCTTCAGGTAATACTTGGGAGACTAGACAGTGTTGGTTCCAAGTGGTCACTGACTAGATCCGTTTATCTATCTATCTATCTATCTATCTATCTATCTATCTATCTATCTATCTATCTATCTATCTATTTAAAAAAAGTCAGATTCCAGAATGTAGTATTGGCCCATGTTGGACATTTGGAGTTCCCTGAGAACTGACCAGGGGACTGCTGGGAAGTTGGGGAGTGTCTGTACTAAAAAGCACTGTTGTCATCACATGTATGTGATGACACACTATGACAATCATAGTCAGAAAAATTATTTCTGATGCACTGGTGGTTGGCAAATGGGGAATTCAAGAACCAGATCCAGCCAGCCATAATGGAAGGGATTTTTTTTTCCATGCCACCATACAATCACATTCATTTCCAGGCACTTCATATATATATGCACTTCATATATGTGTGTGTGTGTGTGTGTGTGTGTGTGTGTGTGTGTGTGTGTATGATGGATGGAAGAGGAAAGAGAAGTCAACAGAAAAGGTGGTCAGTTGAGGAATGGAGGAAAGAATTAAATCTCTGTGTGTGTGTGTGTGTGTGTGTGTGCGCGCGCGCGCGCGCGCACACACACACACACTCAGGTGCGCACATAGATGCATCTGCATCAACTCTCAAAAGTCACCATTTGTAATCACTTTAACATTAACCCAGTTTTCTTTATTCATATTCTCTATTTCATTAACCTAGGATTCTTGACAGTTTAGACCAAATAATTGCTTGCTTTAGATGCCCTATCCTGTGTACTGTGGGATACTTAGCAGTATCTGCTCTACTCACTAGACACCAGTAGCCTTCTTTTCCTCAGTGCCAGATGCCTCCTTAGGGGTAAGCTCTCCGAAGATGGGAGCTCTCCAGTGTGCTGATGCAGGGTGTAATGGGCTCCATGTTCCTCATTTCCTTACTGGTTTATAACCATGGTTGGTAACTATGATATTTCCTGCTTTTTGATTTTCAGGACAATTTACTCTGCTATTGGCATTGGCTTGGCATCTAATGGGTTTATAGTGGCCACTGTCGAACACAGGTATGTTCCAGTGTATGTCAAATACAAACCAACAAACAAAAAGAAAACCAATGTTAACATCCTTAACTAAACTTGTAACTGTTCTATAAGCTCACAAAAACCATGGGTGGAATTTTACATAATTGGAACAAAAGGACAATAAACTACATTGTTGAGACCTTTAAAATAGTTCATAATCTGAGATCAATGAAAGGCTGTCATGGACTAAACTGCAGGTTTTCAGACACATTATCTCAGTCCTTTAGTGCTGTTGGTTCTGCCTCTCCTCTCCGGGTGCCTGGTGCTGCCGGTACACCAGCTTGGAGAGGCCAGGAAGTCTGGAATAGGTGGGGTTCGAGGTCTGCCTCTTCCCTCTGGGGCGCCACTATATACCAGGCGCAAACCAGTGGGTGAAGGGGGGTTGAGAGGTTGCAGAAGGAGAGGACCTTCTCCGAGGATTGTAATGTTATGGCCCCTTTAGATGAAGGCCTTCTCCAATTATCTTAGTTTGTTCTTATTTCTTTACTGGGGGTGGGTTTGAACGCATACCCTTTATTCAGGGTGGACCGAAGGTTATATAGTTTGGGGGAAGGACGTGAGACTATCCAAGATGGAAGAAGGTCATTGGCTGAATGCTAAGGTACAGAGATGTTTCATTAGCATGGAGAGACTTTCCAGGTGCTCGGCTATATGACTGAATACTTGTGATCACCTGGTCTCCTGATTAGGTGCTCTGAGGCAGGCATGGAAACAGGAAGGGAGTTAATCCTTCCAGTCTCAAGATGAGATCTTAACATCAAATTTTGAGATTTCTAGGGTTTGGACATTCTCAACCTTACCTGTTCTGTGCCAATTCCTCTGGTGGCATGGTTGAGGTGCTCTACATTCTAGAATTTGTAAGAATCCTATGAGATAGTTATTTTATTCATTTCACACAAAATAGAAATGAAGACATGGTGGTAATTTGTGCAAAGTCAGACAGCTATTAGGTTGGCAATGCAGGAATTTGATTTTAGAGAGATGTTTTGTTCCATTCTGTTTTGTTATTTTCATGGCACATGGAATTGGAAATAACACTGTACATATGAGGCAAACACATTACCACTGAGCTGGGTCTCCAGCTCATGTGAATGACTTCTGAACATGGTCACAATGTTGCCTTCTAGGAGTGGGTTAAATGGAGGGGTTATTTATTTGCATGTCACTTGACAGTGGACAGTCAGATGTTTTCCATGACCTCCTTGGGGTCCTCTTTTATATGTGGGGGGAAGTAGAGAGGAAGAGAAAAAGGAAATTAACAGATGAAAGGAAAGTAGAATCAAGGATGGAGCCGAGGAAGAAGGTCCTATGAGGAGTAGAATGTAACTAAATCTGTGTGTGTTTTAGAGACAGGTCTGCATCAGCAACATATTATTTTGAAGACCAGGCTGCTGCAAGAGTGGAAAACAGGACTTGGTTTTACCTGAAAAAGATGAAACAAGAGGAGTCAGAAAGAATTCGGAAAGAGCAGGTATATTTCAGTGAGAGAAGGGGCATGGTGGCCTTCGAGCACAAAGAAAAATGGCGGCCTTTGTTAAAGCCGTTAGCTCTTGTGCTTACCCATAAAGATCTGTCAAAAGACTCTCTGACTGCTGAACAATCCTTTTATTGAGAGGTCTGTTTCACAGAAAAACAAAATTACTCTTGGAAATGACAGTAGTATTCAGAATTCTCTTTGTTAAAGTGTCTAGTTTTTTGAATCTCAAAGCCGATAGAAAATAAATGAGCATGCTTTCTTTTTTTCCTTCTTTAATGTAGTCTTCTTTCATATATTATGTTCAATCACAGTGTTCCCTCTCTCCACTCCTCACAGTCCCTCTTGCCACCTCCCCTCTCCATGAGATTCACTCCTTCTCCATTTCCCTTCAGAAAAGAGCAGGCTTCCCAAGGACATCAAATAAAACGTGAAAGCAAGTTAGAATAAGAGGACTAGGAACATACCCTCAAGTCATTTACCTTAACATGGTGAAATAGACAAGAAAACCCAGAGAGGAAAAGAGTCTCTAGAGCAGGTAAAGAAATTAGAGACGTGCCCACTCTCACAAAAACATACTAACAACCATAACATACATACATATATGTATATGTATGTTATGGTTGTACATGTATATATACATGTATATACATATATTCATGTTATGTTTGTGTATGTATAAATGTACACATATATGTTATAGCTGTACATATATATATATATATATATATATATATACACATATATATGTGTGTTATGGTTGATAGCTTGATGTGTATATATATACACATATGTGAGTATTAATACATATAGTTTTAGCTTGATGATATGTACATATATGCATGTATGCACATATACATCTATACACATATACATACATACATACATACATACATACATACATATCTTCTTCAGAGTTCCCTGAGTTCCAATGGGAAGAATCTGATAAAAATCTTCAATTACAGCTCTCTCTCCTCCTAATGTTTGACTGTGGTCTCTGCATCTGCTCCCACCAGCTGCCGGAGGAAGTCTCTCTGGTGACGATTGGGCTAGGTACAGGATGAAAAGATTTTCAACCCTAGAGAATTTATTAAAGGGATTTTGGAGAGATAACATACAGTGGCCTTCAATGTACAGGTTTTTACCCACCTGTGTTGGTATACACTTTTGATCCCAGGACTCAAAGCAGAAGCAGCAGACTTCTGAGTGGGAGACCATTTTGGTCTACGTAGTAAGTTCTAGGAAATCCAGAGCTACTTAATAAAACCCTGCCTCCTCCCTCTCAAAAAGAAGTGTGTAAGTCTTAAAATCCACTGTCTGTCAATGTTGGCTCCATCACTTGGTAGTGGGAAGATCCTGGCCAAGCAAATATTGTGCTTTGATGTGTTATACAATAGTAAATAACAGTGTCTGTCTCTTGTGTTCATTGGAATGATTTCTTGAGATACCAGTTACTCCTTTATCTTGGAGGGGTTAGATGTGGCACGGTAGTTAGACCTACACACATTTCACTGAAGTAGGCTACTGTGCCACTAGGAAATTTTTCTTTCCAGAAGGGATGTAGACCCAGGGAAGCTCAGAAAGTTAAAAGATTTTCAAGGCCCTCCCTGAGGTTACATAGGCAGGAAATATTTATTGCTCAAAAGACTGTTTTACAGCTTAAGGGATATAGTTTTTGAGTCAGCACACACACACACACACACACACACACACACACACACACACACACACAGACACACACACTCTTAAGTGACCTTAATAAACTTACTGGTTCACCAAGCTAAGTTTGGAACTTTGGTGAAATAATGTCTTTGGTCTGTTGGCATCCTCTCTGGGATGGATCGACTTTGTTCATATTGTTTCCACCATGACCACACAATAAATATAAACCCAAAGAATTCACACAGTGGGTAAGCCAGAGGTGAGGTGAGCCTAGCTGCAGCAGGTACCCAAGCTGGAACCACTAGTCACAATGCTATCTTGTATTCCTTTCACATTTCAGTGAGGTATTTGCAGTATGTAACTAACCATTTCTCCCACAGGCAACTCTACACAAGCCTTAAGGTGTCACAACACCTCATGTTTTCATTTTCCTTCTAATTATTGTAATTAGGTTAGGCAAAGAGCAAAAGAATGCTCCCAGGCTCTCAGTGCGCTTCTTGACATTGAGCACGGAAAACCAAAGGAGAACGTACTAGGTTCAGCTTTTGATGTGAAACAGCTAAAGGTGAGTTTTTAACAGATCTCTTTTCTCCTTGGACTGTATTTCTGTAAATTATTTTTGGCTTCTTTCCTGCTGTATTGCAAGGTATATGATAAGAGGCTTTGTGATAGATGGCTTTGATTGGCAACTTGACACAATCTAGAATCACCTAGGAAGAGAGACTCAATGGTCTACCTTTGGGTTGGTCTGTGGGTATGTTTGTAGGGGCTTGCCTTAAGTTAATTGGTGTGGAAAGACCTAGTCCACTGTGGGCAGCACTAATCCTTAGGCAGGAGGTCCTGGCCAGCAAAGCACATGTGAAACAAGTTAGCTGGCAAGTAGATCATGCATACATTAATTTCTCTCCATGTTTGATTGTTGATGCAGTAGCTGTTTTAATATTCTGCCATCTTGACCTCCATACCATCAAGGACGATAAACATGAAATCGTGAGCTAAAATAAACCCTCTCTCATCTATTTTGACTTTTTTCCAGGATATTTTATCACAGCAAGGGAAATAATACTGAGCTAGAATGGGCACACACACACACACACACACACACACAGACACAAACACACAAAGCAGGCTCCAGTAAGACCTGCACCAAGTTGAATTGTATGTAAATGAAAACTGCCCATTTGAGCTGAAAAGTGCAGTTTCATATGGTTCAACTTCATACATCCAAGGGAGGTATAATTTATTGAATGATGATGACATCACTTTTTAAGCTTGAACTTGAAAGAGTTGACCAAATGTTTTGAATGACATTTGGAGGGGGTGAGGGTCATAAGTATGTTTGTAAGTGTGCATGGCATGAGTTGGGGGTTAGAAAGCACAGTGCAGAGGGAACTAGAAGTAGTTTGATTTGCGAATAAGATGATGGCTTCTTCTCTAGAGGTGATTCTCAACAAGATACCTTCTTCTGTCTTCATGCTTTAATACGTGTTCTGTTGGACTGACACAGATACTTCCTTTTCACTAACTCCTGTCTAATCTTCAACACTCAAGTCAGATATCACCTTCTCTGAGAAGCCCCCAGGCTTTTGCAGAGCCTGGGTTGGCTATCGTATTATCATAGTGCCCCCTTGGTCTCAGGCTGTTATGCTACATGCATTGCATTGTATAAAAAATCGCTACCATTTTCTTCCATGATAAACCAAGTTCACTAAAATGAGACTACAGTGTCTGGCTTGGCAGATATTCAAGAAATATGTTTAGGATGGATAAGCTGATAATCATAGGATAAGGTGAGACAGAACTCAGCAAAGAGACTCAGTATCAGATGGAGTTAGTTTCAGGTGTAGGTGATAAAGACCAATGTGTGTGTGTGTGTGTGTGTGTGTGTGTGTGTGCATTCTATATTATAAATCATCAGGGTATTTATCCAGACCTGTGAAGTGAATAACGATTGCATGATAGAATTATTTCATGTACTCTTCTAGTGCCAGGTGAGATGGTAACTCGCTGTCCTGTTTTTTCACCCAGGATGCTATCGATGAGAATAAAATAGCTGTGATCGGACATTCCTTTGGAGGAGCGACAGTTATCCAAGCCCTTAGTGAAGACCAGAGATTTAGGTAAGAGAATAAGACAAAGCAAAACAGCTGAACGTAACTGGGAGAGAGGACACAGGTAACAAGCGATAGTTAACCAGTTTTCTGAAATTCCAGAGATTAAGGGACATTTTGGGGCTTATAATTCTTACTGATATATATATATATCATATATATCATGTATGGACGTTTTGCCTGCTTATATGCATGTGCACCATGTGCATGCTTTGTGCTGAAAGAGGTCAGAAGCATCAAGTGTCCTGCCACTATAGTCATAGAGAGTAGTGAGCTTCCATGTGGATGCTGGGAATCCAACCTCTATCCTTGGCCAGAGAAACAATTGTTCTGAATCGCTGAGCTATCTCTCCAGCTCAAGCCTCACTATTTGTTCTTTGCTTCATCAAGTTTATAAATTTTCCTAGGCAGAAACCATTTATTTGTCCTACTATTAAAACCTTTCCCTTGCCATGGTAACAGAGCAGCAATATACACGGATGCTCAGGCATCTCTGTAGCAGGACATGGAGTCCTTTGGGTGTAGGCTCTGGACTGATACAGTTGAGTCACATGGCAGCAATATGTTCAGCTTTTTGAGAAGCTTCCACACTGATTTCCGAAGTGCCTGCAGCAGTTCACATCCCTACCAACAGACGGTGAATAAGGCTGCCCTTTTCTCCAGCCCTTGCTAGCGTTTGTCGATCCTCACTGGGATGAAATGGCCTCCCAGTGTAATTCTAATCTTTATTTCCATAATGGCTACAGATGTTGAATGCCTTTAAAAGTACTTATTAGCCATTTGTTTTCCTTTTAAGAACTCTTGATGTGGTACATTTTGGCCCATTCTTATCTTGTGTTGTTTTTGTTGGCCTGTTTTCTTGTTATTTAGTTGTTTCAAGTTCTTTGTATATTTTATGTATATTCATGTCTCTCTCAAATGTGGATCTTACCACGACTGGGGTGAGTTGTGTAGCGGCCAGGAAAGTAGAAAGGGTCTTATGAGCAGTGAAGCAGAGGCTCTGAGGGAGAGGAGCAGGGAGAGTAATAGAGTCTGAGATATTTAGGGTTTAAGTGGGGATGTGTGGATGGAGGTGGAGGGAGCAGAGGGAAGGTCATCCCAAACTCAGTATGCATGAGTACATCATACGGAATCCTGCTGCTTTATAAGCTAATTTTAAAAGCAGTTTTCCCACCCATTCTTGCCCATCCCCCGCTGTCCTTATTTATCTATAAAGGATTTAACTTTTCACTTAAAATTTCATCTTTATGTCTTTTCTGTGACCCGTGTGTGATAATATTGCCGACATTTTTACAATCTTCCCTAACACATTAGGGTTTTTTATTTTACCATTAGCTTTTCTTTTCTTTCATCTTCCAGGTGAAGCTAGATCCCAATCACAGATTTATTTGGGCAGAAGTCAGACAAAAGCTCATTTTTTTTTTTTTTTTTTTTGGTCTTTTGAGACAGGGTTTCTCTGTGTAGCTCTGGCTGTCCTGGAACTCACTCTGTAGACCAGGCTGGCCTCGAACTCAGAAATCCGCCTGCCTCTGCCTCCCTAGTGCTGGGATTAAAGGCGTCAGTTTTTCTAACATGTAGAAACAGTTTCTTTCTTGAACAACTTCATCCTAGACTCACACTGAAGTCTGTTTAGGGAGTGTGCTGGACTGTTTAAGATGCTTCCCTTTAATATAAGGGCATTCTCTGCTGGCATCCACTTTGCATATAGATGGATTTTCAAAGAGTCTAGGGAGCACAGGACCAGACTTAGTGGGAAGAAGAAAATTTGATTTTTAATTTTTAAATTTTTCATTATTTTTAATCATGTGAATATCTCTCTCTCTCTCTCTCTCTCTCTCTCTCTCTCTCTCTCTCTCTCTCTCTCTCTCTCTCTCATGTGTGTGTGTCCATGTGTCTATGTGTGTGTGTGTGAATACATGTAAGTGCAGGTGGCCAAGGAAGCTCAAGATGTCAGATCCCCCAGAGATAGAGTTACAGATAGTTGTGAGCCACCTAGTATGGTCTTCCGGGAGAACAGTAAGGCTCAACCACTGAGCCATCGCTCCAGTCTCCAAAATTATATTTTTACATGGTATGCTTTATGTGTTTTGCCCTGTAAAATACAATCCTATGTGTCTGGGGTGTCATGTTACTCTGAAATAGATGTAACACACACACTCTGTGAGGCACCCAAGACTCTGGAAACAGGTTGAAACAGGTTGAAGAGATTAATCAGCAGTTAAGAGCACATACTATTATCCATTTTCCAGTACTATGTCAGGCATCTCATAATCACCCATAACTCCAGCTCCAAGAGTCTGGTGCCCTCTGCTGGCCTCTATAAGAATCTGCAAATACCACTCCCCATCCTCCCCTCAAACTCCCCCCACCCATCCCCTTCTCTTGAAACACAGAATAGGGCAAATTTGCTGTATATCGGTTTTGAGGAAATCACAACTTATTTAAATGTATTTTGAAAAAAACACGTGACAACATGAATATGAAAAAGCTTTAAGGATGTAGCTTTCTTTAGGTTATGATTCCTAAGGAACGTAACCATACGATTCCAGTTCAGCTGTGTTACGGAGCTGATTGCAGCTCTCCCAGCATCCTTATATTAAGGTGGTATGCTGGGAAGGCTTCTGCTGGCTAGCCTGTAACCTGTCATTCTCTGCCATGTCAATGATGTCTGCAGATGTGGGGTTGCCCTTGATCCATGGATGTATCCTGTGAGTGAGGAGCTGTACTCCAGAGTCCCTCAGCCTCTCTTCTTTGTCAACTCTGCTCAGTTCCAGACTCCAAAGGACATCGCAAAAATGAAAAACTTCTACCAGACTGGCAGGGAAAGGAAAATGATTACGATCAAGTAAGTGCCCATGACCTGGAGGGTGATCTGAACATCTGAAACGTCTGGGAGCAAGTACTGAATGATCGTGTCGGTTCTTAGATTTTTAATGCATAGAATGTAGTCCGTCTTCAGTACCCTTAGGCTTTTTTTCCTTGTAAAACAAGAAACTTCAATTATTTAAAATTAGTTACAGTAAACATTTTAGGCTGCCATACAATGTGACAATAAAAAATAACCTCAACGGAACAATGAAATACATTTGTTGTGGAAACTGTAATTCTGGGGGAATGTTACACCTTCTTGTTGCCTTTTAATATCTAATAGGAGTTTCTACCTTATTTCAGACTATTTAGTTTCCAAATAAAAGACACAGAGACCTTTTAGATTTATAATAAGCCTTAAGACACTAGACGTGGGGAGATAGCACCCTTCTATGCTATTTTATCTATTTCCCTATTAAAATTCCCAAGCTATTCTTTGTCACGTGTTCCGTCTGTGCTGCCCCTGCTCCAGCAGGCCAGCTCTCATGGTCACCCACTCAAGAGCCATCTACCCCATAGTGACTGCTTCCTTCTCTCTTCCTTCCTTGTGGTTACTGCCTGAGACGCCAAGCCCAGGGAACCTTTGCTCCGCCCCTCTCTTCTGCCCAGCCCAGGATGTAGGCGGCATTACTAACCAATCAGGGATAACTTGGGAGGCCCGGTTTATACTGCATCATTTGGTGTTCACGAGGATCTCCTCAGGGGCAACCAGATCTTGGGTACCAGTAGTAGCATTTGACTACATAGCAGTACTAGACCAACCCCCTCTTACATTTATAACTTTGCATGTCTAACGTATTACTGTGTTGTGTCTTCTGTGGAGTAAAGAGGTTTGTAGATCCGTGGATGTAACGTAAAAGCTGGAATTTTTAAATAGCACCCACTCTACTTTCAATAAGAAATTTTTATTAATCTCAGAATAAAAAAAAAATTGCTTGCTAATCTAGAACAGCAAAAACTTTCAAGCTAAAACTCATTGCTTTAGTAAGTAAATTACTGATGTTACAAATGTTAGCTGTTGATTTCTTGGTACTCTGCAAAATCCATGCTGGCCAGGAAAAGCTTACCAGAATATAATCGATGGCCTTAATTTTAAACTCTTATTGATTCTTTGTGATTTTCACATCATGCACCCCAATCCCATTCATCTCTCTGACCCTCCATATCTGTTCTCTGTCCTTGCAACCTCCCCTACCTGACCCCCCTGAAATAAAAATAAATTTAAAAATCCCACTGTGGAAGCTGCATCGTGTTGCAGTGTGTCACACAGTATATCTTCTGCCCAAACAGCTTTCCTTGTGACTGTTCATTGCAATGAGTCACTGGTCTAGCTCAAGGCCTCTGGCCCCTGCTATACGATTAATACTGGTTTCTCACCAGGATGCCTCTTGGGTATCCCATTATTGCCCTGTGTGATGGAGGTCCTGCAGCTTTGATTCTGCAGGACCAGCCCCTTCATGCACTCCAGCAGTTCCTAGATGGGGTAGATGTTAGAATGAGCCAATTCAAGGCCCTGGATCTGGCCCTGGGTGGTAGCTGAGTTAGTCAGCCCTCCAACTGTCCTGTGTAACCTTGCCACCAGGGCGAGCTCTACCACATTGCCTATGCTAGAGGTGAGGACAGCTCTCCTGAGTGACAAAGCTGGTGAGGGGGCAGCTCTGCACAGTCCTCAAGACATTAACATGACCTCTAGGTGGCAGCCTAGACCAGGAATGACTACATGGCCTTTTGTGTTCACATGGGCCATTGACACAGACCTATGCTGCTGCAGGACCACCAACCCAGACATGGTCCTGGTGGCAGCTTGGGCTGGGACACCACCATGGCCTCAGGTGGCAGCGTAGACCACTCACCTCAGGCTGTTCCTTATGACCCTCGAGTCCCCACTTCTGCCTCTCTTCATACTGCACAAATTATTCCATTTTTCTCTTCTATATCTCCACCACATATTTGCTCATCATAGTGGCACTGCCCCAGAGTCCTCTGGGATACCTTCTGCCCCACCCACCCATGCCCTTTTTCTTTTTTGATGTGATACATTGTAAGTGTTTTGCCTGCTTGTCTCTAGGTGCACCAAGAGTGCACAGTGTCTGTAGATGCCAGAAGAGGGTGTCAGATACCCCTGGAATTGGAGTTATGGAAGGTTGTGAGCTGAGAATTAAATCCAGGTCATCTGCAAGAACAACAAGTGCCCTTAAACACAGAGCCATCTCTCCAGCCTCAGACTTAAATAAAGACACTTTTGGTGCTGTTAATGACACAGTGCTTATGTTGGAAGTTTAATATATAGCTAGGTATTGACTACTTTCATCTGAACATCGATACATAGAGTACCGAGGGACAGCAGTTCATCTGTAGGCCATGTAGTCTTTTTTTTTTTTTTTTGGTTTTTCGAGACAGGGTTTCTCTGTGTAGTCCTGGCTGTTCTAGAACTCACTCTGTAGACCAGGCTGGCCCATGTAGTCTTTAAAGAAAAGATGAGAGCACTCGTGTTTACCTGTTAGAACAATGAATGACTTTATAAATCCCACAACACTATGAAGGGATACCCTGCATAATAACCATGTGCTTATACCCTATCATGGCTTCAAACAAGAAGATTATTCAAAATGGAGGGAGAGAGATGCTCAGCAGTTAAGAGCAGTAGCTCCTCTTGCAGAGAACTGGATTTTTGATCCCATCTCCCATTTAGATTACTAAGTCTGCATAGTTAGATTACTAAGGTCTGCATCTCCAGCTCCAGGGGATCCAGTGAACTTTTCTGCCCTCTGCCAGCAAATGCACACTCACGAATGCACACACAAATGAAAAGAATATTTAAAAGACTTTCAAGCAAAAAAAAAAAATAGAACTCACCTTTCTATTCTTTAAAACCTGATTAATTCGGGAGCGGGAGGAGGGGGGAGGCAAAAAAGATTCACTTAGAATAGTTCCCCTTTGTCCATAGTTTGGGTTTCTACCTTCTCTTTTCAGAGTTTTAGTTATGACAAGTTGTAATCAGGAGACATTTGCTGGAAGAGAATTCTAGAAATAAACAATTTGTTTTGTTAAGTGTGATCCATTCTCTATAATCTAATAAAACCTTGTACCATCCTGCTTTGATGGGGACTATTCCTTCATCCAGTCGTGCAGATTCTATGTGCAAACCTCTTGATAGTCACCCCGTGACATGACAGTCATCACAGCAACTATCATATTACAATATTCAAGATGAAATACAGTTCAGCAAACTAGTGAGGAAGAGAAAGAGGAAAAGAGAAAAAAATTGCTTTCACATTTTTCTCCTTCTCTCTCTCTCTCTTTCTCTCTCTCTCTCTCTCTCTCTCTCTCTCTCTCTCTCTCTTTAACATATAGTTTTGGTTACTTTTCTTATTTTGGTGAAGAAAAAAAGAACTCTGTGGCCCAGTGGTTAAGAGCACTGGCTGAGCAAGCCATGCAGGAAACAGTACTTCTTCAGTCTGTCTCTGCTTCAGCTCCTGCCTCATGGCTCCTGTCTTGTTGCCCTGCCTTCCCTCAGTGAAGGCCTGTGTGCACTCTGGAACTGAAATCAACCCTTTCCTCCCCACGTTGCTTTTAGTTGTGGTGTTTATCATAACAAGAAACTTAAACCAGGGCACAAATATCTTAGGATCCTTAAATGAACGGCTTTTTGACCCTCAGATACATTAAAATGATTAGATGGCACATTTCTTTCCCTATTTTGTAGAGAATTGTCTAATGGGGTCAGAATCTTTTTTTGTACTTTTGTAAATATATAAATATAAAAATATATAAATATAAAAATATAAAAACATAAATATATATGTATATTTATATAAATATATAAATAAATATATAGCTAAATACTGACTACTTACATGAGTTATAAATATCTTTCTCTCCTAGGGGCTCAGTCCACCAGAATTTTGCCGATTTTACTTTTGTAACTAGCAACATAATTGGAAAAAAGCTGACACTGAAAGGAGAAATAGACTCCTGTGTGGCCATCGACCTCACCAACAAAGCTTCACTGGCTTTCTTACAAAAGCATTTAGGTAAGAAATGACACATTCCTCAATGACTCAGGCTGCTTGGTTCTCGGGACAAAACCATCTTATACGCACTAGGCATAGTCTTATGGTAGCTGTTTCCACTTGGTTCTTTTTTTTTTTGGTAGACGATGCAGTAAACTAATTTGAAAAGAAAACATTTCAAAAAGTGAATTATATCGCCTTGCATTGTTTAATATGTGTGTGTGTGCGTATCATTTCATATCATACATATGTACTCGTTAAAGCTAACAGTCCTCCTATGGATCTTAGAGTGAACTTACATGCTGGAGTTACTGACAGCATCTTGCTTGTTTCTAAGCTGTTCTGCAGTTTCTAAAGCAACCTGGCCTCTAGGAATTCTAGTAATAAAATGATTTTGTAATTTGTGACTTTGGTGCCATCTAGTGGCACTGAGCTGTTTAATATTGACAATTTGTTTTGTTTTGTTTTGTTTTGTTTAAATAGGACTTCATAAAGACTTTGATCAGTGGGACTCTCTGGTGGAAGGAAATAATGAGAACCTGATCCCTGGGTCACCTTTTGATGCAGTCACCATGTCCTGAGCTCTGCAACACTCTCCAGGATCACACACCCAGAATTAGAAGAGCGAGAGAGAGAGAGAGAGAGAGAGAGAGAGAGAGAGAGAGAGAGAGAGAGAGACCGCAATGTATTTACGCAAATAAGCATTTTTTAAATGTGCACCGTACTGTAGGATAGTGATGAATGCCTGGCCTAAGGTTAATGTAACAAACATAAAATAGAGAATATAAAAATTATTACTGGTCTAAATCATAATTTTACAAGGCTTGTCCTTTAAGTGTCAAATGAAAAGCTACTTTCATATTTTAAAAGTCTCTTGCTGGGAACGATGCCAGAGAAAACAAGTTGTAAATGGCACAGGACTCCCAAACTAAACCGTGAAAACAGATTGTCCCGTCTTTGGCTCCCTGTACTGAGCAGCAGAGTTAAGTCTGAGCAGCATGAGAGCGTGTGTGGAATCTGGACACGTTTCTTTCTGACATTTGGCTGAGGTAAGAATCGTACATTGATCTGATCATGAAGCCATTGTTGTAATGTAGGATTGGTGATGCTGTCCCGTTTCCATTGACGATGAACGGGGACGTGGGCGAGGTTTTTAGAATCCCGGGTACAAGGGCAATAGAGTCAATGTTGGTACTTTAGGTTTTTAAACTCTGGTGTGTTCTGTTCACTAAATGGAGATGCCATGACCAAGCACAGCAGGGATCCCTGCTCAGACACGTTAGGTATTTACCCAAAGACTGCGAAGGATACAAAGGAAATGCTCAAAATTCTCAGCCAACTTTGGATCCTCCTGTTTCTGTTTCCTGACTGCTGGGATTAAAGGCATGTGCTTGATTAAATGCAGGCTCAGAACTAAGTTTTCCTAGCACCAAGGTTCCCCATTTCTCAGTTACAGAGGAGAAACAGACGAGCAGATGAGGCCACCACAGCTTTAAGGATAAACTTTATTCAAATCTTGGGTTGCATTTGTTGCGTTCCAGGTACAAACAGAGCAGTAGCCACCTGTTTCAGTAGATACACAAGGCAAAAGAAAAACAGGGCTTCTGACAGTCTTGCTAGCAAGGCCGTGGCACTTGGCAACATCCTATCATGCTCACTGCGAACCTGGAAGTTTCAATTTTACTACAAACAATCTATTGAAAAGATAGCGCTTTCAGGAATATAGCAATATGTTAGCAAATTGTTTAGCAAAATAAATTATCCTGGCTGAGAAGAAACATGAGAAAGCTATAGACTGAGGAACAAGGCCGGATGCCTCTAAATAGCAATAAACAGGCTGTTTTGTCAACCTGAGACCAACGCTTCCACTACACATCAATTTGTCCCCCAAAGGAAAACTTCCGGGGTCACGTGCTTTACGTTTCCTCCAGCAAGTTTGGTCTGGGTAGCACGTGATTGTTAAAGGCAGCTTCTGATTGGCCGGGTCTATACGTTCAGCTTGGCCGCAGCAGTCGAATCTGCGTCACCTCCACACTCCTCTTCTGAAACAGAAGAAAAACCTAAAGGAGAGAAAGCAGAATAACAACAGGGTGTGACCAGAACCATATTCTCTCTCTCTCTCTCTCTCTCTCTCTCTCTCTCTCTCTCTCTCTCTGAATCAGTGAATATACACATGTATACAAATGTGTGGGAACAGAGAAAACTTGGTAAGAGCCAGTTCCTCCTCACACCATGTACAGATTAGGTGTTTGTTTGTTTTCAACGTGGCACAAGTTAGGGTCATCCATGGAGAAAAAACTCGATTGAGAACATGCGTCTATTAGACTATTCTTTGGTAAGTCTATATGCCATTTTCTTGATTGATAATCTATGTGGAGAGAACCCAGCCTACTGTGGGTGGTGCCCACCCTGGGTACTTGGTAGGTATAAAAAAGGTAGGTGGGTGTGACCGTAGTAAGCAACATCTCTCCATGGATCCTGCCTCTGCTTCCGGCCTGAGTTCTTGTCCTGGATTTCCTCATTGACCGACTGTGACTGGAGCGTTCTAAATAAACACTCTCCTCCTGAGTTGCTTTTAGTCGTGGTATTTATCACGGCAGTTGAAGACAAACGAGAACACGCCATATGGGATCCAGGAATGGAACACAGGTCGGCAAGACTTGGCAGCAGGTCTCTATACCCACTGAGCAATATGGCCACCCACCAAGGTACCGTTCACCAAAAAGCCACTGAGGCTCTGGGGTGCCCAGCAAACTGAGACTTGTCATGGAGATGAACTAAATGTCCAGAAGGAAATTCCAAGAGATTGCCAGACAGACTGAATGTGCAAGTAAATGAGTTCCAAGAATGGACTTAATTTTTACTATTTTGTGTGATGAGGGAGGATGGACGGGTGTATGCACATGTGTGCAGAGGTGAGAGGACAATTGGCAGACATCACCATCCCTTTCACCACGTGGGTCCATAGGTCTGACAGGCATGGCAGTAGGTGCCTTAACTCACTCACACATGCAATCCTGCTTGCCCCAAGAATGCCATTTCATGCCTCTTAAAATACTAATCTGTCAAGTTCAGAAGTTAACTTCTAAGATTTACTCAGTTCACCAACAGGTTCCCTCTGACATTTCAGCAGGTCTTCCTCTTACTCATCCCAATCCACCACATTTAAACACGTTACCCCCACCCCCACCCTCACTTCTGCTAATATCCACAGAAGCTGCCAACCCATTACATTTGAGAGATTAAAGGTAATGCTATCTTTAAGACTTGGAAATTCTGGGTGACAAAGACGCTGTGGTTTTAAGCACACGGGTTACCTTTGATGATGGTGTCATCCGATGGCGTGAAGGGAAGAAGGTCCTTTCCCACTGTTTGGAATACAGCCTACCAAATGGAACCTTGGAGTTATTATCATGGTTAGAGTTGTAAACACAGAAATCAGAACCTCACCACAGGTGGGGTTAAATGGTAAGATGAATTCCTGGGAATTGTCAAGGTTTTGTTTCAGGGACCAGAAGCAGAAGCATGCCTTAGGTTCATCAAGTTCTCTCTGTTACATCTCTGCTGGATATGGATGCTGAAGCATCCCACACAGGCAGGGAAGAGTCTTTTTCCTGTATGTTCTTCAAACCCTGGCAGCTTTGTTTGATGGAGGAAGGAGAGTTGTACAAACGGGTGTGCTGGTGTGTACCTATAATCCCAGCACTTGACAGGAGACAGAGGGACCAGAAGTTCAAGATCATCTACCATCGTGTGTGTGTGTGTGTGTGTGTGTGTGTGTGTGTGTGTGTGTGTGTCTGTAGCTCAAGGCCAACCTAGGAAGATGCAGTATAGTTAGCCCTAAAGGGAACATATAGACTGTATCCCCCTTTCCCAAAGCTCGGAGTTCATTGCAGAAGAGGGGGCAGAAAGAGTGTAAGGAGCCAGAGGCTGTGGATACACAGCAGAGCAGCTGCTCTCAGCATGCTATGACAGCATGCCCAAGACCCATGCAAATCCAAGTTATACCAAATCCCAACATAGGGATGGGTGTTGGGGCCAAAATTCCACCCCTAGCCATGAAGACATTGACGACTGAGAGAAGAAACTGTTTTCTCTAGAACCCAGCCCTTACAAGGTCAGTTATGCCCCAGCAGAAAACCCACACATCCAAGAATACCCGGACAGCACAGATTGGTCCTGAAAGGTTGTGAAGCAGAGGATGTGAAGCTGAGTGGTTAGAGAGGGGGAGTAAATCTGGGAAGAGCTGGAGAAAGCATATAGGACCAAAACACACTGCATGAAACTCTCAATAAGTTAAAACAAACAAACAAACAAAACCAAGCCAGGCTTTGAGGGAGATGAAGAAGAATAAAATGGGGCATGGCTCTTGAAATAGCAGGTCTTTAAACCTACCATTTTATGGTAAGATTCTTGATGAGTTATTGATGATTACTGTAGATTCAATAACTAATAGCATTGTGTGCAAGTGGAACTTATTAGTGAGACATCCTTGTGGTAAACTTAAATCATTCAGATAATAAAGGTTAAAAGTAGACACTAATCACACACAACTCACACACATGCATGCGCACACACACATCTGTATACTTTTGCACAGTGGGCAGGTCAAACAGAAACTGCTCGTCCGGGTACACAGCAGTATCAGAGAAAGGCTCTGTCTCTTGAAAGGGAATGAAATGCAGCAACTCTGAATAGTGGAAGACAGGAAATGGGCAGGAAATTCCATTGTGCTATTTTCTTTTGCTCTTGCATCGCGTAACCCGGGTGTACAGGCAGGCACCTAGACCTCGGGAGGAACCTGTCTCAGCCCTTCAGTGACCTGAACAAGGCTGACCTGATGCTTTTCTCTTACCCACTTCACTCCAACGGCAAGCTCAGTCACAAAGAACTGAAGGATCCCAAAGAGAAAGCCAAAGAAAGAAACATTAACAACTCTACCAGAAGGGATCAGAAAATGGAGTTTGCGGGGGCTGAGGGGGTAATCAAAGCACTTGGTACACAAGCATGTGGATCTGAGTTCTACCAACAACATCCCTATAAAACAAAACAAAACAAAACAAAACAAAACAAAACAAACAAAACAAAACTGGGTGTGCTGGAGCATGCTTTGTAGACAGGGCCAGAGGTAGGCAGCAACCTCAAGCTTGCTGCCAAGTCAGCATACCCAAACCGAAGAGTCCCAGTTCCCTTTTACTGAGGACCATTGTCTCAAAACAAATGATAACAAAAACCCAACAAAACAAAAGCCACCATAGTGGGTGGCTCTTAAAAAAACACTAGAGGTTGACTTCTGTGTTCCGCATGCATGTACATACACAGGCCTGTGTGCCCTCCACACCTAAAAAGTAACATGGCACAGAAGAAATCTCGGGGGTGAGGAAGCAGAGTTTTAAGGCTAACACTAAGTATGAGCTAAGGTTCCGTCTCAGAGCAGCCCCTGCGCTTGGCAGTAATAGCCCAGCACTCTCATACCTGACTACCACTGTAAGTTCCAGATTGACCCCTGAGTAGCTGAAGTGCTGAGCAGACCTGAGCAACAAGACAGCTGAACTGGAACCAGAAGGCATAGATGGATGGAGTTTACAGCATGAACCTCAGTCATCTACTAAAACAAAAACCTCAGCCTTCTCCAGAGATTGTTCACAGGACCTGGGTCATCCATGATACAAAATGTTCATGACATAATAATCCACAGTGACTCAGCCTATTATGAAGGAAGGAAACTTGAACCATCTCTCCAGGGAACAGACACTTGACAGAGGAAAACTGTGATGGTCAGGTACTGAATCTGTCAAAAGCACGAAGTTCAGATCAGCCATGCAAACACATCCTGGTGGCTGTGGGGGCTGTCCACCACTGTGCTCCTCCACACACTGTAAAGCCACGTGCTGTGGCAGCATCTGTGTTGACAGTGTGTGAGAGAAGTAAATTCAATCTAGATGGCAAAAAGTGGGAAAGGAAATGAAACCGTCAACCAGCTTGTCTTTGCAAGGTTGACCGCAAATGGCGGTTACCTTTACATTTTAAAATATAAAACATATATATTTTATATATATTTATGTGTGCATGTGTGTGAGTACAGGTGTCCTTTGGAGGCCTGGAAGAAAAGGCATTGGATTCCCTGGAGTTGGAGTTGCAGGTATTTACGAGATGCCCGAAGTGGGTCCTGGGAATTCATCTTAATCTGTAGCCAAGAACAGCAAGTGATCTTAAGCTCTGAGCTATCTCCAGCAACTTCATTTTAAATTTCATCCTATTTCTTGGATGTTTGTTCTCTCTCTCTCTCCATATATATATATTTGTGTGTGTGTGTGTGGTGTGTGTGTGTGTGTCATATGAGTCATTAATACTGGACTTTTTTAAAAAATTCTTTAACCTCAAAGTGAAAAAAAAAGACAAACAAGGAATAAATAATGACTAGTTTGCTCAGAGGGATGCTTGGCCTCCAATCCCAGAAACATTGATTCTGTCATTGATGTAGTCAACTGTGTTGATACAGGTTCTTTTCTCTGTACATTCTTCCTAAGACAAGGGCTTTGAAAAGTGCTTGTCCAAATGTCTTGGAAAACAAAGAACAAAGCTTTCATTACTCAACGCTGACTCAGGCATACCTCAGACGGTCTCTTATCTACCTTGGGAATACCATTCCAGACATTCTCGGGGCTTACTGTCTCCTCCACACCATTTGAAAGGTTCAACACCTACAAGAAGAAAAAGAACAAATGGTAAAAACAAAACAAACACAACCAAAACCCGGCAAGATTTACAAACTGCGGGTGACCGATGTGTCATGGGAATCTTTACGATAAAGCAGTCAACGTGTTTCCACGAGAGGCTGGGGCTGTAGCTCAGCTGGTTTGGTGTTTGTCTAGCATGCACAGCCCTAGGCTCAAACCCCAAGTGTGATGATGCATGCCCTGTCACCCCGGCACATGGGAGATGGAAACAGGAGACTCAAATGTCCAAGGAAACTTTGGGTTAAATACAGAGTTTTGAGGTCAGCCTGGGGTACATGGGACATTGTCTCAAAAGAAAAGAAAAGGGTTATATTAAATTTTCTCCTGTTTTTTTTTTTTTTTTTTTTTTTTTGACTCAGTACTACAAACATGCTGAGTATATCTGCTAAGGGATCAGAAGTAATTAAAATTCCAAATATAATGGGGGAAAAGGCCTACACTCAGAGTACAATAGAGTATAAACTGTAGTGTGTACACTGTTTCCCTGAAAGGTCTGCTTCTATATGCTCAAGTGTTTGGATAGATTTCAGGCAGACAGCTCTTTCTTGGGGTAGAGTTTGTAGTTATTGGGTAAATCTACACAGTAATATTAGACAGTGTTTCTCAGAAATGGCTAAAGGAAATCACTAACGATAATTTGGAATTGATTATGTGGTGAACCAGGGCATGCCTTTAATCCCAGCACTGGGAGGGAGAGGTGGGTAGATCCCCCCCAACCCCCAACCCCCAAGTTCAAAGCCAGCCAGGGCTACACAGAAAAACCCTGTAAAAAACAAAACAAAACAAAACAAAAAACCAAAAAAAAAAAAAAAAAAAAACCCAAAACCCTGTGGTAGACAGGATGGGACATGGGTGAAATGGGACTGCTTTATTCCATACACCAAAGCAAAAGCATATATATATATACACATATACATATGCAAACTTAAGCAGTTTGATGTCTAAAATATGGTACAAAATATTAAGAATTGATGACCAAGGCTGGAGAGTACAGACTTTCAGCTGAATGTTGCCTGCATATGAACGTTAATGCCATTAATCTGTATTCTACACAGTAGCTCTCCCATCTTAAGACTTGCTTACTTATTTGTATATGTGTGTGCCTGAATGTGTGTGTCTATATGTGCATCTTACACATGCAGGGACCAGTGCAGGCCAGAAGAGGACGCCTGCTCCACTGGATTAGAGGTGGTTGTGAGTTTTCTGATAGGAGTGCTGGGGACCAAAATAGGCACTCTTAACCACCGAGCCGTCTCTCCAGCCCAGGCTGTCTAGTATTAATGGTGTAATGATGTATATTCTTGAATCCACCTCAAGAAACTCAGATTTGGCAAGATAGGCCAAGGTTCAGGAATATAGAATTTAATGAACAGGCCAACAATACTAGTGTATCTGGTTTTCCATATTACAGAACACAAAACCAAGTAATACCACACGATAAACTGAAAGTCCCCACCAGTGTTTGAGTAGGGTTGAGTCCCACAAAGATGCCAAGGAGAATGAGTGCCAGGAGAAATGAGCAGAGATAAACCAATAGCTACCTGGAATCTCTGACAGTCTGGGGACGTGAGTAAAGCTTTTATAAGCAAGTCTGGCTTGAGATAAAGTCCCTCGCTTTGCCCTTACCCTTGTTCCTTCTTCTGCAAGTTCCAGAATCTCGCACTTAGACCATGTGTTTCTTAGGCTCGACCACACGACACATTTCGACCCAACAGAGAAGCCTTTCAGAGTGTAGGTGTTCTGTAGCTGAACTGCTGAAATGAACACAGGGAGGAGACTCAGTGTGTACAGCCTGGCACCTTAGCATGAGACACCGAGTGCTTTCCTAGTCAGAGCTTACTATTCCCCTTGTTTAATCAGGAACATGCAAGTTGTATGTTAGTATGTTTTCTCTTTCCTCAATTTTATTACATATAAAATTACTTCACACATATACACATACACACATGCATATGCACACACACACACACACACACACACACGCACACAAACACACATCTGTATGCCCAAACTTTATATAATCCTAACACTTCCCCCAAACAACAAAACTAAAAACCATCATTAAATTCGACCTTTAACATTGAAAATTGCTACTAAAATCATGTATTGTCACTATCAGTGAACGTGTCCTAATTTCATGGCCCATATCCTACCATCCATACATAGATGAAAATTGATGTATTGGGTATGCGTGTGAAAAAAAATGCAAGGTATTTTTCTTTCTGAGTCTGGGATATTTAGGATAACGTAATGATATCCAGTTCCACCGAGTTTCCTGAGACTTTTCATTTTTCTCTGTGACTAAATAAAATTCCACTGAGTATGTGTGCCACATTTCTGTGGTTGGTTCATCTACTGATGGACATCTAGGTTGATTTGTTCATAGCTATTTTGTGGATAATTCAGCAATAAACATGGATAAGCAAGGGTGCTGGCTCGTTTGATGTCTACTTGACACACACTAGGGTAATCTGCTAAGAGGGACTCTCAGCTGAGAGAATGCCTTGGTAAGATTTGCCTGTGGGCAAACCTGTGCTGCATTTTTTTTTGACTGATGATGAGGGAGGGCCCAGCCCACTGTATGTGAAGCCAACCCTGGCTGGTGGTCCCAGGTTCTGTAAGACAGCAGGCTGAGTAAGCCTGGGCACCAGGTCAGTAAGCGTCATTCCTCCAGCTTCTGTATCAGCTCCTGCCGGAGGGAGGCAGTTCCTGCTGTGATGGCCTCGGAAGACAGACTACAAGCTATAAAACAAAATAAACACTTCTCTCCCCAGGTTGCTTTTCGTCACAGTGTTTTATCATGTCACTCTAACCAAGAAAACAAGTCTGTGTAGGGCGACTTAGGAGCCCCTTGGGTATATGACTAGGAATGGCTATATCTTATGACGGTTCTATTTTTGAACTTTTTGAGAAATCTACTTTCCATAGTGACTACACCGGATTATACTCCCACTGGCAGTGAGTAAAGGCTTGCCCTTCATCTCAGGTTAGCCCACATTTGCTTTCTAGTTTCCATTTGTTTTCTTGATGACAGCCATCTTACTAAAGCACTTTCCGTTTGCATCTCCCTGATGGTCAAGGACGTTAAATGTGTTAAAAATGTTGTCTCCTTCTAGAAACTCTCTATTCAGTTAATTGGTCAAGTTGTTGATTAGAAAACTTTGTGAGTACTTTTTTTTAATGGCTAGCTTTTAAAGATCTTTGGGTATTTCAGATGTCAGCCATCTCTATGGAAATGTAGCTGGCAAAGGTTCTCACTCATTACAAACATTTTAAAAAGTTAGATTTTTATTTTTTAGTTGTTCTCTGTGTGTGCAGATGCCCACAGAGGCCAGAAGAGGGCACTGGATATCCTGACCTGGAGTCGTGGGTGGTTCTGAGACGCTTGATGTGTGTGTTTGGAATCTATGGGTCTTCTGCAAGAGCAGTTCGTGCTATTAACTTATGAGTCCTCTCTCTCTACTCCACTGATCAGACTGAGCCAGAAGGTGGCTCAGATTCAAGATAAGTCTGCTGTAGAGATATAGGGTTTCCTTCTAAAAACCCAAACAAGCGAAACTCGAACACCCCTCACAAAATTCAAATCTGAGCTAACGTCTTTGTGTTTAATTTTTCTTCGGAAAAAAAAATGTAAGTAACTCCGCAGTAGCTCTCTCCCACTTTCTGGAAAACGAGAATCACTTATTGACTAAAAGGAGAAAGAGATCAACGCACCTGGTACGGCGCTCTCGCACTTCCTTCCTTCTCTGGCTTCTTCCTCAGAGAACAAGGGTGCCAATAAGGTGGTGGTGCTGTCTCTGTTTTCAAACCGTGGAAACTCCTCTTCAGACAGGTTCGTTTCATCGCGTGCTGGGGAACTGCTGCCCTTCCCGTGGTGGGGGAGTGGAGGCGACATGCTGTTGTCGTCGTCAGAAGAGCCCGTGCAGCTGGACTTCCTCTCATCCTCGGCATACCTGGATTCCTGGATGCTCTGGCTGACAGTTGCGGATAAAGGGCTTATGCTGTCATCCAAAGACAGCTGAGGTGTGGGAAGCTCCAGCTCCAGCTGCTTCTCTGTCTCGCAGTCCAGGGGAAGCTGCATCATGAATGGCCCCAGGGTGGCTCCTGCCTGGCAGCCTGGGGACAGCGGTGCCATTGGAGACCCCAGGCCTAGCTCCTCTTTCTCTTCTTCCCCAGCAGGGGAATGCTGTAACTCAATGGATTCCAGTTCTAAGAATTCTTTGCAGTCGTCGTCGGGGGAGAGTGGTACCTCTAGTGAATTCAGTTCCAGTAACTCCTTTGGCTCACCAACGTGGGCCAATATCGGGTTAAATCCTGGAATGAGATAGTTCTCATCGTACTTGACTCTGTCCACGAAATGGTAATCCATGTTACCTTCTAGCCTCTCAGAACCCATTTTGCCTTTGCATGAGTTCTCGAAAGTGTCGAAGATGTTCCGGGTGCTGCGTTCATAGAATTTACTTGGCTTGGTTTCAATGTTTAAATTTTTTTCAAGTCTCTCCGAAAACTCACTTGCCCGGGCTTCCACGTAGAATGTCTTATCGTGGGCTATTTTATGACTTAGCTTCTTGAGGCCGAGGTCAGGACTGGTAAGGCCTCCCTTTCTCTCCGAGCCATGCTTCTCACAGTACAGGTCACTCTTGGGCGTGCCCATTTTTGCATACTTCTTCATCTTCTCGGTAATGTTCTCGCCTTTGCTCCTCAGTTCCACGACGGCTAAGGGGATGTCACAAACGTCTCTTTTAATCTCCAAGATTGTTATTTCCAACATGTCCTCTGTGATTATGTCATAAAAATAATCATTTCCCTCTTGAGGGCACACACCGCCAGAGACGGCGAATCCAGAAAGGCAGCATGGAAACGCTTGCATGGGAACCCGTAGGAGCTCAGAAGGGATGCTCCAAAGTGCTTTGGTGTCCACACAGTCTTCCATGTTCCCAAAGTCCACAAGCCTGACGGATGCAAGGTGATCGTCACTGATATTAGTTATGAGGGCTCTATAGTAATGCCCATCTTCTCTGTACCTCACGATGCACGGATCTCCGATTTGCGGACACTGGATGCAGCTTTTCCTGTCTACCAGCTGCTTGGCAGCACTTTGAACCTCGGTTTCTAGATACTGCAGCTTCTCGGAATCGGCAAACTGACACCAAAAGTACTCGGGCCCGTCTATCACGGTGGCGTAGGCTTTAATCAGTTTTGCTTTGGGGTTATACCAGTTAAGAAACACTGAAGTATCCGTGTTGGGTTTGTTAGCCGTCTTTGAACAGTCCCCTTTCATGGTTTGGGTGGTAAGCCCCGCTTGAGATTTTTCGTTGAATGCAAACCTGCTCATCATATCTTCAGCTATGATCCCATGTTCATCCGCTAGAATCACTTCCCAGGTGCCTTGGAATTTAACAAACTCGCATCTTATCTGAGCCTCTTCTGTCCTTTGGGAAAAGTAGCCCACCATTTCCTTACAACTTACGACCTCAGGTACCAAAAGCCCCTTTAGGCAGCAATGGAAGCACAGTGCAGGTAACACCGCATCAATGGGGCCAAGCCGACCGGTTCTGTTAGTGTGGACTACAGACATGTTGCCATAATCGATAAACTGTACAGACAGAAGGTCGTTGGGCTGCTGTTCCAGGACCACTGCTCGGTACCATAAGTTATCCTCTGGGAAGACGGCGCAGATGACGTCTCCGCTTTGCCACGGTGGACCTGCGTGGTACTGGGGCCGCGTTCTGATGTCATTCAGTCTCTCTGAAAGGCGATTGATCTCAGCTTCGTCTTCTATCAGCTGGATGTAGAAATCTGAAAGGTCGTTAATATGCGAAACATACACAGAGGTCTTAAAGCCAGGCGCTATTGTCTTTTGTGGGAATTCACAGAACTTGGGAGGCAGATCTCTGCCGCTGGCTTCTCCCATTCTTCTCTCAGGAAGAGCGGAATCTAGTTTGGAGACACTCATGGGTGGGTTGGCAAACATGTCTTCTTTCTTCTCCCTTGTTAATGGAAACCCTCCATCGCTTTTGTTTCCGGTCGAATCCTGATACGGTGTGACTAGGTTGGCCTTTGCTGAGCCTTGTAAATATTTGAGCTCCTTGCATGCTGGGCTGACCTTGGGTTTGCAGGATTCGCCCGTAATCTCTGCACTGTGTGCTCTGTTCTCTCCTGATTTACCCAAATAGTCTGTGGGCAATGGCTTCACGCTCTCCTTTTTACCTTCAAGAGCTTCGGCCTCGTGGAGGATTATTTCATTTTCTCTGTCTTTTTTTCTTGTTCTGTTTTTATAACCAAGGAGCCCAAGCTTCTCGTTAATGCTGGCATTGATTTGGACACTCTCGTCATACAGCTCTATAATCAGTCTTCCATCCGGGTCTTTTGCTACGACTAACGCCTTCAGTGACTTATCTAAAACGGTCTCCTGAAACCAGGCCGTGACTTCTTCCGGGATGTGATGAGGGATGTCGGATAAGGAGCATTTCACGGCTTGCATGGGTAAAAGTAAAACGTCATAGGCATCTCGGGGGATGGGGAGCAGATGGTCGCTTGCTACGTATGTGTTCCCAAAATCCACAAAGAAGACTTTACTTGGTTCTTTTTCTATTATTATCCCCCTATACCAGTTTCCGTCGGTATACTTGGCAAGGCACAAGGTTCCAGGGACCAAGGTGGATGTTTTTAAATTCAGTAAAGATTTACTGAGCTGCATAATGTTGTACGATAATTGTTCTAAAATGTTTGTGTTTCTTGCGAGTTGGCAATAAAATGTCCAGGGGTCATCAGCGTGGGTTATGTACACCAATTCTTCACTTCCGATTTTTAAGTCATGGGTGGAGTAGTAGTAAGAATGTAGCTGAACCGAAGGCTCCAAGGGCTTCTGAAGTTTTACGGGCCTGGCAAGTCTCTTTTCCACCAAAAAATGGCAGGCACTCTGAAAGGGCGTTAGCAAGTCCACAACATTGAACCACTCTTCCTCATACCTTGATGCCAAAGCAAAGATTGTGCATTTTAATTCTAAGTTATTCTGCCAAGCGTTATCGATAAACCCACTAAAAGCCTGTACCGCCTTCTCATCCCAGACAAAGGGATTTTCACCAGTCGGTTGAATTAAATTATAAAGACTGCACCGGAAGGCCTGAGCTCTAACCTTGAAGAACACATCACTGACCGAGAGTATGTCCTTCATAGACACCACGTCTTTGTCTCCATAATCCACAAACACCACTCTGACATGTTCTAAAGACTGGGCCCCGCTAATCACAGCTCTCGACCATCTCCCGTTTGCTGTTCGCTTTGCCAGACAAGCACGCGTGTCCCCCTCGTAGGGAGACGGCTCACTTTTGCAATAGTCCTCGATGTCACACATCAGGGTTCTGAAACCTTGCGCGTTCCTCATCAGCTGACACCAGAAGGAGCCAGGGTTTTCGATGTGAGACACCTTGACTTCGACAGTGCTGCCCACCTCCAATTCCCCTTTACCACAGCAGTCTGGTTTCGTTTTCAAGAAATTCAGCATGAGGAGAGATGGATCAGACATTACCTTCTCTTTGTCCTGTGCCGTCTGTCCAGTGGGAACGTTCGAAAGACTTACCGTGTCGGCCAAAGCTTCTGAAACAGAGAGGGTTTTATTGTCTATCTTGGCTTTCTGGTCTCCTTCTACCTTCTTGACAGAAGGTATTTTGCTAGACTCCGAAATAAAATGACCCGAAACATGCCCGGGGGAGTGGGTACTGAGTCTGATGTTTTCTTTGGTTTCAAATTCCTGGAACTTGGCATATCCAGCTTGAGCGATGACCTTACTAATGTTTTCCTCCCCTGTTCTGGATTCATCCAGGATCTCTATGACATATTGGCGATCCTGCTTATCAAGAATGTGGACCACCAATTCTTTGTGGAGTACCGTCTTTTTAAAAAACGAAATTGCTTCCTGGCTCCAAGCTTTCCCCAGGGGCCAGATGTCGGCCAGGGTGCACTTCAGAGCCAGTATCGGTAGCCGTCTAAACTGCGGCAGCAGCATCCTCACGTCACACCAGTCGACGTTCTCAGAGTTGCCCCGGTCCACCAGGAACACATCCACACTCTTGCTGTCTAATCGGGTGACCATGGCCCGGTAATAGCCGTTTTCTTTCCATTTTACACAGCAAAGGTCATCCGGTTCCGGTTTCAAGATAACCCCGTCCAGTTTACTGGCAGAAGAATAGAAACTGCACATTCTCTTCGTCAGCTTGCTGAAGGTGTTCTTGTGCTTTCTAAGGCGAATCCAGAACTCCGAAGGGCTCTTCACGAACTCCACCTGGGCGTCGTAGAAGGTATTCATCTTTAACCTGATGGATCTCAAGGATGGGAGGGAAACTTCCTCCTCCATTTCCTCAGCGGGGGACTGAGACTGAAACGCTGCCTCCACTTCGTCCTCATCCTCATCCTCTTCCTCCTCTATTCCCTGGCTCTGAAGAAACCGGTCAGCCAGGCAACAGGATTGTACTCCGAACGCACTGTTGAGATTAATTCCATCTTCCCCATATAGGGTGACATAATACATATGCTCAAAGGAACAGTAAAATTCAATCTTCGCATTCACTGCTTGGCCCAGGATCAGAGCTTTCAGATCACCTACCTGTGACCGGGACCAGCCTCTTCCGCAGTCCCAGAGTCCATACAACGCACAAGGGTAGGTCACCACAGGCATTCGAAAATACTCTGGCAGCAAATAGCGAAGGCTGCTGCAGCTTACTAGTTCTTTCCTTCCGTAGTCTACGTGAAGCACCTGGGCACAGCGCTGAGGCCTGAAGGTCTCAAGCAAGAGAGCCCGGTACCACTGTCCGTCCAACCCACAGGAAGCACATGGAGACCCTGGCTTGTCAGGGCTCTCCTCCTTCTCCTCCCAGGTGGCACTGCCATGGTCCTCATCCTCTGTCCCCGTGGGCGCCCGGTATACCTGGGCCATGTTCTCCGAGAGACGGTGGATCTCCTGCGAGAGGCTCCGGAGTTGGCAGTGAATTCGGTGGGGATGGCATACCTGGGTTACCACCACCGGCTCCGTCACTCCCAGCTGCAGTTGTGGGTAAAAATAATCCAGCCCAGGATGCTCTTGTTTGGGCACGGCTCGCGGGAGAACTGGAGCTCCGGAGCTACCCAGCCCGGCCGCAGTCAGATAGCGTTTGAGCAGCGAACAGAAGAGGCTGTCGGGCACCTGCCTGGCCAGACCCAGCTCCTCCATCTGCTGAGACACAACAGGCACTTCCAGCAGCACCAGACGATGGAGGAGCAACACGTCCAGGACCCGTCCGTGCACCTCCTTACCCTGCAGGTTGCTAAGGAAGTCCACGGCGCTGGGGGACCAGTGTTGGGGTTCACCACCGCCGGTGCCACCGCCGCCCGCGGGCACCAGGCCGGCTAACACACAGCCTAGCACCTCGGAGGGCAGATGGAAGAACTCGCTGCGCCCTGGTGCCAGCGAGCCCGCGCCCGCCGTAATGGTGCGGCCCTCATCCAGCAGGAAGACGCGGCTGTCTTGCGCCTGGCGACTGACCACGCGGCAACGGTGCCACATAAGCCCCACCTGCACCAGGCACAGCTCCCCCGGCGATGCCGACGCCCCACCCAAAGCCCAGGGGCCGCGCGTGGCTGCCGCCTCCTGGATCTCCCGGCTCAGCCGCACGTACTCCTCCCGCCGCTGACCCACCAGCCCCCACAGCTGCACCGGGATCACCTCGGGATGAACGTCCACGAAGGACACCCGCAGGGCCAGCGAGGCCCCGGGAGTGGGCAGCCCTGGAGTCGAACTCATGGCTGCGGCCGGCCGAGAGCTTCCCTGAGTGTCCGGAGACGGTCCCACCGAGCCAGGTCCGGGGCTCTGAGGCCAGGAGAAGGACGCCCGGAGAGGCGACCCTTCGGCCAGGCGCCCGGCGCAGGGCCTCGGGGACTCGCGACTGGTAGCAGCCGGCGGCCGGCCAACCGCCCACCGTGCCTCGCAGGCTCGGGTAGCGCGCGGCTGCCTGCTTTCCCGGCGCGGGGGGGGTCTCAAGGCGACCCGAGGAATGGCTTCCCGGCACAGGGGACACCTGAGGATTTGGGGGGACAGGGTTAGGGTGTGTCCTGCTTCCTCCCAGGATGCTTTTGACTTCAGGGAGCTCAATGGCAATGCCTGACATTGATCCAGTAGGAGCGCAGGGTCTGGAGTCCTCTCCGTTTCGGTTTTCTCGAAGTGGCTGGAGCACTGAGCGCCAAGTACGGTGTCAGCCATTGGAGTTCCCGAAGAGGAAGAAGAGAAACCTGGAAGAGAAAAAAATGGAGGCGCCAACGGTGTCTTCCTGGGCGTTGAGGCTGGAACTTTCATGGTTACCAGGCAAGGCCTAGATGAGGCCCAGCAGTGCGCTTGCGCCCTGCAGGGCCCGGATGAATTTTTTCCCCTACCTGGTGCATTGGGGATTTGGAGGAGCAGGTTGTCAGAGCCTCTGTAACCTATGGCCCTGTTTCATTTCTGAATGGCTGATCCCATAGGCGCTTACGATAAAGTCTGAGGTCTGGTTTTTTTTTCAGCACTTTGGTATGGGTTTCTTCCCTCCTTCTCTTCCTTGTTGCAAAGTTACGTCCAGCTAGCGCACCCAACTTTGAAGATACTCTACGAATTCAGAGTGAGCACATAAGTGGATCTGCCCCTCAGACCTCTTCTGCCCCAAAGCTTAAAGGACTGAGTTATTTCTACAAACTCTTGCTGTGTCTGTCATTACTATTTTTTTTCTCCTAATTTACCAAAGAAAATCTCTGCCAAAGATGTAGAAGCAGTATGGAAAATGCAGGCATAATTTGAGGTGCGCCCAATAGACAATTGCATTAGATTTGTTGTGCATTCGCAAAGTTGTGGACATCCCTAGAGGACTTTTCTATACATCTCATCTCACCGCAGGTTTCAGAATACAAGAACGCAAGACAGCCCTTAATTGTGCCCCTGGCCCAACTAAATTGCAGTGTATTCCTGATTAGAAGTTACCCACGCTTCTAAATCTCCTTGCACGATTTCTTTCCCCCTTGTGTTGCAACTTATTACCTGATTTCCCAGTAGCCCACGTGGGGTGGGCATCTGCACAGCAGTGATTGAATGAACACATTTGATTGTCCAAAGCTTTCACCTCACATGATGAACTTATCCTTGAAAAGTTCAATTCCATGTGTTATTTTTCTGTAATTCTTTTAATTTTTTTTTTCATTATGGAAGAAAAGCAAACATTGGATTAAAAAATATATTAGCAAGGGTTTGGAAAGATCGCTCAGAGGTTAAAAGGACCTACTGCCCTTGCAGAGGATAGAGTGAGTTTCCAATCCTATCACCATGGGTAGCTCACAACTGGCTGGTAACTCCAGCTCCAGATAATCCTATGCCCTCTTCTGGACTCCTGGACTCCATGAAACACACACACACACACACACACACACACACACACACACACAACTCTTGTGGCTGAAAGGTTGGGTTAGAGAACCTGGGTTCAGGCCTCAGTATCCACATGGTTGCTTTTGGTTATCTGTAATTCCAGTTCCAAGGAACCTGGTGCCACCTTCTTACTTGTGAAGGTGCTAGGCAAGCACACTGAGCACATACACATATGTAAGAAAAACACTCATACACATGAGTAAAAAAAATTTTTTTTGCAAGTATTTAGCAAGAATGTCTCTTCTCGGTGACTCTTGTTATTTTGTCTTTTGCACAGGGCTAATGTTACAGGGAGCCCACTAGAAATGACTACTCAGATACAGTATATAGCCTATGCAAAGTCCTTATTCCAGGTAGCTGGAACGAGACTCAAGTATTCCAGACCTAAGTGTAGTAGCATGGAGTGTCAAGAGCATAGCATTTTTGAAGGCAGAAATTCTGGCATCTCACTTTAAGGATGGAGAGTGACTTCTGGCAAGCAAGCAGTTAGACAGAAGCTAAGAAGAAGTTAGCTAAGATACCCTCACCTAGGCTTCTGCAAGAATACAAACTGGAGAAGCCTCTGCATTGTCTTTCCCCATCACACTATGCAGTACATAATATTTTGAAGCTGTTTCCCTTACTATCACAGTGCGATCTTCATCAAAGTAGAAACTCTTATTTATTTCTCTGTTCCCAGTGCCACCGATAGTGCTGGAATGCAAACACCCAGCAAACATTTAAGGAAGAGAGTAAATCTAGAACAAAGATGGAGTGGAGATTTCACCCTAAGAAATGGTTTCACCATCACATGGAGTTACCGAGATTACAGTTCTTTAGGTACAAGCATATATATTAAGTAACACAACCAAATATTATACACCAGAAACTTATAGATACAATCAATTCTTATTTACTCATAGGTATTGGAAATTTAACCTATGGCCTTGCATTTGCTCAGCAAGCACCCATAGAGCTGCACCCAATACCTTTTGTAAGACTCTTGTGAGCCTTAGTTTACTGGAGACCCCCTGAATGAACCACGTGGAGATGAGAATCGATGGAAAAAAACAAAAGGAATTTTTATGATCCAACTCATTGGGGTCATCTTATACCAGCAAAGGTGGAGTGGCAACCACCAGGCAGCCCATTTGGTCAGTTTTTATACAGTTTAAGGAGTAGACTAGAGAAATAACGACTAGTCACAATATGACTGGCAGAGCAGTGTGACTTTTAAACTGATTGGTCTTTAGGGAATGAGGTGGCAGGGACTTCCCTTGTCTGCAGGTGGCCAACAGTCTGTCCTGTGGAATGTGTCCATGTGCTCTGGGCCTCCCTGACCCACAGGTCGGTCCCCACCCCCTGTAGTCTGAAGAATGTTAATTAGTGTCTGTTCCTGAGCTGACCCCTTTACTTTAATTCCATTTAACCTCCCTCTTGCAACTGTCCATGCCTAAGATATTGGACCTGGGGTCAAAGCCTGTGCTCTAAGCTAGGTTCAGTCACCCTCCCTCAATATGACAACTACAAGAGTCGAATTAATAGCGGAAAGCAGAAAAGGGACTGTGGCCACATTGGGAAACAGAACAAAGAGATCTAGTGAACTCCCCTAGTCTCTCTATCTTTGGGGTCCTGAAGTGAGACTAGAGTTTAAAGCGTGGGGTAGTGGTGTGTGCCTTTAATCCCAGCACTTGGGAAGCAGAGGCAGGCGGATATTTGTCGATTTGAAGCCAGCCTGGTCTACACAGTGAGTTTCAGGACGGCTAGCACTCCAGAGTGAGACTCTGTGACAAAAAGTAAAACACAACAGAGTAAGGGGCCAGGATGCACCTCTCAGTGGTCACGGCCAAGGTGTCCAGCCCAACATCGACTTATTACTGCCTGGGCTTCATCTCACCCAGCAAGGTGGCTGGCAAGTTGTTGGAGCTATGTGAAATCTCTTTAAAGGAGACAAGTAGCCTCCTCCCCTGACCCCTGGTTGGAGCTGCTTCCTTCTCCTAGCTTGGGATTCCTGGGGGAAATCCCCATTTCTTTGGGGTCCGTTGTTTCTGATAGCCAAATGGAGAGATACATGTGTATTTTTAGAACCTCTCCATTTCTTCCAGGTCCCTTAAATAAACATCCGAACCCTGAAATGTCAGGGAATAACCATTAAGTGCTGACATCGTGCTAAGGATTTCAGTGCTCTCTTTTATCTGTCCCTGGAGTAGGTTGTTTTACAATTTTTTCCAATCTTATCATTCTGTACAAAAGAAAAGTGGATATTTTTTTCAAAGTTGGACCATTACATTATGATGTTTAAGCTCCAACTAAGTTATCTCCTGTTCTTTATCATGGAAAATATTTTCAGTTGTATTAAAAAGGATAAGCTCCTCTCCCTATTAGTTCTGAGAGAGCTGTGCCTTCAGTAAAGTAGGGAATATTTTAATTTTAATCCTATATTTAAGAACTAAATGGATAAGGAGAAAGCCAGGGATGAGACGAGAGACATCTGAAAGGAGTTTTAATACTGTATTTTGTTATTTTAAATCCCCCAAATTAGGAAAAATCAAATGATACTTTTCTCTGTGCTCAGATATATCTACATAAAGAACCCTAAGCCAAACACGGTACAGAGTCTAGTCCATGAATAAACTATGTTTTTAAATTTTTAATTAGATTTATATATTTTATTTTATGTGAGAGTGTTTTGCCTGTATGTATGTCTGTGTGCCTCATGTGTACTTGGTGCTGGCGAAGGTCAGAAGAGGATGTCAGATCGCTTGGAACTGGAGTTACAGACAGTTGGAACCACAATGTAGGTGCTGGGAAGCAAACCTGGATCCTCTGCAGCGACAGCTGGTGCTTTTAACTGCAGAGCCGCTTCTTCAGCCCTAAAATATGCTTAGATTACTGTTCAGTTAATATTTAAGATATAACCTAAGCAAGAAAACATTGTTATGAGAATGAGAACCACAAGCTACATGTTCTGAGACAAATTCTGTAAATGACATGTTCAGATTTATATCGATGACACGTAGAGTAACTTTCAAAACTCAAGAATAAAGAATCCAGTGTGAAGCAGGGCAAGCATGATGGTACAAGCCTTTAATCCTATTACTCAGGAGGCAGAGGCAAGCAGATCTCCAAGTTCAAGCCTGATCTACATAGTGAGTTCTAGGATAGCAAGAGCTATGTAGACAGGCCCTGTCTCAAGCATGCCTTCCAAAATAAAGCGAACCAACCAAATAAACAATGAATCAAATGTAAAAATGGGCAAAAGTCATTGTCTAATGAGCTCAACGGCCAACTTGACACAGCTTAGATCTGAGAGAAAACCTCAGTTGCCCAGATCAGACTGGCTGCCATGTGGGTGTTTCTGTGAGACACTGTCTCGGTTGCCTATTGATGGGGAGTGTACAAAACGAATTATATATTCTAGCTAGCCCAGAGAATATACATACAACCCTGGTACTTGTCCAGGCCAGATGGACAATCAAGTGGGACCCCTAGACCCTGTGGAGAGGACTGAGATGTGAGAGAAAATAAAATGGCACAGCAAGTCAAGAAGTCTGATCAAGCTGGCAAAATTTTTATTGTTCACACCAGTTATATACTCTGAAAACAGTATATGGGCAGGGGTAGGAAAGGAAAGAGGGCTTTGCAGGTGGAGGAAGCTAGCTGCAGCTGTGGGGTCTAACTAAGTTATTCTCACAAAGCCTTGCCATTACCAGGAGTTCTAAAAACATCAGGATGTTGTCTAAATCTAGAGATCAGGAGGAAGGGTTACTAAGGTGGGTTGCTATGAGGCCTTGTTTGAAGTTCTGAGAACTGACAAGTGAATCATGGAAGGTAAGCAGAAAGAAAAATAGTAGATAGGAGAGCCAAGGGTGAGTGTTTGCCAAGAGTAAGGCCTTGCCATGGCTTCCTACACTGATATTTTATTTACTAAGCTGTGAGCCTAGGTTGGGCAGGTTTTTGAGCTATTCTAATTTACATCTCAGCCATATGTCCCCTGTAACTTGCTGTTTAACTTTAAACTGGGCAGCAGGGTTTACATAGCATCACTTAGTCTATGTGAGGATCTTCTCTGAGGGGCAACCAGATCTTGGGGCCCAGGATTTAGCATTTGAATACATAGCAGCACCAGACCAACATCCAACAGGAGGGCCTCCATCCACTGTGGTGGTGGTGGTGGGGCATCATCCCTAGGTAGGTAGCTATGAAAAGTCACAGAACTTCACTCCAGGCATGGGAAGATCTCAGTCTGAGGTCTCGAAGGAGTAGAGTTCTTGGGTTGGAGGTCTCTGGGCAGAGGCGACTAGCAGGAGACCGGTGGTCTCAGACACCGTTGAGGACCGCAGAAAGACTGAGATGGAGGGGGCATACAGGATGGACTGGCCTGCATCCGAGAGGGACAAGGGGGAGAAGCTCCAGTGGTCCCCCAGGGGGATGAGACTCTTGGCCACTGTGACTTGCTTGGCTGGGTCATGGCTGGCTCAGCTAGCTTGCTTGAGTTGGTGGGCTCTGTGGCTGGAACTGTAGAGATGTCCTTGGCGGGAGATTAGATGGGTGGCTTGGTAGTCAAAGGCCCCCTCCACGGTTCTCCATGGCGAGCCCCAAAGACACGAGGAAGTCCATGGTTTTAAAAGGTTTACTGTCATGGCGGAAAGTGGATGTAGCTGTACCCCATGTTCTCAGGGAGGGCCTGAGGTTAAATATCTTTTGTAAGGAAGAGGGTCTGGGAAAGAATGTTTAATCGGCTTCGCCTTCTGGCCTTTGAGTATATCATTAATATGGAGATCTCTTGAGGCTCTGTGGCCTGTAGTCATGCCCTCTACCTGTGGAGGGACTGGTAGGGGCATTGCCCTACGTGACTGAAAGGCTCGGATCAATGGAGGTCTTCCGTCTCCTGTCAGGAGTCTGGAGTCTGCAGTCTGGGAGCATGGCATGATAAAATGCATGCCATCCCTTGTGGGGATACCTGTTGAGTCTCCAGCCATCTCTAACCAGTGCTCGACCAGAAACCAAGCTATCCTTTCATGGTCCACCGCCCCACATACCCTAAACTTGTAGACTCATCAGCTTCCTAGTCTTTGTTCATACAAACTAAAGTGGGGTAGGAAGACCCCCTCAAAGACCCTTAAAACTCCCAGCCCTCCAGGGGAGCCAGGGCTTCTCCTGCTTCTGACTTGCAGACTGTCCTTGCTGTGTAACTTGATTTGTGTGCTTTCTCACCTGTAGTAAAATCCCTTCTCTCCTGGTTGATGCTGTCTGCTGTGTCTGAGATTTCCATGCCTCCTGCATCCTGTTGTGCTAAGGATTATTTCTGCTTTTTTTTTTTTCCCAACAGAGATAATGAATCAGTCAAGAACCCTAGACAGGGTACTAGGGTCTACCCTAAATATTAGGGTAGATACTAACAAGAAGGTGTGAAGGCTTTTCAGGAAAAGGAGACTACTAAGTCTGGCTACCTGAGTTCAATCCCCAGGACTCATACAGTGGACAATTAGAGCCAATTCCCACAAGTTGTCTGTGTGCCTCCACACAGGTACTGCAGCATGCACACATATAGCCAACATGTGTAAATAAACATGACAAACGATGGTAATGTCAACGACAGGAACATGGAGAAACTCATTTACGGTGCTGATGAGAACAGTACGGCTAAAATGTAAAAACTAAACGTGTGCTTCCTATATGACTTACACTAGGTATTTAGCTGGCAGTAGTGAGAACCTGTTCATGCAGCAAACTGTGCACTGTTTATAGTTGCCATTGTTGGACCCTAAAGATCCAAAACCACGAGACACTCCCCCCCCCCCATACTCACAGACGGGACTCACTGCTATCGCATGAGGTTTATTGATGAATTGGTGAATTGATAGTGGCCGGTGCACCAGGGCCCTTCTGCTCACAGGTGAGAAGGAACCCAGAGCTGAGGCAAAGGGTGGTTTTCAGAGTAAACTGTATACAGAGTAAACTCTGTATACAGAGTTCACAAGGACAGTTAATTGATTCTTGGACAATATTAAAAAAGATTTCAAACAGCCATTTCCAAGCCTGGTTTCCATTGCCAGGCTTGGTTCCTAAGTAACTCAAATTTATACCTTTATCTTTATAATCAGGGGAATTCGTTTAAGTGGCTTCTGTTTATCCAGGTGTATTGTATTAAGGGCTCATCTCCCTTATCTTGGGCCCTTTCCTCTGAATGTTTGTTCGAGCCTTTGGAATGCACACTTCCCAGGATGTGCCTCAGGGACAGCTGATATTTGGGTGTAAATCAAAATTCCAAACCTAAGAATCCTTCATGCTTGGACCTGAAATTACATTCTTACATTTTAAGTTCACGCTGAGATTTGAAATTATATTCTTACACTATGTTTTTAATAGCTCCACACTATAAGTAACCCAAATAGCTTTCAATAGACATATGGTTAAACAAAAACTGCTTTGCCTTCATGTTCTGAGGCAACTCAGCAACAAAAAGGAAAAGAGATAATTTGTTATGTGTAAAGGCTTAGAAGTCTCTTCAGGGTAGTAAGCTCAGGCTGAAGAAACCTAGGCAGAGGCATTCTATTTCAGACACCAATGGACAGCCCTTAAGGACTTGGTCTGTCAATCTCTAATTTCCACAGGCCAAGATCTCTTACCTGGGAAGACAGTTGCCATCAAAGGAGTTATTAGTGACCACATATCCTATTCTCTTTCCCCTTCCCTGCCTCCTGCCTGCAAATCAGAGCCTGGCTGTAGGCATGTGTTGTGAGCCAGGCCCAGCATCAGAAAGCATTAGAAGCAATCTCTGTTTCTGTCATGTGGTCTCTGATTCCTCTTGAGAGATCCCACCATACTGTCTCATGGAGTCATCAGAGTCTCACTATGCTGGTATCTGTCTGTCTGTGTGCCCATGATGTTAAATAACTCTTACAATAAGCCCCTATTTCCCAAGAATCCATCCCAATACCTGACAGCAATGGTTCTCAACCTGTAGGTTACGACCCCTTTGGGGTCACATATCAGATGTCTTGTGTATCAGATATTTACATTACAATTCACAACAGTAGCAAAATTACAGTCTTGAACTGGCAATGAAATAATTTTATAGTTGGGGGTGTTGGGGTCCAGGAGTCCCCCCACAAATCATACGAACACTAATCTCAGTTAAACAGAGATGGTATATTGAACACATACCTAAAGACTGATCAATGGGGTAACAGCTCAGCTTTGAGAGTTAAAAACTGCATACTGGGCATTTCTTGGGGCCAGTTCATAAAGGCTAAAATCAAAATCACACCAAAGTAAACCAAAGCACAATGAGCTCATATCCAGGTTCTGGGAATGCTGCCCCATGATTGCTCCTCACTCCAGACATTTTAGATAGACCAGTTCATACTGACCTTTAATTTGATGGCTCCTATGTGAATCTTATAGTTGTAGAATTCCTTAAAATTAACAAACCTCACAACATACGGAACATAACAGTACCCTGTATGTGGTCAGCATGACCCTGCTCTGAGTCAAGTTACTTTTCTGCGTCAATGACTGTCAGGCACATTACAGTATGACAGGCAGCAACAATATGCAATAGCTGGTGGGCATGGAACAAAATGGCTACAGCTATGCTGGGGGGGGCAGGCCTCAATAGGTGGTCACAACAACACAAGGAACTGTATTAGAGGTTAAGAACAAAACCCACTGCCTTACAGGGAGCCCACCAGAGACAGTCACTCAGATACAGTTTACAGCCAGTTGAAAATCTTTATTCCACCCAGCTGAGACTATATCCAGGCATTTGGGATCAAAGTATAGCCCTGAGCATTTAGATCAAGGGGCTTTTAAAGGCAAAAACTACAGGTGCCTCATTCAGCAGCTGCAGGGAGACTTGCACAAGCAAGCAGTTTAACAGAAGCCAAGTTAGTTGGGACACCTTAACCTGGGGGTCTGGTTAAACCTGAAATGGCCTCATTAAGAATACAAGATGGAAGAACTTCTGCACGTTTGTGCCTGGTTACAAATATCCCTCTTAAACCCCCATCCAACTTTTCCACTAAGAGATTGGAAATAAGACTCCAAAGACTACATACTGTCCAACTGTTATTGTATAGTATTGTTAGATTTACACAATAACAACAGAGAGGTGAGTGAGGAAGTGAGGCAGGGGGATAGCTACAAAGGGAGGAAACTGTTGAGATCACCATTTGGACTCGTGAATGTGTCAGTGGCTACCAAAGCCACTCAAAGATGATGGGATTTCATTGGACGGCCCCTACATCTGACTCTCAAACATAGAGATGCCTGTGAATGGGTGAAATCCAGACTTACTCAGTGCCTAATATGGTATGGGATTTCCAGGTTCAGTGTAGAAGTCATAGAAACCATATTCTTTTGCAGTGAAAGGAACAAAACGAGGAGAAGGTGACTGGGAGCTACCAATCCTGTAGCTGATGGGACTAAAGGAAGCCATCCAGGAGCACAGGAATCAAAGTGGGTGTGGTGACAAAGATGTTCTCATTCGGCAGTTGAAGGCCATTCCTTTGCCAATGAGTTTATGCACAGAATAACTGGGTGAACTGGAAATACTCATAAAATAACCAATTATAACCATGAAATACAACTATCTCTTTGACTAGTATTAAATACCCTAAACCCAACACTCCAAAACAAGTCAGTTTCAATTTCCACGGTGAACAGTTAAAGTTAAAACAAAACAAAACAAAACAAAAAACTTATAATTTTTTATTGTTATCTCAAAACCATAGCGGGTTGAAAAATAATCACTATGTCAACAGTCATTTAAAAGCATTTATTTTCAAACTTCAGAATAGCACACTTAATTTACTCATGTATGTTCCTGTTTGTTATGAGATATTTTCAGCAAACAGATCTCTTTAGGCACCTTCATCTGCTTTAATCAAACCTTCAAAGTGGCTCCTGCTGCTGTTGGCAATCACAATAGCCAGTTGGGGGTAAAGTATGGGGGCGTTGGAGGTTGGGGGTATGAGAAAAACAATCATGTGCTCCTCACGGTTCAGCAATGCAAAGACACTGTGTTTGTTTGATATTAAATGAATGCCAAATTTCCAGACCTACTCTAAAATGAAAAATGACATTATCATACCAGTTTATTAGCTATTAACCAACTTATTAAGTATAAAGCTACCCAATATAATAAAATTGGGTAGCCTAAATGGGAGGCAGTTTTTCCATGAATTTATTTATTCAGTTTACATCCCGATTGCTCCTTTCTACCTGTAGATTTATATTTTTCAAAACCTACTTTAATAAGTGTTCTCCAACACTTCGCCCCCTTCTTGCCCACTGTCCAAGGGTAGGAGACGAAAGATGGTAAATAGGACAAGAGGATATGAACCTGTTTAGAAGTAGCTCTTTGGAGTCATTACAATCTCCGTTGTCAGGATACCAGCAGTCCAGTCCAGTACTGTCAAGATATCAACAGTCCAGTTCAAAAGTGTCACCAAACACGAATCAGCAACGGTGGCAAAATCCAGCAGAAACTGCCATGCTTCCACAGAATTGGCACACGCCAGTAGGATTGACCAGAACCAGCTGAAATGCTAGGAGTTCTCTGCTGTGTCTCTTTCAACAAAGCGAAGACCATCGAAGACTGGAGACCAATGAAGAGCAGCACAGGGCTATGCAAGAGCCCTGTCACTGTCTCTTGAGCCCTATTTATACTCTCTCCAAACATCACATGTCCTCCCAGGGCCTTGCCTCATCAAAACACATGAGTCTGCATCACAAGACACACTAGAAACTTCCACTTCACCAGTCCCTCCTGGTGTACTCCTTCCCCCACAAGCATTTTTTTTTTTTTGTCAGAGGTGGCTGTTCCACCATGTGGGGCCTGGGGTAGAACTCAGGCTGTCAGGCTTGGTAGCAGGTGCCAGTACTCACTGAGAGATCTTACCAGCCTATGGTGGAAAGTTTTAAGCCGACGAAGAGGGCATCTCTTAAAAATTATAATACATTTGAGCACCAATGATCTTTTCAGTGGGAAGTTAAGCATTTCGCAAGTAACTTAATGAAATTAGAGGTGCTACCCAGCATAATTCCTTCGAAGATAGAGGAAAAATGAAACACAATAATTTGCCCATAAATGTTTTTCTCTCCATTTCCTTACAAAAGAGAAAACCCTCCTGATTTAGCAGATGTCCTCCGTGTGGGCTCCCAGAGAACTATTATAGAATCCTTGCTTTCAGAGAGTTCCCTCGTGTAGGAGAAAATAACATTTCTATTCACTTAGTTGGGAAAACAATGGGACCCATGGGTGCTTTGGCTCTTGAAAGCTTCTGAAAGGCAGAATCTGGAGCTAATTAGCCAATCTAAATGAAGATGGACGGGCGGGGTGATCAGACAGAAGTTAAGTGAAGGACTCAGAATGAAGGCCTCACAATGCACAGACAAGTGGGCGAGTCTCGAGAGTCTCGAGGGAAACAAGCAGAGTGCTGTGCATCTGAGAGGATTAAGAGATGCAAGCACAGGGAGAGATGAAGGCCAGAAAACAAATGGGTGGAGTCAGATGGAGAGGACCTTAATTGAGTCACTAGGGAGAATAACTCTATGGTGGATATGATGGAGCAACTAAAGGCAATACCACGCAGTGATGCATTCCAGTTACTGCGAGAAACTATCCTGAGAAAAACTAAGTTCACAGTGAGACAGAGAAGATGCGGGTGTGTGTGTGTGTGTGTGTGTGTGTGTGTGTGTGTGTGTGTGCTTATGTTAATAGCACATATTAACATAACAAATGTTATATGAATAACATTTATTTTGATTAGAGCTTTTTCTAACCTTGGAATATGAGGAGATAATTATACTCAGAGAAAAGCAAATCTAAACAAAAAAATTAACAACAGAGTATCAAAACGATGTCCCCCTCAGCTACAGAGTAGGTTAAGATGCCGACAGCAGTGGTTTCTCTCTTCCTTCCTATAAAGAAACAGAAATCTAGAGATGTGAAGGGCTAGATCACAGTGTCAAAGTTCTGCTCTGTTAAAAGTGCAGACTCCAAGAGTGGGGGAAAGGTGGTCCTCAGATTTCAGGGTCAGGCTTCCTCTGATGTTAACTAGCTGGCACTCAGTAACAGTACGTGTTTGTCTGGCAGTCGTGAAGAAGAGCTTTGGTTTAACCTGGGAAAAGAGAATGGTTTTCTTACCAAATATTTGGTTTCTGTTTTTGTTTCATTTGGAGATACAGTCTTTCATGTTGCCTAGGCTGGCCTTGAACCTACCAAATAGTCAAGATGGCCTTGAACACGGATATTCCTGCCTCCCTCCACCTTCCAAGAATAGGATTATAGGCACATGTCAAAAACCCATATTTGAATCATCAAATATTAAAATTATGCATTTTCCCCATGAGAGGTCTTGCAGAAATATACTTTTGTTCATGGAGAGGAAAAAAAAAGTATGACTTTCTCAATTGCAAATAAATGTAACTGAGAATCTGAAACTTAAACAATAAAAATTTTCATTTAAATCTTGATTTGACTTCCCTTTTTAAATTAACAAGGTGAGATATATTTCAGACCCATATGACAACTAGCCTTAAAATAAGGATGACAAAACTAATATACATTATATTAGCAATATATAATTTTATTATATATCGATATTATATTAGCAATAAACAATTTTTCTTGGGTACCTAACAGCCAAAGTAAATAAGTAAACAGACAAATGAATAAAGAAACAGACAACAAAACAAAGAAAGCTATTAGTGAAGGCTGTGGTTCACATAAAACCAGAGTACCTACCTAGTTCTAACCCTGAAGAATTATAATCCAACAGGGCCTGGAGCTCTTTAAAAAACACCTACTATTCCCAGGACTGGAGAAATGGCCTAGTGGTTAACAGCACTGGCTGCTCCTCCAGAAAGTCTGGGTTTAATTCCCAGCACCAACATGGCATCTGTAACTTTAGTTCTAGGGGATTCGATGCCCTCTTCTGGCCTCTTTAGGAACCACATGCAATGGTACACAGACACACATCCAGGTGAAACACTCACACCTATAAAATAAAATAAAATAAAATAAAATAAAATAAAATAAAATAAAATAAAATAAAATAAAATAACCCTTATTACTTCTAACTAAAGTAAGACTTAAATGCTATCCTTTTAATTAGATATGCTTTTTAACTTGCTTATAAAGATCAGAACATAATTTATAACTATGCATAGATTTTAAAAAGAAAAAAATATTATTTGACTAGAGAAAAAAATGTAAAAGCAAACAGAAAACAGAAAGAAAACATGCCTAGAATTTTGACTATTGAGCTGCAGAGCCTGAGATACACCAGAGTCACACAGCAGGAAGTGGGAAAGTTACGCACAGGAGTTTTCTGATGTGTTTACTGTTGAAAAGGACCTAGCATATTCCAAGTAGGTACCAAGAAGCCGAATTTGCTAAGGAAGGGTGCGAGTAATGGGCTATGTGTCAGAGACAGGACGAGCATCCAGATGATGAAGACTCTGAGTGTTCAAGTCCATTTCAGCCTAAACTGTGTGCTACAAACAACACAGATATACTGAAAATCTATGAGGCAAAACAACATCACCATCAATAACAACAACATCACCACCACCAACAAATCTGGAGATGACTCAGCATCGGATGCGTGGCTGTTGTGAAGTGGATGCGAGGTTTCTGCTTGGGTACCTCATTAGTGAGCAGTGTGATGGTCCACTGTAAGATCCATCACAATCGGGGTCTTTGCACTCTGCAGCATGAGCTCTGGGCTTCCGTTTCCAACCCAAGGAACAACGTGTCCGTGTCCCAGTCCCCAGGCCCCAAAAGAAGAAAACTGAGCCAATTTTTAATAGTTGAGTTTGCGTGTAATTATTTGATTCCAGTTTTACTTAGTCATTAACATTAGAAAACATAGAAAAAACAAAATTTCCCCAGAGTGGATTCAGTTTGTGGAGCAGAATACTTGGGGAGTTAAACATATAATATAGGCTACATATATATTTAGCAACTCAATTGCAGGTTGACAAATGCAACGGAAAGGTGGGCAACCTGAAGATGTACAGGGATCAAACTCCACCTTCTGTAAGTAGAAAAATGAGATGGTTACTCACATTGAAAGGTCTTTAAAAGTGTGCTTCCTCCTTTGAAATGGCAGTGATTCTCCATCCGCTCATTCACGCAGCACTGGGGAAGCTGTTTCTACATACAAGCATCTGTCCATCATGACAGCTATTTGGTTGGCTCTGAGATCGACCTTGGGCCTGAGTGGTCGGAGTTTTGCTAGTAATATCCCTAGCCATTACCCCTAAGCTGTAGCCATCTATCCCAAAATGCCCTGTGTCTGAGGCTGGGGGAGCAGGTGTGTACAGGTGAATCTAGAGAAACCATTCTAGAACGAGAAAAAAAGACTGGATACAACGACTGGAGAGATTATCATGAACCACAGATGATGAACGCTTGCCATACCACAGGCAAGGATGAGTATGACACCCAATGATTAACACTCAGGTTTCTGAAAGTTTCATGGTATCTGAGCTCTCTAGCTTTCTCTGCCTCCCCTCACCCGCTGTCTGTAACAGAGGGGATATAGAGGGAGACACAGGAGAGTGAGCTTACTCCCAAAACATCCCTGAAAAGTTGGCTGTATGAGGAGCTCCCTAAGAACACCCTGGGAGCTGAATCTCAGGCAAATATATTGTGGTTCCCTTGGTTATGCTTCTCATAGCTATGGATAAATGTGGGCTGTAATGGAATGTGTTACACAGCAAGCGTTCTGCTGTCACTGACAGACTGTGGCTGTCAGGGGATCTCACTAGCCTCTAGCATGCATAAAGGAATGGCAACTAGCGAGCACACCTGCAAAGGCAGACCCAGCAGCAACCCTCTTTCCTTGCAATCCAACATCATATCAAGTTGCCTCTTTTATCTTTCCATCTTCCTTGCATGAAAAGCTAAGGCGACTTCTTTCAGCACTAGGAAAACTCAAGATGTTTATTCGTGACTTCTCATTTGCCTCTGTGTAGATTACAACATGTGCATTCTACTAACAGAAAAGCGAGTTGTCAAACCGCAACAATAAATACTGGCGCAAGGGTTAAGTGTTTCCTAAGCACTACAGTCTTCCACACCGCTGCCGTCTATGTCTATCCAGGTCTGAGATGCTGGCTCCCTCCGGTACTCCTCTAAGGTAGACGCTTCTGCACAGATCAGCAGCTCAAAGTCCAAACCTCCTGGCCCAGGATCAAAGTGGTTTGGGTTCCATTCTTTAGCAAGTACCTCGCTGTGTCTCAGTGGTTGTCTTGAGAGATTGGACCAGACAGATTGCTCTCGGATAAAAGGAGGAGTCAAAGAGAACTCAGGTTTCCATAGAGAGATAAAGTGCTGCCCCCTGAAAATCGCAGTCTCTGTGGAGTAAAGTATCTTCCTAAAGAGGTAGAAATAACAGGGGCGTGTGTTGCAGATGCCCTTGTTCATTGACAATGAGCACACTAGCTTTAAGGGCTTAGAATGGACTGACTCCACTCATCTCTCTGATTTTTTCATAAGTGAGCCAGAACACCATTGACCAAGGGGTCTGAAAGATTAACCAAAGAGGTTAGTGCATATTTCAAAGCAATTACAAATGCTCTACATATACATCTTTGAGTGACAGTCATTTTCAATCCACTTGTAAAAACAAGACAAAACAAACAAACAAACAAAAAAAAAGCAACACAAATATCTTAATAGTTTACCTTTGTAAATCACCTTGAAACTGAAAAAGCAGTTTCCTGTCATATTGACAGGATTTCCCTAAGAACAACTTGCAATGGAAAACGAAACAAGCAGATCTTCTCTCCATTTTACGTATGAGGATGCTGGGCTGTCCTGCTGCCCACTGACATGGTGCAGAACTAGACCACGCTGCTCTTTCTACTGACTGTTTCTGGCTAAAAGGCTACAACCTGGGATGCCTTGACTTCTGTACTGAGCTGCTGTCTCATTAGATACTTAAGATGTGAGGAAGATACAGATAGGTCTGTAAGACCTGGGTCATAAAACTCTCCACCCCAGATGTCTTGCAATCTGTATAAAACAAATTCACACGGAAGAGAAAAAGAAGCCACCAGCTCAGAACGACTCCACCTTAATCTGAATGAATCTACCCACAGGAACTAGGAAGGATGTGGTCTGAAAGGAGTCATAAACACTAGGAATTACCAGAGAAAGGGTGCTTGGATTGAGTAGTTCCTCTCTAGTTTGGTTCTGATCAGTGACTAGAGAGGATTTCCCTTCTAGAGCAGAGTTAAGCTTAGTTAGTTAGAATCTGAACTGGATCTGCTAACCGCGTTTGTAAAGGATTGCATGTGCCTTTGTTGGGAAATATGAACACGTTACATTGGCAGACTAAGAATGAACTACGTAGCCGTTAGTTGATCTGCACACATGTAGCTGAGATAATAAACACAAAACTATGAGTGTGCCACACCCCTGCGTCATCAGAATGGATCGGTCAAGGAGGCAACTGCAGAGAGACCTCGGAGACGGGGGCTCCTGCTTAAGAAGGACCCTGAAGCCAGCTCTAATGGTTGTCCGTTTTGCTCTCTATATGAGTGTCATTATAGGTTCAAACCCACAGGGGCTTGGTGAAGTAACTCTCTGCCTCCTCTGTTTAGGGGCTTTCTTACTGATAGGGAGGGTGGTGGGGTTTAGTGGGTTTCAATGATCTCAAGAGAGAGAGCATTTAGCCCAAGACTGTGGGGAGCTAAGGAGTGGGATTCACTGAGCCTCTGTGCCCTGTCAGTGGGCATGCTGTCTGTGCTTACTGAGCTCCCCACCAGCACAGTTGGGACTACTGTAAATAATCCAAGGGTGTCTGGTCCCGTGTTGCTGAGGACAAACCTGTCCTCAGGTTTGTCTCGAGCCTGCTGCAGGCCTTTCTCATTTTTGTTTCTGCAGAGCTGGCTATTCAAAAGCCCTCTTGGCTTTATAGTCTTACAAAAAGGCTCCTCTGGCTTTGAGGCTTAGCAAGTGACTTTCTAACACTGACTTGGCCCCACACAGGGCTTGAACTTCTGAAGGGCATGCTGGCCTGGAGGTGCCAGGTACCTGCATAATTTATCAAGTGTGTGGTGTGAATATACCAGGTATAATTATAATTATAAGCTCCTGTGAAGCCAGCCGGGTACCTGAAGGTTCTTTTGAGACAGATGTCTGGGTTCAATCATCCATAGCAGCAACCAACAGGACAGCAACACGCACCATGATGATGCCTGCTTGACGACACTTTATTCACTAATCCATCTCCTTCACCCCTGGACAGGGTGAGTGGGAGGAGTCTTTGTGGGGTGCACCTGTCCCTGGCTCCTTCCTGTAGAGAGCTCCCTATTTCCTGGACAGGGTGCATGTGGGAAGTCTTTGAAGGGTGCACCTGTCCCTAACCCCTTCCTGTAAGGAGCTCTCCACTTCCTGGCCACATGTTCCTGCCAGGATATTCTGCCTCACCAGCCTGAAAAAGCAATCGAATCAGCTGACTACAGACTGAAACCAGGAGATCAAATAAAACCTTCTGTCTTCTTTCAGGTTGTTTTGTCAGGTGTTGGATATTTGGTGATAGCAACAGAAGGCTGACTGACACACTTTGGATCAGGTGTTGCTATGAGCTTTTACTGTTAACATTCTTATTAATATGCATCTACTGTCCCATCCCTACTTCCCCTGCAGTAGATTCTGGTGTTGACCTAATTCTGACACTAAGACAGTCTTCTGTATACCTATCTATTCAGATGTCCTACAGGTACCCCAAACGATCTGTATCAAAATTTACATTTATTGAAGCTACATTTTCTTGTCCTACAAATGATATCTTTTTTTTTTTTTTTTTTGTCAACACAGGAAAGACAGAATAATCTAGAAATGCAGCTTACCCCAGTGTGCACAGTTCAACCTGCCTGTCTGCTTTCTGCCTCTCTGCCTCACCTTTTGCCTTGTTCCTCCGGGTCTCTGCATATTGGCCAGTTGTGTTTCTCATACTCCCCTGTTCTTGGGCTCTTAGTACACATCCACTCATCTCCAGAGAATGTTTTCTCACCATTTTGCTTGGCCAAGCCCTATTTAGTCCTCAAGTCTCTCCTAGGGAGAGGCCTTCAGAATTGCCCAGTGTAGGCTGTACCTATCCTCTGTGTATCTCCAAAGCACTAGAGAGCCTTCCTGTGCCAGCCACCATCCGTTTATAGTTCCTTATTCAAAGTTAAGTCTACTCTATAGGGTGTGCACTCAAGTGTGTGTGTGTGTGTGTGTGTGTGTGTGATTATATTATGTTGATTTTTGATTGAGTGTCTAGCCCCATAACTCATCCACATTTTCAAGTGTTTACAAGCACTTACACAAGAACCATGCTGTGAATTTCAGCTACCGCTCTAGTACACTGCAGTAAATAGCAGAAGCACAGCGGGGCACGCCACTCTTTTAAAGCAGGGTCTCTGCGGAAATCATTCCTGTATAACTTTGTCATCAAAACAAGTTCTGAAGCAGCAACATTTCCTAGAAATTCTGAAATCTCTATATCCCTCTCAACCTAGGTTGTTTTAGCTAAGAAGACGACTGGGGGCTTTATGTCACTTAAAAACATCTGTCTTTATCTACTATGTAATAGATTATCACCTTGTTTATTAACAAATGTGACAGGGTCACTTAGCCTTAGTTTGTAAAGAAAGAAAACATGATTCTAAGGAAAGGTTAAAATAAAAAAAAAAAAAACCCTATAATAAATATTTTAAAAGGAAGTATGATGGGCCTCTTGTGCGGCCATGCCACACGTCAGAGGAGAGAATGAAAAATATCTGCAAAGATCAAGTAATTGAAATGCAAAGAAAACAAAAGTAAAGGAAGAAACAGAGCCCCCCACCATCTTTACCATTCTCAGCCAGGAGGGTACAAAGCCTTTGTACAGACTCAGGAAGCCTTCTCCTTGAACAGCCTGGACCAAGCAGTCAGTTGATGACTTATACAAAAGTCCTCTGGAAGGAGAAAGAAACCTCTGTCACATTCCCTCCTGTGTGAATAGAGATGTAAACAGAGCCATCTATTTGGCTAGTTTACAGCAGTAGTCTGAGCTAAATACTTTCTGCCTCTGTGCTCCATTGACAAAGACATAAGTATCTTCAGTTCATCATAGGCATTTCTTGCTTATTCTTTCCCCCCCACCACTTCCTCTGTCCTCTCTGGAGTTCATTCCACAAGACCTCTTCCAAAAAGAACACACTGCTTTATATCACGTCGTATTCTGTTACCTGAAAGGCACACACTCTGAACAGAGTGGTGTGCAAATTCTCAGCACGGTATTTCAAAGCCTTCAAAACACTTTGAAAACAATAAAATCACAATAACTACTCTGTGTCTAAATAATATGTGTGGTAGCTCAATTCCCCAAAGGCTTAGTATATTTGCATCAGACAAAGAAAGTAATTTCACATGAACAATTGCCTCACTGAAGAGGAAAACGTGAAGACATCTGTATCACATAGATCTTAGAAGACAGCATCTCTATACCACCAACACAGCTGCATTAGAAGACAGCATCTCTATACCACCAACACAGCTGCAGACACTCCAGCATGTGGGCACTAAGGGCTTTACCTACCTTCCTTGTTTGTCTCGAGGTTGGTTCATTATTCGGCTTTTGATGACATCGGCTGGTGTTCCCAGAATAGAAGCCACGAATCCAGAACACAAACTGTAGACACGAATCAATAAAATTTTTAAAGAGAATATTCAAAAGCTTCCAAATTCTAAAAGAAAGGCATTTAATATTTAAAAAGAAAGAAGCGCTAAATATTCCTTGAGGTTAAAATTTATGCTTAGGTCAGTCAAGGGAGAAAACTTGAAAGCACAGTCAACAGGTATGTTTCTTCTGCTGCCAGGCTTCCTTTGCTGTAGGGAACAGGAGATAAGATCCTCTCCTTTGAGACAGCTTGGGAAGTAAGGTGCTTGTCTGCAGGCTTGATGGTCTTGAATGTCGTCCTCTGACCTCCTCCACTGCCACATACACAGATTCTCTCTCTCTCTGTCTCTCTGTCTCTCTCTGTCTCTCTCTCTGTCTCTCTCTCTCTCTCATATGTGTGTGTGTGTGTGAGTGTCTGTCTGTCTGTCTGTCTGTCTGTCTCTTCCCCTCCCCCCTACATCATACCACCCTCACCATTATCACCACCATCACCACCACCACCACCAAGAATAAAAATATCTAAGAAGATTCTGTTCTGGAGGCGTCTACACTGCTTAGGGAGAGGCCAAGAGAAAAAAATAGATAGCTTTAGGAACTGACCAGTGCCAGGAAAAACTTAAAATGGGCAAATGTGATAGGTGTTAACTGAGTGACAGGCAGGTATGGATAGGCACTGGGGATGACTGAGTCACCTGTCAGCGTAGATTTGCAGGCAGTGTTACAGGGACAGAGAGTAGCACGTCCAAAATAATATCCTTGTGAGGGTAGCAGTGTGCGTCTTTAATACCATCCACTTGAGAATATTAATATTATATCACATATCTAGCATCACCTCAGAGGCATAGGGGGACTGAGGTTTTGTAGGGTTTAGAAACAAGATCAGGAGCCAGACCAAACATCACTGTCATGTGAAGGGCGGCAGACACCGAAATGCTACTTATTCTAATGGAGCCATTGAAAGGCTGTGTCAAAGAGAAGGAGGAGCAGAAGAGCCCAATTCCCTCAGACCCTCATATCTGTTCTGCTTCCTCTCTGTCCCTTCCCTTTGCCTTGCTGCTGTTGTTTCTGTTGTTGTTTGTTAGTCCTTTGAGCCCTGAAGTGACTAACTCCTCTATCACCTCATTTACTGTTTATCACTTTCACTCGTGTCCAGTTCTCCCAGTCAGAGAGTGCCCTGGGCAGGGCTGCTGCAAGATGGAGACTGGGACAATCAGCTCAGAAGGCCACACATACCTGCTGAACTGAGTTAAAGAGACCGCGGACAGAAACTGCCTCCTGGGCAGCCCCATCAAGTACAAATGTTTGCTGAGTTTAATCTGAAACGTGCTGTGATTTTGTCTGTCTCTTTCACGTTTTAATTGCCACAAACTTGAAGAAAATGACCCGTTGAGATCACAGCATCATCCTCCCCTCATCACGATAGCATGACATGCTTGCCCAGAAGATTCCCACGGTTAGAACGATACAAGACAAGGCCAGATATGTCCAGAGAGATGGCATAGGGGTTACAAGCTCTTTGCTGCTCTTGCAGAGGACCAGATTGTGGTTCCCAGAACCTGTCACTCCAGCTCAAGGGTATACAAGCTCTTCAGGCCTCAGGGGCCACCTGCATTCTCATGCACATGCCTGCACACAGACTCAAGTGTATATACATAATTAAAAATAAAATTAAACCCTTAAAAAATAACCACAAACCAGAGAAACCAAGAAGAGTCCAAATAGCCACCTACCTGGATAAGCCGTGAGTGGAGATATTGTCTTCAAGCCGTGTGTTCAATACCAGGTAGTGTTTTACTGTGTCGTAAGTGGTTAAATCTGGCAAAGAAGAAAGGGTTGACTATTCATTCACTCAACAATGACTGTCTTTTGTGTCAAAATTATGCCAGGCTTGGGGGTGGACTGTGTGTCAGAATGAAAGATGCTGTTCTTGCTTGTAAGAAGAGGCATGCAAAGCTACAAATGGAAAGAAACGGGGCACTCATTGTATTGAGCTATGCTTGTGTTACCCTCTGGAATTTGGGTCTTTGGACTGAGAAATTTCTGTCTGAGCTTAAGTCAGATTGAGTTGAGACCCTGACAGCTATAATCAACAGATCAGGACTGCTGTTTTCCATCAAGCTTGTTATATATTTTTCTAAGGCAAATAAGAAGCTATTGAAAGGTTTTTTAAAAAGGAGAGTTGTGCCACAGTGCTGGGGTTTTGTGAAGATAACCCACGCTGAAGAATAGGCAAATGAATGTTAAGAATGGACAGGCACGTCAGAGGGTAGACATGAGATGTGACTGGTGCTTTTGTAGAACTCGGGGGAGGAGTCCTTAGTAAAATGAGAATTCTATTCTGCTTGTCTGGTAGCCAAACAAACTACCAGATGGCTAGATGTCAGTGGGTTTTAAATAAGTATTCTGCACACAAACAGGAAAAGGGAACGGATCCAGAAGAACAGATGAGAGAATGGATTTTAAAGTTTGGGTGAAATGGAAAGTCTCTTGCTAAAATGACACCAGAGACCCAAAGGAAGCATAGGGAATAAATAGGCATTTAGAGAGCTGAGAGAAAGCGCTCTTGATGAAAGGAAAGCATCTGCCATGAGGCAGGAGCCAGCTTGGGCTGTGAATGACTACGCAGAAGGCTGAAGCTGGCATAGCTGAGTATGCAAGGGGGTCGGGGGAGGGGACGGTAGACCTGTGCTGGCCTAGGTGACGCAAGAGAAGGTCAGAGGTCAGACCTCAGGAAGACCAGGGGACTAGATAAGAGACCACCATGCTAATACCAATAAGAGATGACACTTGGTATTGTGGAGCCCTGCTCAGCTTCTGATAAACTCTGAAAACAGAAATAGTCAGAAATAGCCAGCAGATAGAAGACAGAGGAAGACAGGAAAGGTGAAGGCAAGGTTCTAAATGTGAGCAATTTAAAGGGAAGAGCTGCTATTTTTGAGATAAAGATGGAAACAGACAGCTTTCATGTTTTTCTTTTTTTTAACAAGACAACAGCGGTGGTTACCTTCATAAAGCCAGTTTGGGGACAATGGGACAAAGTGGCTCTGCAGTGCCTAGGAAGGGGTCTAGTGGCTATGGAGGACGCAACAAGTCATGTATGAACCAAGCTGTGACCATGAGAAGACAGAATCACTAAGCTGTGACCATGAGAAGACAGAGTTAACTGCACTCGGCGGCTAACTGACACAAGGAACAAGGAAGGATGAAATTCATACCATGTAACAAAACAGTCTGCTGGGTATTTTGAGACAATGAAGAGCAGAGGAGAAAGAGGTTTGATAATGAAGTTTGGTTTAAACACATTCGAAGTGACTGATACTCTAGAGACAGCCAGAGGAAGACCCCGAGAAAGCAACTGGAACTTGGGTGAGTTGAGGCTCTGAGACAACCTTGAAGGAACAAATTGAGACACTACAGTCAGGAGGATTTCCTGGGGTTGCGGTGGGGAACTAGCTACCAATGAGACACAGCAGACATACATGGAGTGACAGAGAAAATAGATCTACTCCCTTCCACATTTAAGTGTCCTGTTACTGGAACTCTCAAAAACGTTACGTATTCATTCCTGAGCATCATATCATCCATCTTAGGAAGGATCCTTTCACTGACTAAGCCCTGAGCATTTGATGAGTCAGTGTGAAAGACAGTAGGGAAAAGAAGAGAAAAACAAAGTATGGCTGTTGCCTTCAGGGGCTCACCATGTAGTCAAAGATACAGAGGCCAAGGATAGTAATGACCTCAGAGAACTCAATACAGTAAACGGCATCTAACATGACCAGCTCCAGCTATGGGGAGGGCCTGTGGGAGGTTTAGGAATAACACATGGGCAGAGACAATGGTTTAGTTTTGTATTAAAGGGATGTGTAGACGAAGAAGACTAATCACAAAACAGGACAAGAGCGTAAGCAGAGAGTGAGGAGAAGCTTTGTAGGCGCAGGTGTGTGGCCTCTCAGCTCATGGGGGCGTGGTCTCTCAGTTCCCAGAGGTAGGGAGTGGGTGGCTTCTCAGCTCACGGGGGCGTGGTCTCTCAGCTCCTGGCTTTCTGCTGTACCCCTGGCAAACAAGATGAACTGCTCAGGGAGCTGAAAGCATGTGGCAAGTTCTGCAGCATCCTACGTTACGTTCCAAAATGTCCACTTTGTTATCTAGTGAGGGGCCAACAGAAGGTGATAAGAACATGCCGTGCATGTTGGATTGGTAATTTAGATAAATCTCTCTGGATAGCTACGCTGCTGTACAACTCTGAAGATGAGGGAAGAAGCCAGACTGATGGCTGTGGCAGAGGTCAAGCTGGTAGTCTGATGGTATGGCCTGTTGGAAGGTCACTGGGGATACTGAAGTATTTATGAGTGGGTGTAAGGGGGTGGGTTTAAGATGATTCCAGAAGATGGGAGTAGTTGGTAGCTTTGTGATCTACATTTCAAGAAAGCTGTGGATATATACATGAAATGACAGTTCTCAGAGATGCAAACCTAGGAAGCCAGGAACACATCTTTCATTTCTGCACGGCAAATTCTGCATTCTTAAAAATAATGGCATGCTGCTTCTTTACTGTTTAATATTGCTTGTAAATCTTTTCTACATGCTAACTCTCATGAAGATTTCATGTTCATTTTGGCAAATACACATGGCTGGTAACCATGTAAGCACATAACAGTACACATAACAGTAACCATGGCGTAAATGTACCCACTGAGTCTAAAACATAGTCACTGCAAACTTCAAGGACTCTGTCTAGCAGTGGAATGGCCATTAGCCTCTTGATGCTATGAAATGTTTATACGTTTTAGAGTTCAAAGTTATAAAATTAGACATATACATTTAAAATAATGTATCTTCTTAGGGACTGCTATATGTAACTTCTCAGTAAAGGTATCTGTCAACATATAATTTAATCTTAAAATGTTTTCCCTCTTAAACAATAGTTACCATAACTTGTAGCTTCATTAGCAATACATTACCATAATAATAGCATTTCCTAAATAAGAATATTTGTCTGACACGACTTAATTTTTTTTTGACATAGGTATAACTTCATGATTCAGGCTGGCCTTGAACTCATGATCCTCCCAGCTTAGCCTTCCCCCCCCCCCAAAAAAAAAAGAGTTTTAGTCTTTTCTAGCTTCCTTGATGTATAAGTGACCAATTGAAACTTTATGGTTATAGTATTTAAAATGGAAATTAGCAATTAAAACTGAGACGTGAAGGGTAGAAATGCATTGTGGGAGGATGTTCCTGTCCCCAGGTTGCAGGCCATGCTGATAAACAACATTTCCAACAGAACTGGGGCAGAGCCTCAGGTGGGGAGAAAGCTGGGCATCTGTGCAGAGTGACTGTCAGTTACACATTTCAGTTTTCATCTCAAAGGATGAACTGGACTGGGGTAGGAGGCCTCAGAAACCATTCTTCCTTTTCTCTCTAGGGGAAGAGGTTTTGTTTTGTTTTGTTTTGTTTTGTTTTTTTGCCTTTGGTCCTTCTCATACATCACCACCAGAGGTGAAAAATGTGGTCCTTTGCATCCATCAGTGATTGAGGTGAAAACGTGCTAGTTACCATCGCTTGTTCATGTTAGTGAAAAACAAAACAATACCTTCCACATACCCTGGTCCCTGATACCAGTGCTCATAACAGAGATTACGGCTTAGACAGTCAGCAAGCTGCGTTACCTCCCATGTTCACAAGGGCTGCTCTCTGAATATTGGGTATCCAGCCTGCCCAGAGCCCACGGATTCCTCCTTCAGCTAAGATTTTTGCAAAAGCATGATGTACTCCACGGAATCTAAGAAAAATAACAGAGACATGTTACTCTATGTATTCTTGTGTTTTGGAGGCAGATGTGCAAATTTCACCTTCAGGTGATGCTTATAACCAGACCTTGGGCTACTTGGTGGGTTCTTTTTTCTTCTACCCTCACTTCTTCTTTTCCAACCCTCTAACACTGGGTAGGAGAGAAAAAAAGGATACAGGGGGAAGCGGGTAATGATATCATTAGACTACTTCCTGCTGTTTAGGGGTGTTGAGTTCCTTGGGATAAGTTTGATCTTTGTTGTCAAGATGTCTAATTTCTTCTCTTCTCTTTACCAAGGACTACTTGACAAACTTCAACAAACTTCATCCAAACAGCAACCAGTCAACCCATCCCTTCTACCAGGGCTCTAGCTTTTATTTGTATATCCTCTGAAAAGTTCCCAGAATTCCAAATGTTGCAGACTCCCAAAAACTATCTGCAGTTGGCAAAATCATGCCCCTGCTAGAGCATGAGGCAAATCATAGTCAGCTCCTGAGAACAGTTCGAAGCAGCTCCATATCCCACATCTGAGATTAAAATAAAAAACATATTCTTACGCTATTTCTGTGTTTTTAAAGAAACCCAAATTCTCACTTTAGATACTGTCAGAACATGAACACAGAAATGACCCATGGTGAACAATGTCTTGGGGAGCTAGCAGTGAGGAGGGCTCCCGGAGAAAAGGCAGATGGCCTTTTACTACGTCAAGCACGTTTTCTTGGACGTGATTTTGTGCCTCCTTCGACAAATCCTTGCATTCAACTTATAAGACATGTTTATTCTTGTTGGATGTTGGAACACAGCTCTAGAACTCAGTCTGGTGTAAGGACCTGCTGCATGCTGTCCTTCATGTACTCCATGTAACCTGGGCATGCCCTTATGCCTCGCTATCGTGCTTGCCCAGATAAAATCTATGGCAAGTGCCAGGCAATTGTACTTAAATTGATCTGTCCTGAGGAAGTTCTGGGCAAGGGCTGCTCTGTTAATCTGTAGCTTACTGGCATTTATTTACGTGTTTCTCTGATGATGTTGTAAACTCAAACGACCTTCCTTGGATCGTTGCTTTCTGTGTTGCATTAGTGTGTAGAAGTACATTGAAACTGAAGAAAGGCTGTCTACAGCTTTAGACTGCAGTCCACCCCGTTCTTTAAGGTTCTCAGAGCCCAGGTCTCATGGACAGATCTGTACAGGTCGATGAAAGTCAACAGATACAATTAGGAATGAAATGATATTTATTCAGAATCATTAGAAATGAAAAGACTCTAAAAGTCTCATTTCCAGATAACTGAATAATTTGTTGTTGAAAGGACAACCTTTGGTTCCAACATTTCTCCTTAAAAAGTGGTCTATTTATTTTATGTGTATGAGCAGTTTGCATGGAGGCTAGAGGTGAGCACTGGACTCTGCTGAAACTGGAACGAGCGACAGGTGCTCGTGAGGCATCACCTGGAACGGACCCTGTTTGTGGGCCTTCTGCAAGGGCAGCCGGTAGTCCTAGCCTCTGAAGCATCTCCCTAGTTGTTTCCCTTCCTGTCTTCATTCTTCTCCTTTTCTTTTCTAGTCTTCAGTCTTGTGATTTAGCACAGGCTCTCTCGCCTCAACCTCTGGAGTACTAGGATTACAGGTGTGTACTGCTATGCTTGACAAGATTTAAACATTTTTAAAGGGCAGCACCATAAATTCTGACATGATGATCAAAATACCACTCTTGGTATTTTTATATTGCTAACTCTCACATTAATTCCAGAAGGGAGTAATAGTTGTTACCCTTCAATTTTATTGCTGATACAGGGACCATATATATATATATATATTATATACACATATATTCAAACAATACTAAAGAGCCAGCCACTGACTTGGGGCCGGGGTTGTAGCTCAGTGGTAGATCACTTCCTTAACGTGCCCAAGTCCCCAGGCTTGATCCTTAGCATCATAAAACAAAACAAAGGAATGCAAACCCAGCAAACACTGACTCTCACACTCTCCTATCATCTCGGGCTGGAGAGATGGCTCAGTACTTAAGAGCACTGGCTGCTCTTCCAGAGGTCCTGGGTTCAATTCCTAGCACCCACTTGGCAGCTCATGACAGTCTCTAACTTTAGTGTCAAGGGATCCAATGCCTTTTTCTGGCCACCTTCACATGTGTAGTGCACAGATTCACACGCAGGCAAGACACCCATACACATAACATAATAATAAACCGAAAATTAAAAATCTTTTATCTCATAAGCAAGATGACGTTTTAGGTTAAAAAACAGAAAAGACAATCTGAGAATTCTTAAAATTAAATAATATAATCTTTGTGAAAATTACCATCGTATCTTGATTTCACTCTTCTGTATGCAGGTGAAAACTGAAGCTGAATTTGGCATTGGAAACAACAGCACTGTCTGTTACAGAAGAACCCTCCAGGCTTATGCGGCCCCAAAGGATCTGGATTTGAATTCCACACTTTTTGCTTGCTAACTGCATGGCTTTTATGTAGGCACTGCGGTCTCGGAATCTCACCAAAGGACAATGTACTACTATTTTGACATGCATAATTGCTCTATGCTTTGTCTGTGTCTGTCTTATGTCCGTCCCTTCCTTCCTTCTTTCCTTCCTTCCTTCCTTCCTTCCTTCCTTCCTTCCTTCCTTCTTTCTCTTTCTTTCTTTCTTTCTTTCTTTCTTTCTTTCTTTCTTTCTTTCTTTCTTCCTTCCTTCCTTCTTTCCTTCCTTCCTTCCTTCCTTCCTTCCTTCCTTCCTTCCTTCCTTCCTTCTTCCCCTCCTCATCCTCTTCCTCCTTCTTTTGCTTCTCTTTTACAATGGCATCAACCAAAACTTACCAATACTAGGAGCAAAAAAAAAAAAAGTCAAGAGGCCAACATAAAAAAAAAAAAAAAAAAACCAACTAGAGCCCAGCTGAAAACAACTATCTGTTGTTTTTTTTTTTCTCTCCAGACAAACAAATTTCTTTTACTGATTCTTGGACATTAGATGTTAGAAAAGCATCAGGGTGTGTCCTGGGATTCGGTAACCCACTGGCTAAGTCAGAGCGCTGTCTCTTGGCTAAATATGCACCCCACACACTTTTCAAAGTCTGCAGGGGAGCCCAGGTTACAGCAGAGCAGGCTGGAGAGGGCAGGAGAGCAGTGGTCAGTGGTTGACTGGCCAAGGAAGGTCCCAGACAGTCCAGCTCAGCTAAAGATAGTGCTTCCAGGAGCAGATGTCTGCAGACTCAACTCAACTCCATGCTACGCTTTCCTGTAGGGGTCCATCGGTCAGAGCTCACCTTTTCCCAGGAGAAACAGGCTACAAGAAATTAGCAACACCTGACCTTTCTATATTCTTGTCAAGAAGGAAACTGAGATCTTTCAAGAAAGTAGTGTTAACCATCAAGAATCCCCTTTAAAAATGAAGATACAGAGACTGGGTGGTAAAGGACTCACAGGATACCAACAAAGTTGGTGACAAAGTTAGGGCTCATACCAGGGCACATGAGTCATATTCTCTCCTCTCTCTCTCTCTCTCTCTCTCTCTCTCTCTCTCTCCCTCCTTCCCTTCATGTCCCTATCCCTCCCCCTCTTCCTCTCTCCCCACCTTTCTCCTTTTGAAACACAGTATCACTTATGCGTTCATTATGTACTCCAGGTTGGTCTCATACTCTGCAGTTCTGACCAGCCTCCATGTGCTGAGATTACAGGCTTGGATGGCAATGACCTGCTTTCTAAATTCTTTACCTCAGCTTGGAACAGGGGACTAGCCTAACCGTCTTTTATTAGAAGGAGGAACTAAGAGTTATCAACACATATAGTTTGTCTGACACGGATATGGCAGATGCCCAACACACCATAGTGCACAGGGATGATTTGGGTGCTCTGACCTCTTCACAAATGCAACTTCAAAGGAAAAGAATTAGTGTTGTTTCCTTTAGTAAAGATGAGATTACAAATGTGTGAGTGCGTCAGATAAATGTCTAAGAAACAGGAGGCTGAAGACAGAGAAGGAAAAGCATCAGTTTCCTGAGCGACTCACCTTAAGGGTTTCCCTTCCAGCCTACGTTTCCCTTCCATTTGCATCTGGACCTTCACAAGATCAGTGGGGTTGGCTAAAAACTGTCCGATGACACCAGCCATCATCCCTCCAATGACCGATTTCCTAGTTGCAAAAGGAGATAGTTTTGTTTCGTTTTTTTAAACAAATTGCCACTCGTTTCACAGATTGTGCAAGGGAACCACACCACATTTTTAACAGGCCCTGGGTAGAAGGTTCAAGATAAAGGACAGACATAAAGAAGAGAAAAGCAGACAGTTTGACTGTTTACTGGTGGGCGGATCCAGGGATCAATAGGACCTAAAGGGAAAATCTGACCCCTCCCATCTGAATGAAAGGAAGGGAAAATGGCTTCAAAAGTGTGGACGTGTGCACCAACTATTTCTCCCCGCCGGCTGGCATCTCCCTGTAGGGCAACGAAACAACAGAGATACAATCAGCCTAGGATGCTGAGGCTGGGAAAGCATAATTTTAACCCAGGACTGTACTAGCTTGCTAAATGACAGGTTTGACAGCCAGCGTTCTCTCTCCATTTTGTAGGCTGAAGCTCCTCTGCTCTCGGCCAACTGTAAGCAGGACTCAACCATAACAATTAAAGAGCTGCATCTCCAAATCACACATCACAGGCAAGTATGTGTTATAAAGGGCTCTATTTTTTACATTTCATGATGGTTTAAAGGGAGTTTAAATTAATCTCCCTTTTTCATTAGTGATGCTACCCCTTTTTCATGTGTGTAATGAACATTTATATTTCTTTTAGGAACTATGTCTCTAGACACCTTTTCCTTATTTTTCCAGGGTACTTTCTGTTTTTTTTAAACATCTCTCTCTCTCTTTGTGTGTGTGTGTACGTGTGTGTGTGTGCACACATGTGCAAGCAACCTCTTGCACACACAGTGCTTGAGGGGGCTAGAAGAAGGCACTGGATCTCTTGGAGCTGGAGTTACTGGTGGCTATGAACTGTGCTATGGGAGTGCTGAGAACTGAACTCTGGTCCTCTAGAAGAACAGGAAGTGTTCTTAACTACTGAGCATCTCTCCAGCCCCTACGAACTACTCTCTACATTTCTGTGATAAATTTAAATATTTAAGTCAGCATGCACTTGTACACAGTATCATCCAGTCCTATGGAAACAGAAGCCAAAAGGTGAGCATGGCTTCTGCAGTAGAGAGACTTGAACGTGGAAAGGGAGAGGCAGTTTACCATGGTTCGTTTAAAAAAATATTACGAGTGTGTGTGTGTGTGTGTGTGTGTGTGTGTGTGTGAGAGAGAGAGAGAGAGAGAGAGAGAGAGAGAGAGAGGGAAAGAAATAGAGACATACACACACAAGACACAGACAGACAGACAGACACACACACACACAGAGAGAGAGAGAGAGAGAGAGACAGAGACAGAGAGACAGAGAGACTCAGAAGACAACTTATGGGAATCATTTCTCTCTTTCTAGCATTTAAGTCCCTGAGATTAATTCAGGTCATATGGCTTGGCAGCCGCCACCATCTCTTTGGTCTTAATAAACAGTGTCATGGTGGAAATATAAGCTGTTGGCATTAACCACATGTTAGTGCTAAATGAGTGACAGCGACAACAGCTGGAGGTTCAGCATCAGCTCCACACATGTTGGTTTGGATCTCAGCCTGTAGGGGCATGTGAGACCATACCAGGCATACAGAGAAAAGAGAACAAAACTCCTCAACAGTCAAGGACGAAATGCTCTTCTCCCAGCATGGGGTCCTCCCCTGGGAAACAGCTATGGCTATGGTTTGGTCCTTGCGCAGGTCCTTAGCCACTTACTTCACAGCCCAAGCAAGAAGGAAAGACAAAAGAGGGCCAAAGGACGGGCGCAAAGAGATACTGGAGAGAGACAAAGAGCACAGTGTCCAGGAAGTTAAGTGAGTCATGGGGGATCAGAGGCACCTAAGTACCCAGGACAACTAGGTTTGGTCTACAGTTCATCAAATGAATTCATCACTCTTACATCTCCGGAATGGAGGACATTAGCATTTGGGTTCAAATCCCACAACTATTAAAGTTCTTTTCTGAACTTCGACATTTACAACCTAAAAACAAAAGAAAGAAAAAAATATAAAAATGGGGGCAAAAAAGACAATAGAAAAAAACCAAACCAAACCAACCTAAGTGATAACTTCAGGGAATGCAATGCTTTGAACATAAAACTTTACTGTTAGGGATTTATTAATTAGGACTGATACAAAAATGGGAGCCATGGTTTACTTCCTGGACACAGGCTTTAAAAACTGGACCACACAAAAGTTTCTAATAATATAAAAGCCAGAACCTGAAAAAAAAAAAAAAGAAAAAAAGAAAAAAGAAAAGCGAAACAAAACATGAATTAATCACAATTAGCTCCCCTCTAGAGATTCTAGAGAGAGATGCTGGTTTGTTTATTTGTGGGTGACATTTTCTGAGAGAATATACTTTCATTCAGAAAACTAAATATTTTGTGATTAATGCTAACTAAATAAAAGGCACATGCGTTAAGATGTAAGGGTTTAAAGTGTTTTATCAGATATGCCACGCCTTGAATTAACCAAAGCATTTGTGTAACTGAGACTGGTGTCCTTTGATTATAATCGCAAAAGTATATGCAATGATTTAATGAGTTACTTTATATATATTCACCAAAACAGACCTGCTATAATAAAAATCATGTGTTCGCTAGTCTTGTATCAACTTGACACATGCTAGAGTCATCGAGAAGATGGAGCCTCAGTTGAGAAAATGCCTCTCCTCAGATGATCAAGTCTGTGGGGCATTTTCTTGATGAATATCTGATGTTCTGAGAGGGCCTATTCCAAAATGGGTAGTGCCACCCTTGGGCAGGTGGTTCTGCTGAGCAAGCCATGACTGAGTAAACCACGGGGAACAAGCATGCCTAGCAAGAGTAAGCAGCCTTACTCGGGAGCCTCTGCTTCAGGTCCTTTCTCTAGGTTCCTACTTTGAATTCCTACCTTGACGACCCTCTGTGATGGACTGGAATTGTAAGTGAAAAGAACCCTTTCCTCCCCAAGTTACTTCCAGTAATGGCATTTTAACACCACAATAGAAAGCTAAATAAGACAATGGCATTTGAAAAAGAAAGCCCCAACAGAAGACGTTCCAATAGAATTATTTTCATTATTAAGATTTGTTTTTTGAGACAAACCTGTATCAGAGGCTGGCCTCAAAGTCTCTTCCTGCCTCCATTTCTCAGGGGCTGGAGTTATAGGCATGTACCCTCCCCCCAGTCTTTGAATTTATTAAGATAAAATTATTAAATAATTAACATATGTGAACTGTGCCCACATACACTTCTACGGTATTTGTACACATAATGTAAAGAACTCTCACTTATTTGAATTTCTATTATTTATCAAGTCTGCTGCTAGAAGCACTTTTAGTAGAAACGGATAATTTTGCCTGTAATATAATCAATAAACTTGAAAGCCTTTGGGGTCACAGCATCTTGTTTTCAAAACTAAACTTACCACAGAGGATACTGCTTATCTTCACTTTTGCCAAACACAACTTCCCGGAGATGTTCATAGGTGACCATCCGACCTCCAGAGTACACTGCGTGAGACAGACCATGGAAACCGAAACTCAGTCCGTTGTCTAAGGAAGTAACTTTCTGAGCTGACCTCATTCCTTGTCTGGTGGCTCTAGAACAGAGCTTCCCTCCTCTGCTTTGTTTAGACCTCTTCCTTTTTTAGGACCCAACTCAACGTTCTTCAGAAAGTCTCTCTTTGACCTTTCTCTCAGTATCCTAGTCCCATACTGCATGTCCTGACACAGCAGCTATCAAATTCTTTAGCAATTAGTTTGTTATCTTCCATCCTTAGCTTCTCCATGAAATTTCTGAGTGCTTGTTTATTCATTTCTGACAGATGTTAATTTACTAAGGTTGAGTCCATTTATTAACTTACACACAACTTGAGGTTTTAAGGGTCTCCAAATTATGGAGCTTGAAGAGAGGCTAAGGAAGAAAAGATCTCCAATTGTCTTCTTGTTTCAGTTCTGGCCATCATGAGAACCACCATTGTGGTGGTTTGAATAGAAATGGCTCCCACAGACTCATGTGTTTAAATGCTTGGCCCACAGGGAGTGGCTCTATTAGGAGGTATGGCCTTGTTGGAGTAGGTGTGTCACTGTGGAGGTGGGCTTTGAGGTGTCCTATGCTCAAGGTGGACCTAGTGTGGCAGTCTCTTTCTGCTGCCTGCAGATCAGGATGCAGAACTCCCAGCTCCTTCTCTATGCCTGCCTGCATGCTGCCATGCTTCCTGCCATGACAATAATGGACTAAACCTCTGAAACGGTAAGCCAGCCCCAATGAAATGTTTGTCATTCTGAGTCGCCATGGTCATGGTGTCTCTTCACAGCAATAAAATTCTAAGACAATCACAGAAAGAAGAGGCAAAACAGAAAAACAACCTCACAAAATAGCTTTGTGTGTTGATTTTAACTCAAACACACAGCTCTGGTGTACAAAGGATATCTCTTTGGATAAGCATATGCACTGGAGAATCCGTGGACAGTTCTTCTCTTTCAGGTTTAACGCACATAAGAAAGGTCTTAGGTGAAGAACAATAAGCTGGCTAGCACAAATGAGAAAACTCAAAGCATAGACCAACCACGGGCTCCAAAAGAGAAACATTTTAAGAGGCACAAAACAGCGTCATTAAAATCAGTACATGGTGCCCAGGCAAGAGATTTTCTGGATATTTCAGGCAGTTTGATTTGGTATATCATAAAAATAAATACAAACTACAAAAGCAGTGCAAGTTTGTGTGCATAATTCTGACCCTTTTAAAACGCATGTACTGACTTACTCAGAGAGCGGAATGTTAGCAAGGGCAAGCCTGAACATGATTAGAACTGATGCTCTCTGGGCCAAGGAAACAGCTCGTAGGTGGAGGGGCAGAGGGCCACACTTATCACAATGTCTCTCTGGAATCAACTTCACGGTCTCCTCTCTACAAGCTGATATAGCAACAACACCCACTAGCCTGAGTGCTTCCTTGAAAGCATGGTTTAGAAAGGTTTTTCTCTGTAACAGGGACCACGAATAACTCACAGAAATAGTTCTCCTAGGAACAAAGGCAAAGGCAAGTTTACCTGTGCTTCTCTACCACGCCACCATCACCACAATCTAATGCCACAGCTGGATGAAGCAAGGCTCCTTGCCTTCTGTTGTGCCAGCCTAGTTGGTCTTGGATATACAGGGCAAAAGTAAATATATTTTAACTTTCCAAGACCGTGAACATCTTTAGCTGACAGCTCATTCAGAACTTTACATTTCAAACCAACTTTAATTTTCACCGTATCTACGGTTTCTAAATAAGAGAAAAGGGTGTAAATCATGCATGTCCGTCTGCCTCGTACCATTCAAGAACTCACACGGGAACTTTGCAAACACACAGCCAAGTAGAAACAGTTACAACTCCCTGTATGTCAGGATTTATTAAGTGATGACACATGTTGGATTATTTTTCTCTTTTCATGCATATGTGTGTATGTGTGGTGAAGGCGGTGTGTAGATATGTTCACATGTGTGTAGAATCATATCAGTGTGTGGTGATGCATGCAGAGGTCTGAAGCTGAGACCACTTGTCTTCCTCTATCCCTTCCCGTGTTATATACTGCTCACCATTTCCAGCCAGCCTAGTTGGCCAGCTTGCCCTAAAGATCTCCTGGACTATTCCCAGGGCATTGCACCATATGGAAGTTAAATACTTCCATACACTAGTCTCAAAATTTAGGGCAGTAGTTCCTTAATAACGCTTTTCAAGATTTTCTTCTACTGATTTATTGTCCCAGTAACGGGGTTGGGGGGACGGGAGGTTGGGAATAATGTGTCTTCTGGATTTTGAATACAGCTGAAGAGAAAAGCAAATAGAGAATCCATAACAAACTTACCAGCTAGAATCGAGATAAATACCTACGTGTCTGTAAATGGCGGGCGTCACTCCTTGCCACAGCTTTAAGAAGCCTTCCTCCTGGACAATCCCCAGGGCTGTGCGCACCATGCCCCTGTAAGGGGCGGATCCCACTGCGCCATCTCCCAACCTAGCAAGGGCAGCTTCTCCTTGCATCTGGAGTCGGGTTTTTGTAAGATCGAGGGGAAAGGTTGCTAATGAAATAGAAAACAGATGTAGGGGAGGAAACCCCCCAAACATTCAGACAAACCAACAAAAGCCTCTACATTCAGAGGATTAGCATCCCCCTAACCCCCAAGATTTGGAGACTCCGAGGTAGGAGAACATAGCAGCAGCATCTAGGGAACCTGTGGAAACACTTCCAAACCCATCCCCACACAATCTGACATCAAAAACGGGGCCATTTAGAAAGTACAATCCCGCGCCTTCCCAAATCTAAGACTAACATTCCCCAAAGCATCCTCCAGACACAAAGCCAAAACAAAACCATCCTACAAAAAGTAGGACAACCCTTGATCTCTTTTCAATAAAAAATTTAATCTCCAACCCACTTCAGTTTTCCCAGCGAGAAACAGCTTTCAGTATCCGGTTCTGTCTCGTGAACCACAGCCACCATCATTTGAGATCTAACACAAATTTAGAACAAATTTGAAGCGGAATTCTATGATTTCATTGGTTCTTCTCCCGTGAGAATGAATCACAGAACTGATGTTTGAGATGCAGACGATGCAATGGAGTTGGAACGTCTTCTGTATACAGAGGGAGCAACATTCTTCAAACGGGGCAACGTCTGAACCGGTAAGTTTTATACATGGCCTATTCACAAGTTCTTTGTAAGTCCCGATTTTAGTTAACTGGAAAATTTGTTTATATGTTGAATTAGAGATAGTTTATTTTGATCTGAAAGCATATTTCAGCTACTTGGCCCATAGTACACTTTATACACACAATGCCCTGAATAACTCTTAAGAGGGATATGGAGTCGAGTTCATGAACATCAGTTACACCACATAAACATTTCCAGTGACCGCTGCCTGATACACAATCCATGAACATGAATACCTTTTCTAAGACGAGAGAGGTGGGGTGTGTGGGAGAGGGATGTGTTATATATTTCCATTAGGTTTGGGGAATGTTAGTATCTAACCAATAAAGTCCCTAAGAAGATGTTATCTTATCTTGCATACATATGGAGTCTTAAAAAGACTCCAGTGGTATACACACACACACACACACACACACACACACCCCTTAAAAAGTGTTTATCAACGTATGAACTAAACAGAGCATGAAGAGGTAGGAGCCTATACCTAAGTACAAATTCTGCTTCTCAAAACACAGTTTTTGCTTCATTTTCATTTTGGTTACCTCACGGTTGAGGCTGAATAGGTGTGTGCCCTCTTTTACCAGCTAACTTTGACTCCTTGGCCTTCCATCCCTATTCTTCACCCAATTCTCTCCAGCAAGTCCTACGGGAATGTTTCTGTACAAGCCACTGAGCTCCAGGGAGGCATCAAACCGTTAACGTAGCTCATCGCTCAGCTGACTCATTTTAGACGTCTTTAGAAGCTGGTGAATTTTATTTAGGAAGATCAATGACAAAAAAAAAAGTTCTGTTAGCTTTGACTACAAAGAAAACAAGACGTATACAGAGAAACCCTGTCTCAAAAAACAAAAACAAAAACAAAAACAAAAAACAAAAAGAAAACAAATAGATGGGCCAAAGGGCAAGAAGGGAAGTGTCTAACGGGCAAAGCAATAGACAAGTGTGCTGGCTGTGCGAGGCATAAAAATAAATAAAACTAGAGAAGGCTGAGTAACATTTTCAAATGACTAATGCACCAGAGACATTCTCCTTTCTTTCTTTCTTTCTTTTTTAATGGACAAGAAAATGTAAGGGTAATCTGAAATAGCTTCACAGAGACCACAGGTTATACTCAAAACCTCCCTGCCCCCTTCCTGAAACAAACAAACAAACAAAAAACCAACAAACAACACACCATCTGCTCATGCCACGGTACCATAATCCACTCTGAGTGGTCTGTTTATTTTTGTTGTTGTTGTTGTTGTTTGTTTCTTTGGGCTCACTTAGGCAGATGGGTCTGTTTTTTCTATGATGTTCTTGTGACACACAGAAATAGCTTCGCTGCAACAGGCAGCAGCTGTACATGTCTTTCTCTGCATGTGCCCCCCACCCTCAAGGAGCCTGGAAGAAAGCCACACTGGGGTCTTTGCAACTGTATACCCAGGACCCACTACTACATCAACTGTAATAATGCCCCCAATTAATAGCTGCCCTTGTCTTACATTTACCACATATACAAATTACTTCTTAGGGTTTCCCTTATAGAAAAACACAGTATAGGCTCAGAGCAGTGATGTGGCTGACTGCCTTTAAGCAGATGTTCCAGAGGAATGGTTAACAATTGAAGTCCCTCAAGGTAGCACTCACCACTCCTCCCCCAACTCGAATCTTAAAAAGACTCTGAAGCTGCATAAGACTATAAATCATAAAAAAAGATCCCAGGGAGGATGAAAAAAAAAACTGTGAATAAATGGATTATGGCTTTATAAAGGTCATTCTTACAAAAGGGGAAATGTTTCCTAGAGAGGTATAGGGTTCATGAAGAACCCGAGAGTACTCACTCAGGAAAAAGACAACATCCCTGAGGATGGGAAGACAAGGACCCTGGACACCTCCAATCCATGCTCCTCCCGAAGCTGGCCTACTGGGCACCTGACCATATCCTTGCGAGGTCCAACCTCTGAAGATGCTCCAGCCTGGAGTGAGGCTGCCCGCCCATCCCTCCCCCAGCACGATGCCGCGGCCACTCGCTGGGGAGGCCGAGGCGGGGGCGGCCGGTACCTAGCTCGGCCACGGTTGCGGCGCAGCCGGACAGTAGGAACTTGCTCGCCCGGGGCCATCTCTGCGTGAGCGGCAGCAGCTTCTCCTCCTCGGGGACAGGCATTCAGCAGCAGGTCAGGACCACTGGGCACCGCTAGTCGCCTGGGAACCTGCCACCCTGCCGGCACCGCCCCTTTTCAGCACAAGAGAGGTCAGGGAGGGACCATGTGCCTCTATTACGCTCGGCAAAGGCGCCGCCCGCTTGGTAGCTGGACCGGTCCTGCGGCCTCAGGTGCTGAAAAACAAAGCCGCACTCAAGAGGCTTCTGGGAAATGTAGTTCTTTGGGTGCAGCGACTTCTCTGATTGGCTGGTAGCTAGGCGCCCACTGCAAACTGCTAGTTTACTCGCGCTCCACCGCCACAGGGCGTGTTCCCGCCCACAGGTCCTCACCCAAGCCAGCCCAGTCCAACTCACAGCTTTTTTTTTTTTTTTTTTTTGTTAGAATTTGAATGCAATGCGAAGATGGAAGGCAGCCACAATGCAAAAATCAAACAAAAATTGGGGCGGGGCAAAGGAGCTACAGTTACGCAAGAGAATTTGTTTCCAAAGTTTCACTGCTCAAAGTTCACAAGACTGGGTGCATTTTCTTCAGTCGGCAGGGCCCTTAGAGAAGGACGTTTTCAAACGTCTGTTGATTCTGGAAGATGGGCATTATGGAGTTATTCTCACCAATAGCAATCGTCGTTCTGGGAAGCTGCGTTCTTTGCTTATTCTCTTGGTGGAAGAATTTGCATGGACCCCCGTGCATCCAGGGCTGGATTCCCTGGATCGGAGCTGGATTTGAGTTTGGGAAAGCCCCTCTTGAATATATAGAAAAAGCAAGAGTTAAGGTATGTAGCAGTGACAGGGAGTTTGGAGGGAGGTAGTATTTTCTTTTTAAATTTTTCTTTTATTTAATTTAGTGTTGGAACATTGGATATACACATACTTCCGCCAGTTCGTCTGCTCTGTTTCTCTACACAGCTTGTTGGAAGTAGACATATCTTTTGCCTATTAGTAATTCCCTGCTGTTAATTTTAAGTGCGTGTTTATTAGCATGCAGATATAAGCTTGTAGGTTTTTTTTGGGGGGGGGGGGAAGAGATAAGAGTTTCCATGATTTCAGTTTGTGAAAACGAGCAATAAATTTGTATCACAAGTAGAAATAACTCTACGATTTTATAAAACTTGATTTACTAAATTGATCTTTACAGATTAAAGGCTCCTCAGTTTTCTTTCTCTCCCCATCCCTACCACAAGATACTAGTTTTATAGTTGAGTCCCTACATCCCTTATGCCCTGTGCCGAGGAGATAAGTAATGGATACCACTGTAAGGGTTTTTATTCTTAAAAACAGCTACTGAATGTTAAACATTTTAGAGAAGACACTTTTACTGACTGGCGTTTGAATTTTTATTCATATTTTGCCTGCCAAGATCTTACTGTATCTTTGGTTGTGAAGATGGCTTGGTGAGTGAAGTGCTTCCTGCAGCAGGCACAAGAGCCTGAGTCCATTCCCAAACCCCTCCGGGTTCAGCAAGAGAGATTTTGTCTCAAAAAATAAGGTGGAGGGCCAGCAAGATGGCTCAGTGGGTAAAGGTGTCTGCTGCCAAGCCTGACATCTTGTGATTGAATCAAAGAACCCACATGGTAGAAGGAGAGAATCAACTCTCTCAGATTGTTCTCAGACCTCCACATGGGTGCTGTGATGTACGCATGCCTGTATACATGTAAACACAATATATGAATAATATTTCCTTATCATTTAGTATTTCTCCTCCCCTCTCCCTCTCCCTCTCCCTCTCCCTCTCCCTCTCCCTCTCCCCCTCCCCCTCTCTCTCCCTCTCCCTCTCCCTCTCCCTCTCCCTCTCCCTCTCTCTCTCTCTCTCTCTCTCTCTCTCTCTTTCTCTCCACTCATGTGTAGGTGCTCCAATCCATGCCTGAAGGAGCACATGGAGTTCAAAGATTTGCCCCAGGGTGTCTTCTTAATTCGTTTTTCTACTATATTTTGTTGGGACAGTGTCTCTTACTGAATCTGGAGCTCATCCTTTCAGTGAGACTGGCTGATTAACCAGTCTCTGGGAACTACCTATCTCTGTGTGGTCCCTGCCCCCCCCCCCCCCCCCCCCCCCCCCCCCCCACGGCTTCTGGAGAATTAGAGATGCAAGCTTCTATGCCTGGTTTTAACCTGGGGTCTGGGGATTTGAACTCCGATCCTCATTTTTGCACAGCGAGCACTTTGTCCACTGAGCCATATTCTAGTCTTTAATGGCTGTATTTCATCAAATAAGGATAGGATATTTTACTTAAATTCAGTAGTTGGGTGACATGGGTGGCTGCTAACTGCTTTTCATTGTTTGAACCAATACCTCAATGGATATTCTTATGTGCATGTAGTTGTACATTTAAAACTTATCTGTGTTGAGGCCTGCACTCCTGGCATAGCTGTAGCCAATTTGTTCAATGCCTGCCAGATATTTCAGATTGTTGTTGTAATATGCCTGCCAGTCATTGACCCAGAAAAATAACTTGACTAAGGTTGTGCTGACAACCTACCCTGTTAAGTACTGTATGAGATTTGTTAATCCTAAGAAATTCCACCATATAAGCTTCACTTAGGACCCATCAAATTAAAGGTCAATATGAACTGTAATGTTTAAAATGGCTTGAGTCAGGGCAGACCACTGGGTAGCACTTCCAGCACGTGAGCATGAACTCATTATGGTTTTTCCGGTTTTAGCCTTTATAAGCTGACCCTGAGAAACGTCCAGAGTGAAGCTTTCGGCTCTGGAGCCTGAGCTGTTGCTTTGCTTGATCAGTGAGGGTGTTTGTTCAACAAACCATCTCTGTTTAACTGACATCAGTGGTCATGTCCTTTGTGGGGGACTCCTGGACCCCGACAATTTGACTGTTTCCTCAGGATAAACTCCAAAGATAGATTTGCCTGTAGGGAAATGCATAATTTATTTTTTTATGATTGTATTGTGTTAATCTTGTACTTCTTTGAAAAAGATGTAATATATACTTTTAATCTTTGTTTAAACATACAAATTTGCTTATATCTATACCATACTGGATACCATAATTATGTGAAATGTTTACTAGTCTAGTACATGAAAGATGAAAAAGGATCTTTCTTAAAAGTATTTCTTTGTTTCCCATAGCCTTCCGTGGACGTACAAGTTTAGTAATTTTTAAGGAATGTTTGAGAAGGCTACCTCAGATCAAATATGTGTGAGGGCTCTGTAGTTTTCTGGGTCAAATGAAACAGTAAGAGCTTACTATTATGTTATGTGACACTGTGTGTGTGTGTGTGTGTGTGTGTGTGTGTGTGTTTTCTCTAGTACTGAAAAGTAAGGCACCACTGGTGTTTGAATCCTAGAAGGTAATGAATTTTAAGACTTATTCTTATTACATGGTCAGAATAATAAAAAGTGCATCAGAAACCTTTAAACCATGTAAGCTAAAAGACTCAAAGCAGGAAAGATCACCCGATCACCCACTCCACTCCCTAACCAACACACAAACAAAACACAGAAGGAAAAAAAGCCAGTCCCTGAGTTCCTGGTACAGGGAGAGACTCTATCTCAAGAAATCAGATAGGAGTCAAGGAGGAAAACACTCGTGTTAACCTCTGTCCTCTATTTGCTTATACCTCCACACACATGTACATGCGAGCATGTAGGCACAACTCTAGTGGAAAATGCTGCTGATTCTGTGCCCGTTCCAGCCTAATTCTCAATTGTCACTCCCAAGCTCCGTAACACTGTCTCTTCTCTTACCTGTCACCAGTAGCTGAAAATGCAGTTCACTGTGGTTGTCGGGGCTGGCCAAGGACTTCTGGGTGCCAGAGTGGGGCTTTACTCTGGTGTACCCCAGTTTTTCAAGCCCCCCACCGAATATGAATGTCAGGGTGACACAGGGTGAGGTAAAAGGTAGTGAGGCAGTGTTCTCGCAATCAACAAAAAGAGCAGAATAAATAATAAGAAATAAAACAGAAAAGACAAGGCACATTTGAAGAGAGCCAGGACTTGATGGGGTGGGGAGAGAGACAGAGAAACAGAGAGACAGAGAGAGAGGTGTTCATGTGTGCCTGTGCACTCGTGAATGTGAACATGTGTATAGTTGCCTGTGGAGTCCAGAAGAGGGCATCAGATCACCTGGAGTTATATACAGATGACTGTTGAACTGTCCAGTGTGGTGCTAAAAACTGACCTTGGATCATCTGCAAGATCAGTACACACCCTTAATCACTGAGCCATTTCATTGCTCCAGTAAGTAATGGTATCCTGGAGGAAAACTGTTATCCATAACCCATGAGATGCTTACTAACATACCTGTGTTTTTGTGTTTTATTCTAGTATGGACCAGTATTTACCATCTTTGCTATGGGAAACCGAATGACCTTTGTTACTGAAGAAGAAGGAATCGATGTGTTTCTTAAATCTAAAAATGTAGATTTTGAACTAGCAGTACAGAGTCCTGTCTATCACACAGGTGACTGATATTTTTAGATAGACCCTTTGAACTTTAGCATTGAAATCCAAGAGTAGTTTTAAGTAAGATCGCATCCCTAGTGTTCTGTCAAGAATAGTGAAGGACAATTGTTTTGTTTTTAAAGTAGGGCTAGAAGGGAGAAGAGAGCACACATGATAAACTGGGTCACTGAAAAGGAAATTATTGGGAGTCTAATATATTTAGGTTTCATTTAGACTTATGAATGAGTCAGGCTTCCCCTGGTGGTGCATGTTACAGACTGTTTGGACCCTCAGTGTATTATAGCATCTAGGTGTTATTAACTACAGCAGAAGGCTGTGCACACAGTGTTCCACGGGCTTCAGCTCTTGGCTTGGTTGTACTCTGCTTCTCCAGAGTAGAGTTCCTCTGCTTAGTCAACAAGCCATTATTATGGCCTCTCCTGATAGTGCTCAAATGGTCAATAAGGCTATCTGGGTTGATTTCTCCCATCTTACAGCCTCCATCTGTCTTTGAGCCTGCTTGCTGTTGCTGGAGAATGTGCTTCTGGCGTGGCCTTTTCTCCCCAGGATGCAGATTCCTGTACATGCACCATGCATCCTTCCCAAAATATCTGCCCTGGCTTCTTCTTGCCCCAAAGGTGGTGTCTCTCTTCTGCCCTCTTCCTTCCTTCTTCCCTCCTTCCCTCCCTCCCTCCTTCCCTCCTTCCTTCCTTCTTTCCTTCTCTCTCTCTCTCTCTCTTTCTTTCTTTCTTTTTCTTTCTTTCTTAGAATTCTGTAACATTGTACTTGGTCATGCATTTCTTGGCATTAAGATAAAAATCTGTCAAAACTTCTGAGTGATTAAAAGTATAGTTCATTTTTTTCCTTGAAAGATCACAGTATACAGGCTGAATTCACTGTTCTCTAGTGTTTGTTGGTAACTGAGCTATGGAGTACCTGATCGGTGGATGTAAATATTTTGAAGGCTAGTTTTCTATGTGCTAACATGTCTTCAGCAAAAGATACTAACTTATGTGCTAGAGGCACATGGGTATTATCAGAATGTTCTCCCAGGTCTCCCCTGTAACCTCTTACATTTGATCATTTTTGTCAAACAGATAAAAAGTGTTAAAATTTACTCTTGGGCCAGCATCTTATTCCTATCAATCATTCCACCACTGTCATCAGAAAGATCTCAATTTAATTTTATTCATACAAAATAGAACCTGAGCATTTTCAGAATTATAAAATACAAATTATTTTAAAAGATGCTTTAAAGGCAATCAAACTAGATAAACTAGATAAAAATGCTTTAGAAAGTAAACAACAATAAAAACCAAAACTCTAGCCCCTGCCCTAACCTAACCTCAATTGATGTTATAGAAGGTAGAGGAATATCTCTATAAGAGATATATTATATAAGCTATAATAACACTCTATAAGAAAGTGTTTTAGAGAGACATCATGGTTATTCTGTTAGAAGAAATGTTCAGGAAGAGAACTAGTAGGGAGAAATTTGGGCATATTGGTGTGTGTGTGTGTGTGTGTGTGTGTGTGTGTGTGTGTCCGCCCAAACAGGGTTTTGTATCAGAGACTAGTGAATGTGCTTAGGGTAAATAATTGTTGGCTCCTTGCTGGCAGGTCCAGGCAAGAGGAGAGAGATTCCAGTCCCACCAGGTCTCTCAGGGGCTGAGCGGAAGTCTTGTTGAAGCAGGAACTCGACTTTAATGTATCAACCTCTCACTTACATAAACTCAGTGCATAGGGAGGAGGAGTTTTGGTGGGGTGAGATGACATAGGGGACAAGGAAGGGTGACGGAGGGTATGGGGTGACTGACAGAGCCAATGGCAAAGCTCTACATCAGCAACAGCTGGTCAGAGGCAGGGCCAAACAGGTCTTGTTGAGTCAGCCCAGTACGGAAGTGACAGAGATAGGTCTCAAAACTCGAGCCAGGTTAGGGTTTGTCCACAAGGCAAGGTCACCCTGATAAATTCTTGGGAGTTTCCATTGTACTGTTTCTACCTCATCCCGAAATGCTCCCCAACCCCCAGCACTCTCTCCCTCCATCATCCCTCTGCCTGATCCCTCCTGTTCCAATACCGTTCCCCCCACCCTTCAGTTCACCTTAGATATACCTTGAATGTAGATCTGGTGGGAGATGGGCTAGAAAGATCATCTCTATCACTCACTCGTAGATGACCTTGTGAACAGATTTAATGATTTTATGTGCTGCGAGGATGCAGCCAATATCTATAGTAGAGGCATATACATTATATCTCCCTGAGGTATTGTTGCCTCTTTTGAAAACAGTTTCCTTTGTCTTTAGCATGGATTCCAAAGAATATCTTCTTGGCACTGAATGAAAAACTGTATGTCTTGTTGAAAGGGAAGATGGGAGCTCTCAACACACAGCACTTTACTGGGCAGCTGACTGAAGAATTTCATGATCAACTGGAAGGTTTAGGCACTCATGGAACAATGGACCTGAACGACTTTGTAAGGTAAATTGTGGTTGTTTTAATCTCCAGATAAAAACTTGAAACAAGCATGTTGGATTTTAAATTCACCTGGTAGATTAGTGTACTCTAACTAGGTCATTATGAGATTTTTTAAAAAAACTCATTTTAATTGTAATTAATGGACAATTTCTAGTTGAGCAGTCTCAGTTGATGGTGAGCAAATCAACCAGCAGTCATTTGACAGAAGCAAACTAATTTCCCCTTAGTGGTTGCAACAATTACATATTTGCCGTATATTTTCCTGCTCGTAATTGCCATGGCTACACCATTCGCTGCTTATTGTGTTATTAGGATAGGAAAGAGGAGAAGACGAAGTCAGGAGTGGGTGAGAGGGACCCAGGAGATGTGTGTGAGACTTAAGAAAGAAGCTCGGGGAAAATCAGTGTCGCCATCAGGACCTTGGGGGTTTCTGAGAGAGAAAACGAGAGTGTAAGAGACAGGAGAGGCAGGGAGGAGCGATTCAGGGAGTTATCGTGTTCATAGGTGTCCTGTCCAGCAGGGCATTAAACAGGGGTCCGGGGAGGTCACCTGGAAGAGAAGATGGGGGACAGGTGAACGCAAGGAAACACGGTGGCTTGTCTATAGGCTGATCAAACCGTAATTTTTACTTTTTCACATAGGGGTTATATGCACAAAAAGGCAGAATGTGGGGAAGGGGATGACACAGGAGCATAGGTGTTCAGGGGGAGTACAGGTATCTTCCAGAACAGTGTGTCATCTGGGTGAAGGTTCAGGGGACAGGACACTATGACTCTGCCTATGATTCACTTGTCCTAATCTAAGTTGGTACTATCTACCAAGGTCAAGGTCACCTATCTACGAGGTCTAGACTAGAGCCTGGCAACTATCTACCAAAGCTGTTTGTTTACAAATAGCTTCTAGCTATCTGTTCTAGTGTTTTTCCACAGAGACCCAAGACTTTGTGCTAGCAGGCATGCATGTTAGGCCTACCGCTGTCTTCAGGCTTATGGCTGATTCTAGGCCTTTAGTGTATAGACAGAGATGCCCCTGACACACAGGTTCCCTGGGAAAGGTGAAGGTTCGGTATGGGGTCCATAAGAAACATTTTATAGATAGATAGGTATTCTCTATATGTGCGAAAATTCTCCACTTGTGTAAAAATTCTCCACGTGTGTAAATATTTTCATGCGTATAATGGCTCTCCACATGCACAGCAGTTTTTCACATGTATAAAAAAAATTCCCCGCATGCATGAACATTCTCCACGTGTATACAAAGTTCTCCACATGCACAAAAATTCCCCCATATGCATATCAAGTCTCCACATGAACAACTGAATTATCAAAGCTCTTTCTCGCCTGAGTAGAATCCCAAGACTCTAAAGGTAGAGAGAATGAATTGGAAGAAGGATATAAACTCTCAAAGTCCCACCCCACAGTGATATACTTCCTGCTGCAAGGCTCCACCTTCTAAAAAAATTCCATAACCTTCTCAAATAGTGCCACTAGTGAGACCAAGGCTTCAAATACAGAAACCTATAGGGGACATTTCTCATTTCCTTCATCCAACAACCAATAACATCAACAGATATTTCAGTAGGCAATACTTTGAATATGCAGAATTTTGTGAGAAATAAGGTAATTAATGACTACTGCTTGCCCTGGCCAGCAGGGCATTGAGCAGGGGTCCCGGGAGGTCACCTGAAAGAGAGGATGGGGGACACAGGCAAACGCAAAGAACAACGGCTTGTCTATAGTCTGATCAAACTGGTGATTTTACTTTTTTCACACAGGTTATAAACACAAAAAGGCAGGATGTGGGGAAGGGGATGACGCAGGAGCATAGGTGTTCAGGGGGAGTACAGATATCTTCCAGAACAGAGTATCAGCTGGGTGAAGGTTCAGGGGACAGGTCACCATGACTCCACTTATGATTCACTTGTCCTTATTTAAGTTGGTACTATCCACCAAGGCTACCCCAGGTCTATGACTATCCACAAGACCTATGACTACTTGTTCCTATCCAGGCTGGTAAATTTCCACCAAAGCTGCCTGTTTACAATATCTTATAGCTATCTGTTTCAGTAGTTTTCCTCAGAGACCCAAGACTGTGTTAGCAGGCTGATTTAGGCCTATGGCTGATTTTAGGCCTTCAGTATATAAGCAAGGCTGCCCCAGACAACTGTTACCCTTTTTTTTGTTAGTGTATTTACTGATACACCCAAAGAGAGTCCTAGTTGTTGACAGTGGTATCCTGGTTGTTACTTTTTTCTAACTACATTCCTATCGAATTTCATTCATCCAACCTATTTATGTATTTTTGGTTGTTGTTTTTGGATTTGTCTGGACCTAAGATGCTTCTGTAGAATGGATTTTTAAATCTTTGGGCCTGGAGAGAGGGCTCATGAATTAAGAGCTCACATGCTCTTCCCAAGGACCCAGGTTTGGTTCCCAGCACCTAGATCACACAGCTCACTGTTGCCTGTGTCTCTATTGTCAAGGGAATCTGACCTACCTGATCTTCCAAGGCACCGAGGCACTGGCTTTCACATGCACATATCTCTGTATATGCTTATATGCTCAACTAGAAAGTGAGTTGTTGGGTTTTTTGTTTGTTTGTTTGTTTTTGGTTTTTTGTTTGTTTTTTGTTTGTTTTTGTTTTGTTTGGTTTGGTTTGGTTGGTTTTTGTTTGTTTGTTTGTTTTTTGTTTTTTTGTCTCATAGTGGCCTAGTTAGAGTACATTAATCCACTAGGTAGAATTTTGAAATTCAGAGAAACATGCACACACACTTAATTAAAAGCAGATTTCTTTTTTTAAAGAAAGGATTTTTTAAGTCTTTAGATAAATATTGTTAAGTTTTAGTCATCCTTGAAACACAGCTGGACACCCACCAGCAAATGTTAAAACCTGAGAATACCTTTTCCCCAGAGTTGTGTCCCATGGCACATGACCCCCTGCTCAATTGTCATTTTAAGAGAATGCTGCCTTTGTATCTAGAGCAATGGTTCTCAATCTTCCTAAGGCTGCTACCCTTTAAGACGTTTTCTCATGTTATGGTGACTCCCAGCCATAAAATCACCTTGTTGCTACATCATAACTGTACTTTTTCTACTGCTATGAATTGTAATATAAATAGGATATTTGAATCCCCAGAGGGGTCGTGACCCACAGGTTGAGAAATATCAATCCTGGAGCTTTTCCTATTGGCTGCTAGGTTGACTTCCCGAGTGTTCCTGTCTTTACAGGTATCTACTTTATCCGGCCACACTCAATACTCTCTTTATGAAAGGGTTGTTTCTCACAGACAAGAGGAAAATCAAGGAATTCTACCAGCATTTTAAAGCCTATGATGAGGGCTTTGAGTACGGCTCCCAGCTGCCAGACTGGCTTCTGAGGTAGGGTACCATTCTGTGATCGGTTCTCTCCAGCAACTTGTTTATATTGTTATTTCCTTCTCTGTGTGTGCACAGGTGTGCCCACCTTTGAGCATGAGCGTGGAGGCCAGAGGAGGACATCGGCTGTCCTGCTTTGTCAGCCTTGACTGTAGTGTTTTGAGGCAGGGTCACTCACCATTTTGGCTAGACTGGCTGATCATTGAGCCTCCCAGCCTTCCCCATCTCTGCATGGAGATTACAAACTCACACTGCTGTGCTGGCTTTTACGTCATGCTGGTGATTTGAACTCAGGTCCTTAAGCTCACACATCAAGCCTTGCACTTTCTGAGCTACCTTTCTAGCTTTCATTTCTCTTGTTTATTTTCTACTTTATTTTTACGTTCATGTAAGTATAATGTTTGATATATGTGGAGGGGGCATATACTGCACTTGCGGTGTGCGTGTGTGAAGGTCAGCGGGTGGGTGGGTGGGGATGGTGGGTTTTGGTGCTTGCCTCCCAGCTTGTTTTAGACAGGGTCTAAACATCTCAGCATAATTCAGGTTAGTTGGCCAAGCTTCTAGGGATTCTGTTGTGTCCACCTCTCATCTCTCTGCAGGAATGCAGGGATTACACATGAATGCTACCACAGCATCCAGATTTTTGTAGGTTCTGGAGACTCAAAACTCCTCTGGTCCTTAATAGTGTGTGGCAAGTGCTTTGTCCACTGATTCCTAGTCCCAGTCATATTTCTTTCTCTTAAGTAGAGTAACGTGAGCTGAGATGGAAAGAAGCTGTTTCTGTGACTTCTTTTTTGTAATGGTCGTGAGAGGGGGTGCAGTGTTCTCACTACATAGCCTAAGCTGGCCCTGGAATTCATGGGCCCAGCTTACAGGGTGCTGGCTTTGTAGGAGTGCACTGTCTCACCAGACTCTATAGCCTGCTTGTTTAAGTGCGTGTGTGTGAAGTGAAGGAGGAACAAGAAGACATAGACTTCCTTCTCTACTCTACTCTTTCTTTTCTCCTTCCTGCCTCCCTTTCTATCTGCCCTCTCCCTTCCTTTCTGAAAAACAGAGTGTGTGTGTGTGTGTGTGTGTGTGTGTGTGTGTGTGTGTGAGAGAGAGAGAGAGAGAGAGAGAGAGAGAGAGAGAGAGAGAAAGACAGAGAGACAGAGAGACAGAGAGACAGAGAGACAGAGAGACAGAGAGACAGAGAGACTGTGCCTTCTGGGTGGCAGAGGCAATCAAGTGTTTTCCAGTGTTTTATAAAGGCACTAATCCCATTGATAAGGGGTTCATCCTATCATGAAATCACTGTGCTCGACACCCTGTTCCCTGACACCGTCACCCGAGTGTTGAGATTTTCAGCATTTGATTTTGCAGAGAACCCAGATCACCTGCAGTGGGTGGTGGTAACAGCCCGAAAGGAATAAAATGATGATCACTCATGGACTTGGTTTAGCTTAGTCAACATCTGGCCTCTGTGTTGGACCTTCACCCTGTCTCTCCTGGGACAGGCACATTGAATACAAACCAAGCAATTGGCTAACAATTTTCTCCTTTAATGGGAGTCCACTACGAATCTCACTAGCTACTTAAAAAGCCAGTGAAATGTATTGTCTTGCCCCTCAGTTTTACCCGTGGTCTTATAATTCAGGAGTGAGCCTCTTTGGAAATTCTAACTGGAGGCCAAGAAGAAATCTGAGCAAAGTATTCTATTCTCAGAGACCTTCTGTCCCTTTATATTCTGGCCTGTCGCCCTAAACACCCTTGCAAGTCACTGCTTATATGATTTTTTTTTCTTATACAGAAAATGGTCAAAATCCAAAAGATGGTTCCTAGCACTGTTTGAGAAAAATATTGAAGACATAAAAGCACATGAATCTTCAGGTCATTTTGGAGTAAGTGTCCTCTTCCTTCACTAAGATATATATGGTGAGCATAGGAATAAACAGTGATTATTGTAAAACCATTTTTCCTAGGAAATGTGTGGGATTGGATATGCCCAAGTGATACACTGGGCATGCGTACATACATTATTATTATTACCTCACAACATGAGGGCATTCTATTCTATAGGATAGCAAAGTAGATGCTACAAACAACATCAACAACAAAATGAAACTTGGGAATTTTAAAATTTATTCTCACGGTAGGCTGCATCAAAGCACACAATTACAATTTAACAGTCTTGATTGCTTTACAGTATAATTCTCCAGTTAGACAAATTCTCCCTTATTCCATACACAGATGAAATATTCTCATAGGCTGAGCAGAACAGGTTGGTTTTGTAGAACACAGCCAGAGAAATATGAAACTCAGAAACAGCTTTTAAGACTGAGGACAGAGCAACAAAGCATTAACTGGTTAAAACTGGATTATTCTGGTTACCTAAGGCAGTATGGAGCACATTGGATGCAGCTTTTCTATCATCTCTCTTGGCCTGTTTAGGCAACATCTACCTCTCACTCCCTTCCTTATCACTAAGAAGGTCACATAGCAACTTAGCTTCCATCCAACGGTATGAAACTTTGGTTTGAAAACTTTATATTGATTTTTTTTTTTAAATTGTTGCTTGGTTTCATTTTATTTTTGAGACAGGGTATATCACTATGGTGACCATGTAGCTAAACTATAACCCATAAATTCCTGCTCCTCCTTCCTCAGCCTCCTGAGTATTGGGACTATTAGGGATAGGACACCATGTTTGGTATGCTTGAGTTTTAGTGTAGTCTACTGGAATAAAAACAGTGGGTTTCTGTGGTGCTTTGAATAGATTTGACTCCCCCCATAAACTCAATATGGGTGAATGCTTGGCCCACAAGGAGTAGCACTACTAGGAGGTGTGGCCTTATTGGAGTAGGTGTGGCCTTGTTGGAGGACAGGCTTTGAGGTCTCCTATGCTCAAGCGAGGCCTAGTGTAGCAGTCTCCTGCTGCCTGCAGATCAAAGTGTAGAACTCTCAGATCCTTCTCCAGCTCCATGGCAGCCTGCACGCTGCCATGATGATAATGAACCAAACTTCTGAAGCTGTAAGCCAGCTGCACTTTAAAGCTTTCCTTTATAAGAGCTGCCGCAGTCACGTTGTCTCTTTGCAGCAATAAAATCCCCACTAACCCATGGCTCTAGCCACATATGTAGCAGAGGATGCCATTGTTGGGCATCAGTGGGAGGAGAGGCTTTTGGTCCTGTGAAGGCTTGATGCCCCAGTATAGGGAAAGAGAGGCAGGAGTGAGTGGGTGGGGTGGGTGGGAGAACACCCTCATGGAAGCAGGGAGTGGGGGGATGGGATATGGGGTTTCCACAAAGAAACCAGAAAAGAGACTAACATTTGAAATGTAAAAAGAAAAGATCCAAAAAAAAATAAAAAGACAGCACCTGTGTGGATACTGAGACATAGGTGTGAGCAAACCAGGGAAGGATAATGAAGCTTGGTAAAACAGGCTCTGGCCCTGACTGCACTTCTACAAGTCTCTTCTCTCTGTGAATGCAAGGAGCTGATCCCCTGTGATTGACTTAAAGCCTGAGGCAGGGGGAGTGGCCCCTGGAGATTATTCAGGAGCCATGATTCTTCCAGTGTGGTTCACAGTCTATGTGCATTACTTGGGGACCATGCTCACACTGCATGAGCCCCGTGGCTGGAACCCCCGAGCTTTCCAGGCAACCTTGAGGTTTTTAACCCCTGACTGTGGTTAGTTAGAGTCACTTCTTGGAACTGTTTTTTGTTTGTTTGTTTGTTTGTTTTTTAATAAGATCTGATTGCTGGGCCCTTTGCCCTCAGAGCCTGGGTTCCATTTGGCCTGGATTGCTAGGCTTCTGATTCAGTCACCAGATATGTGATGTTACACACAGGACCTAACACCTAGATCTCACTTTCCTGATCTGCCCTGTAGAGCATTATGGGGGTTAAATTGGTTAATTTTTGTAAAGGGATTTGGACATGGTAAGGAGGAGATGAGAGCTTGTTTTCAGTCACCATTTAAAAACTCATCTCTCCATCTTCTGAGGTCTTCTCCAATTTCTTTCTTCAGAGACTTGAAGTTCCTGTCATACAGATCTTTCACTTGCTTGGTTTGAGTTACAGGGAGATATTTTATATTATTTGTGGCTATTATGAAGGATGTTGTTTCCCTGATTTCTTTCTCAGATTATTCATAGTTTATATGTAGGAGGGCTACTGATTATTTTTAATTAATCTCATACCCAGCTTTAAGAGTTCTCTGCTAGAATTTTGGGGGTCACTTATGTATACTATCATATCATTTGCAAATAGCAATACTTTGACTTGTTCCTTTCCAATTTGTATCCCCATGATTTTCTTCAGTTGTCTAATTGCTTTAGCTAGAACTTCAAGTACTATGTTGAATAAATATAGAGAGAGTGGGCAGCCTTATCTTGACCCTGGGTTTAGTAGAATTGGTTTGAGTTTCTCTCTGTGTAATTTGATGTTGGCTATAGGCTTGCTGCAAACTGTCTTTGTTATGTTTAGGTATGTCCCTTGTCAAAATGAGGACCAGAGTACTATCCCCAGAACCTATGTAAATAAAACTGGGTATTGGAGTCCAGTACTTAAAATCCAGCACTGGTGGAGATAGAAAGGTCCCTGGAGCTCACTGGTCATTCAGACTAGCCTAATCTTCTATCTGAAGGCCAATGCAAGACTCCATATATCTTTTTAAAGAGTGGGAGATGGCTCCTAATGAGTGCTGCTGTCTTCTGACATCGACATATATCCACACACTTGTGTGTGCAAACTCATACCTATATATGCACCTGCACACTTGTAAATACACATGCAGAGAATACATAGTCATTCAGAAACCTGGCCTGAAGATCTGTAATCCCAGCTATCCAGAAGGCTGGGGTAGGAGAATGGCAGGTTCAAGGCTTGCCTGGACAATCTAGTGAGAGACTGTTGAGGCCCTTTCTGCCCCACGCTTGGTGCCACACTGTTGTGGACTGTGCTGCTCCTGGCTTGGGGCTAAAATGTTGCAGCCCGTACTCTGCCTGCCCGGCTTGTGGTTTGCACTGCTGCTCGGGTCCACGGGGCAAGAGACGAGAAGAATGGTCACAAGGCAGAGGTTCTGGAGTCAAGTCTCAAGTCTCCTTTATTGTTTCTCTTCTATTGGAGCATATTCACTCTTGTTCATTCCTCTTAACTCTATTTACTCATATACTTCTTAACTCTATTGACTGTATATATATTTACAAGGAAATCCTGAGTATTTATAAGCACATGCAGGAGAACACAGGTGAAAACATTTTACCTATGTGCACTATGCAGCTGGGGTCACGAAACAGCAAAACAAGCTATGTGGGATAAACAAGATATTTGTTAGAGTGTGCTCAGCTGTTGTAGGCTGCTGAAAAACCAAGTCTCTATCAGGGTAAATGGTTCCAGATGGCTACAAAGATGATAACTGCTTTCTAGCCGCTTTCTGCTTAAAGTCGGCTCCCTACAAGAGACTGTCTCTGTCTTAGAGTTATACTTCTGTGAACAGACACTGTGACCAAGACAAGTCTTAAAAAGGACAACATTTAATTTGGCTAGCTTACAGTTTGGAGGTTTAGTCCATTATCATCAAGGTGGGAGCATGGCAGCATCCAGGTAGGCATGGTGCAGGCAGAGCTGAGAGTTTTACATCTTCATCTGAAGGCTGCTAGTGGAAGACTGACTTCCTGGCAGCTAAGATGAGGGTCTGAAGCCCACACCCACAGTTACACACCCACCCCAACAAGGCTACACCTACTCCAACAGGACCACACCTCCTAATAGTGCTACTCCCTGGGCCAAACATACAAACCATCACAGTCTCAAAGTAAAAAGAGAAGGCTGTGGGTATGTTCAACAATAGAGTGATTTCCCAGCATGCCGAGGCTCTGTTTCCAATCTCTAGTACTGAAAGAAAAACATCCCAAAGCAAAACAACATGACACATCAAATAGTTTAGCATTTAAAAATGTTACAGAAAGTGTCGTATCTTAATTATATATTAAGTGTCACTAACAATACTACTTAACTCTAGAGAGGAAGTCGGCCTCAGGAAAAATAAATGTGTAAATGCTTGGTGTTTTGGACAGTCACTTTTAATTTTCAAACTAACATAGTCTCGAATCACCTGGAAAGAGTGCCTTAACGGATGAGGGATTGTATGGTGGGTGTGTCTCCCAGGGATTGTCTTGAGTGTACTGTGGGCGGCACCATTCCCTAGGCAGAGGATCCTGGATTGTATTATAGTGGAGAGAGCCTGCTGAGCACCAGTCCATATACATTCATTGTGCTTTTTTAGTCTTGGCTATGGATGTGACTAGTTGTTTAAAGTTACTGCTGCCTTGACTTGGCCAAAGTGATGAACCGCAACCTGGAATTATAAGCCAAAATCTTTTCTTTCCTAAGATGCTTTGTCTTTTTTTTTTTTTTTTTTTTTATTTAATCCCAGCTACAGAAAATGAAACCAACACAAATATCTTTCTCCTTGTCCCTGTATCCTTTCTGTTGCTGTGATAAACATCATGACCAAAGGAACTTAGGGGAGGAAAGCTTTTATTTCCTCTTATACTTCCAGGTCATAATCTATCATTGAGGGAAGTCAGGGCAAGAACTCAAGGCAGGACACTGGAGACAGGAGCCATTGAAGAACTGCACTTGCTGAAGGCTGGAGTCTATCACCTTATATATAAGCTTCCTTCTCAGTGGGCTGCGTCCTCCTATTGAGATTAACATAGTCAAGGCATAGACGATTGAAATAACTAGATGTGATAGAGAGTCACAGAAAATGAAATCCATAACTAGAATGATCAGTTCTTCTCTCCCATCATTATGGACTCGATAACGACACACCAGCTAATATTCAGAGGTCAGTTACTATGTGCCCATCTCACAAAGCCACTTCTTGTTTCTTGTAACAACTTTGATGCCAAGAAGATGGACTGATGGAGCCAATCGATCCGGAACACTTGTGAGCGTCATTAAGAGCAAGGGACAGAAACAGCTCCATTTTGCTCCTGCCTGTGCGTGCATTTCTTTCACACTGACTTTACTGCTTGTTTCCTCTCGTGAATACTGAATGTGCGCAATAGTAGTTGCTTCTCAGAGCCATGGCTGACAGACAAATGACACTTGTAGAGACCTTTAAACTGTACTGTTTCCAGGCAAGCAGGGGACAGGCCAGAATTCCCATGTTGCTTTCCTGTCACCTGTACTGAGTAAATTTAGATTAAAAGCACATCCTGTACCCAAGTTTCTGCCCTCTGATGGAGAAGCAGCTGTGAGCAAAATCAAATTAGAGAAATCTTGGAATAAAGTCAGGTCATAGGATTTCTGTAGCCGCCTGGGAACAACCAGAGTAGGTAGGCTCTGCTCTGCTCTGCTCTGCTCTGCTCTGCTCTGCTCTGCTCTGCTCTGCTCTGCTCTGCTCTGCTCTGCTCTGCTCTGCTCTGCTCTGCTCTGCTCGAGTTGGTTCCATTTAAGTGAAAACTTACCTGTTCGTCAATTCTTGATCTTAGAGCATAAGCCATTGGTGTTCTGTTCAGGAACTTTCCCCCTGTGCCTAGGTATTCGAGGGTCTTCCCCACCTTCTCTTCTATTAGTTTCAGTGTATCTGGTTTTATGTGAAGTTCCTTTATCTACTTGGATTTGAGCTTTGTACAAGTAGATAAGAATGGATTGATTTGCATCCTTCTACATGCTGACTCCAGTTGAACCAGCACCATTTGTTGAAAATGCTGTCCTTTTTGCTGGATGGTTTTGACTCCTTTGTCAAAGATCAAGTGACCATAGGTATGTGGGTTCATTTCTGGGTCTTCAATTCTATTCCATTGACCTTCCTGCCCATCTCTGTAGCAATACCATGCAGTTTTTATTACTATTGCTCTGTAGTACAGTTTGAGATCAGGGATAGTGATTCCCCCAGAGGTTCTTTTATTGTTGAGAATAGTTCTCGCTATCCTGGGTTTTTTGTTATTCCAAATGAATTTGCAAAGCTTCTGTAAGGCAAAGGACACTGTCAGTAGGACAAAACAGCAACCAACACATTGGGAAAAGATTACCAATCCTACATCCGATAGAGAGCTAATATCCAATATATACAAAGAACTCAAGAAATTAGACTCCAGACAACCAAATAACCCTATTAAAAATGGAGTACAGAGCTAAACAAAGAATTCTCAACAGAGGAAACTCGAATGGCTCAGAAGCACCTTAAGAAATGCTCAACATCCTTAGTCATCAGGGAAATGCAAATCAAAACAACCCTGAGATACCACCTCACACCAGTCAGAATGGCTAAGATTAAAAACTCAGGTGATAGTAGATGCTGGCGAGGATGTGGAGAAAGAGGAACACTCCTCCATTGTTGGTGGGATTGCAAGCTGGTGCAACCACTCTGGAAATCAGTCTGGAGGTTCCTCAGAAAATTGGACATAGCATTACCTGAGGACCCAGCTATACCATTCCTGGGCATATACCCAGAAGATGCTCCAACATATAACAAGGACACATGTTCCACTATGTTCATAGCAGCCTTATTTATAATAGCCAGAAGCTGGGAAGAACCCAGATGTCCTTCAACAGAGGAATGAATACATAAAAATGTGTTACATTTACACAATGGAGTATTATTCAGCTATTAAAAACAATGAATTCGAGAAATTCTTAGGTAAATGGATGAAACTAGAAAATATCATCCTGAGTGAGGTAACCCAATCACAAAAGAACACACATGGCATGGACTCACTGATAATTAGATATTAGCCCAAAAGCTCACAATACCCAAGATTCAATTAACAGACCACATGAAGCTCATGAAGAAGGAAGACCAAAGTGTGGGTGCTTCAGTCCTTCTTAGAAGGAGTAACAAAATACTCAAGGGAGCAAATATGTAGACAAAGCATGGGACAGAAACTGAAGGAGGGGCTGTTCAGAGACCGATCCACCTGGATATCCATTCCTTGTGCAGTCACCAAAGACAGACATTGATAAGGATGCCAGCAAGTGCATGCTGACAGGAGCCTGATATAGCTGTCTCCTTAGAGGTCTGCCAGAGCCTGAAATATACAGAGGCGGATACTCAGAGCTAACCATTGAACTGATCAAGGGGTTCCCAATGGAAGAGTTAGAGAGAAGACTGAAGGAGCTGAAGGGGCTTGCAGCCCCATGGGAAGAGCTACAATACCAACCAGCCAGAGCTCCCAGGGTTTAAACCACCAGCCTGGAGCACATAGGGAGGGACCCATGACTCCAGCTGTATATGTAGGGGAGAATGGCATTGTCAGGCGTAGGTGGGACAGGAAGTCCTTGGTCCAGTGAAGGCTGGATGCCCCAGTGTGGGGGAATTTGTGGGTTGGAAGGTGGGAGTGAGAGGGTGGGTAGGGGCACATCATCATAGAAGCAGGAGGAGGGGATAAGGACAGGGGATTTCTGGGGGGTTGGGGAAAGGGGATCACATATGAAATGTGAATAAAATATCCAATTAAAAAAACAACAAACTTATCTGTTTGTTTTTCCAGGAGGTTGAACCTAGGTCCTCACAAATGCTAGGCATGTCCTCTGTTTCTGGGATAGATCCCTAGTTCTCCTTTTCACTTTTTAGTTTGAGAAAGAAGTTCTCTGAGTTTCACTTGAACTCACGTTGTAGCCCAAACAGACTTTGAACTTGAAATTCTCCTGCTCTGCCCTTCCAAGTCTCTTGGTTATAGCCCTGGACCACCAGGACTGACTACTTAATTTTCCTACAAGTGGAGATTGGCTTGTTTTAAAAGGGTAACATTTAGGTTGAGTCTAGTTCTTCTAGTGGAGTGCTTGTCTGGTGTGCACGAAGACCCAGTTTCAATCTCTACCATTACATCATCATCGTCATTGTCACCATCACCATCACTACCACCACCACCATAGTAACAGCTGGGTGTGGTAGCACATGTCCTTAATCCTGGCTTTTGGAAAGCAGAAGCAGGTAGATCTCTGTGGGTTCAAGGCCAACCTTGACTATATAGTGAATTCCAGGTCAATTAGGGCTACCTAGTGAGACCTTGTCTCAAAACCCAAACATGGTATTTTTGAAAATACGAACTTCACAACTAACCAATTGATCCTGGGGGTAGGGGAACCATGTTAGGGCAAAGGATGTAACTCAGTTAGGACAGTGCTGGCCTAGCTTGCCAAAAGCCCCAGGTTCATCCTGAATGAACCAGGCATGGTGCTATACTCCTGTACTCTCAGCACTAAGGAGCAAGAGGCAGGAGAATCAGAAGCTCCAGGTCACCATCAGCTACAGAGAAAGTTAGTTGTCTTTCAAGTATTTTATTGGCAACTGTACTAACTAATTTATTGTCAAATTTTTCTGATGTAAGAACCACATCAGGGTTGTATTTCGGATGCGGAAATCCAGTCAGTGGAATAGTGAAGTGATTTATACATGATCTGGAATAGTGATCATTCATTTCCTTAAGAGTGAAGCCAAAGGCAGAAATGCAGCTAAGCTCTGCCGGAGGTCGTGTTCTCCATTCCCACGATACCACCCAGTGTACCCGTGCCTTAGAATGTAGACACAGTCTCTCAGATTAAAGACAACTGAATGATACCAGGGTCATGGCTCAGTCTAGGAAAAGTGCTTAATGAGCAAGCCTGGGAACCTGAGTTTGGGATCCCCAGAATGCATATAAAAAAAAATCGGTGTGTAGAGACACCTGCCAGTATCCATAGCACTGGATAGAGGTTGGATTCCTGAAGCTCATTGGCCAGCCAGAGTAGCACTAAAGAGCTTCAGGTTCAGTGAGAGACTCCGTTTCAAACACAAACGTGGAACATGATGGACGAAAGACACTCAGTGTTGACCTCTGACCTCCCTGTGCACATGCACATGCACTTGCACTCACACACACACACACACACACACACACACACACACGGATAGAACACCCGCAGAGAAAAAAATAATAGAAAGATTTTTTTGTTTGTGGACATCAGTCTTTGTCACACAGCCCAGCCGTGGTCTAACAATAGTCATTTTCCTCACAGACCCTCTTTCAGGACCTGTTGGAAATCGTGGAGATGGAAACACGTCAACACAGTCCAAACTACGGACTGCTTATGCTTTGGGCTGCTCTGGCCAATGCTGTCCCTGTAAGTACATGGGTGACAACAATGCTCTCTTTCATCTGCTTAGTGTGTGTGTGTGTGTGTGTGTGTGTGTGTGTGTGTGTGTTGTGTGTGTGTGTTAGTTATATTATTTATGGCAGTGAAATTGGATGTAAGAATTTTTTTTTTTAAAGTGAATGCCTGATAGAACATGACTAAGTGGTTCAGTGGGGGAAATGCTTGCCTCATGAGCTACAGGACCAGAGTTCATGAATCCCGGTGTGTGTGGCAGGCTGCTTATACTCCCAGTACTTGAGAGGTTGAGACCTGAGATCTCCGGGACAAGCTGACCAGCTAGCCAAGCCTACTCAGTGAACCATGGGTTCATTGAGAAATTCTGTCTCAATGACGAAGGCATCTGACATCAACCCCTGGCTTCTATAGATAAGAACATACATGTGTACATGTTTGCACACACTTATGCACAGAAACACATGCGAACACACCAGACACACACACACAGCATGTACAGCACTCACATATAAACATCAAAACCCCCAGTTCCCGCCAACCCACCCCCAGATATAAAGGGGGCAAAGTGTACATCCAGAGAGAATTCTTCCCCTGGCATGCAACTAGCACAAGAAAAACTTGCCCTTTGTGGTCCTCTGTGTACCGTTTAAGGACCCTTGACTCTGTTAGGCTGTATGCTCTGTGTGCTGTTCAGTTGGACAAAGCCTAGCCCCAGTTTTGAACCAAGGTGATGGTTTTCTATGGAATTGCTTATCTCCAACCACAGTGGTAGCTATGGAAAAATCTCTGTGTCTCCATTTCCTTTACAGCAAGAGGGGAGAGAAGGGGGAAGGGTGGGAGAGAATTTGAATCTGAACATAAATTCTGACAGGGTCCTAGGCATGGGTTGCTCATTTGCTCACAGAGACGGTCTCTGTGAGCATGCAGCAAGATGCTCTAAAGATGCCCTAGTCAGAGTCCATTGAATGTGAGCTCTCCCTCTCCTCCTTAGTACCAATACTGCTTGCATTTCTTGGCCCCTCTGTTCTACAAAGTTCTCTATGAATGGGGCTTGTGGCATTGACATTCACTGCACATCTAAAGATAAGAGGGACCTATAAAAACCATTCATTTTGATGTACTTCTTTTAGTTGACTAGTTAATTTAGTCTTCATTTGTTTTGATGTACAAAGTTTTGCTATGTAGTCCCAGGCTGCCCGTAAAATTTCAATCTCAAGGGCTGAGATTATAGACAGGACATACAGTGTTGGGCAACCATTTCCGATTATTATTATTTTTTTTGCTAAGTAATAAAAATAATGGGGCTCCTTAGGACATCTTTATCCATGTGTACCATTGAATATGACTTCTGGTCACCCTCATTGTCTCTCAACCTCATTTCTATTTATTTGCTTCCATCTTCCCTAAAAGGTTCCCATCTACATCTGTCTCTGTCTCTCTGTCTCTGTCTCTCTCTTTCTCTCTCTGTTTGTGTGTGTGTGTGTGTGTGTGTGTGTGTATTTTGTTTTAAAGCTACTATGAGCTAGCTGAACACTAGGAGATCTATCTACAGCTCTCTGCTTTGTCAGCTCTGATTCCTTATGTTGTCTGTAATGTAAGAATGGCTGTCTGTGGATTTGTGTTTGAGGAAATAGGAACACGCAGCCCATCTCTGATAAGTGTGGTCATCTCCCCCCCTACTCTTTTCTTTAACAACTAGAAATAAAACCAATGTGTAAGTATCACACATTTCTCCTTCCTGCTTCTGAAGGGGGATTTCTAGGTTCCAATAACTCTACTTCTTTTAACCCATTGTAAAGAACGGAGCACAGAGGCAGATATTCCAACACTGCTACTCAAACATGTGCCACCCATGAGAATCTATATTTCATCGGTGCCACCCAAGTGAAGAATCTATGCTTCCCCCTACTCTACATGCTCTGATATTCTTCTTTGACTCTTCTCAACTAACTGTTTGAGCTAAATCAAAACTAAAGGGCAACTTCCCAAACATGCACACAACAGCCACAGTCAGAGGATTAGTTCTCAGGATCTCACCAGAAAGGTCCCCCTGAAGAAAGCTACACAAAGCGCTATTGATCGGACACAGAGATCTGTCCTTTGAGATTGGACCTGGCACTGGTCTGAAAGGACGTGTCTGACGATGACTGAAAGATTCATCTTGCTGGACCTTCCTTGTTGGCACCTCCCAGAGGCAGGTTGAAGCATGAGCAGAGACCTTGGAAAGGCCTTTGCATCAGATCCGAAGCCAGTTCCCATAGCTGGGTGACAGTGGGCCACATAGTCCTTTAACCTCTCCCAGCCTGCATCCAAGTCCTCATTTGAACTGCCTCCAAGGATGGTTGAGAGGATTTTCCTGGAAATAATAAAACGTGCTTAACAGAATTGATGCTTGTTAATTCAGTGTGCTGTACATAAAAACATCACCCTCATTGAAATCAAAAGCTTCTTTCAATGGCCCATTAATAATGAATATAGACTGCCATGAGTCCTAAACCTTGACTCCTGTCTTAGGTAGGTGTCTTAGGGTTTTTCTATTGCTGTGAAGAGACACCATGACCAAGGCAATTCTTATAAAGGACAAAACTTCTTGGAGCTGGCTTACAGGTTCAGAGGTTCAGTCCATTATCATCATGGCAGGAAGCATGGCTCTAGGCAGGCATGGTGCTGGAGAAGCTTGAGAGTTCTACATCTTCACCAAAGGAAGCCAGGATTAGACTGTCCTCAGGAGGAGGGTCTCAAAGTCCACCCCCACACTGACACACTTCCTTCAACAAGACACACCTCCTAATATGCCACTCCCTGGGCCAAGCATATTCAAATCACTACAGTAGGGTTTTATTGCTGTGAAGAGGCACCATGACCATGGCAACTCCTATAAAGGAGAATGATTTAACTGGGCCTGGCTTATAGTTCAGAGGTTTAGTCCATTATCATCATGGTGATGTGCAGGCAGACATGGCGCTGGGGAAAGGAGCTGAGAATTTTACATCCAGGTCAGTAGATAGCAGGAAGAGATAAATGCCACACTTCCTTCAACAATGCCACACATACTCCAACAAGAACATACCTCCTAAGAGTGCCATTCCCTGTGAGCTATGGAGGCCATTTTCTTTTAAACCACCACATTCCACACCCTGACCCTATAGCCTTGTAGCCATATCAAAATGCAGAAATGCATTAAGTCCAACTTTAAAAGTCCCCATATTAGTCTCAACCCTATAAAAGTTCAAAGTCTCTTCTGAGACTCACGGCAATCTCTTAAATGCAATCTCCTGTGAAATCAAAATGAAAAGCAGATCACATACTTTCAACAAACAATGGCACAAGATATACATTATCATTTCAAAAGGAAGGAAAAGAATCACAGTGAGGAAATACTCGACCAATGCAAGACCGAAAACCAACTGGGCAAATTCCTAACTGTATGTCTACGTCATCTCCGTGTCTAATGTCAAAGAGCTCCTCAGATCTCCAACTCTTTTTCCCCTTTGTTGACTGCTATATACTTCTCTCTCCTGGGCTGGTTCCACTCCTTGTTAGCAGCTTTCTTTAGTAGGTATCCCATGACTCTGGCATCTCTAGCATCTTGGGGTCTCCAAGGCAACCCAGGCTTGGCCTTCACAGCTTCATGCAATGGCCTCTCTAGGCCTTCAGGCAAGGACACACTTGAAACACACCTCAGTGGCTTTCCTTAGTCATGGAGGGAGATTCCACAACTCTTTTTTATTCTTAGCTCTAAGGTCAAAACCATGTGGCCCAAGCTGCCAAGTTTTGCTGCTTACTGAGGTTAAAATATGGTCCCCTTGTTCAGTTATGTCTTCGCTAGTTTTATGTTTTCAATGGTTTTCTTTTTTGCTCAAGTTTGGATGTCCTGAAACTTAGACCAGGCTGGCCTTGGACTCAAAAACTCCACCTGCCTCTGCCCGAAGAGTGCCAGGATTAAAGGCGTAAACCACCACAGTGGGACCTATACTTTTAATTCCTTTGTACAAGTTGGAAGCATTGCTGGGTGGGATCGTGCTCTGAGGTCACCACTCCTTTCATTCTATGAAACATCAGGGTTTTCTTTCATCTGTTTTTCCTCTTGAACACAGGATTTAGGTCTATTCCATTTCCTGGTACCTCTTTTCTCCTTGAATTATACATTTTGTGTTTTTCCTTGCTCATCTTGTTTTTTTTGTTATAGACCTTCGTAAGAATGAGCCATAATAACTACATGAGAGATAATACTAGGCTGTTTTGAGATTCCCTCTGCTAAAGCAATTAATCCCAAGCTCTTCAATTTATCCTCAAGCAGATTTTTTTTTTTTTAAAAAACAAGGGCAGAAAGCAGCTATATTTTCCAGCACAATATTACAAGAAATGTCTCTAGGCCATACACAAACACTTTGTTCCTCTGGAACATCGTGAGCCAGGGTCCTAGAGTTCAAATCATCCTCCATGCCACTGTCTTCTATGCTTCTAAGAGGATGGCTAATTAAGCCCCACTTAAAGGGTTCAATTGAATTTCAAATCCAAAACTCCCAAAGTCCATATTTCTTCAAATAAAAGCATGGTCAGGCCTATCACAGTAACACCCCACTTCTGGTATCAAATTCTGTCTTAGTTAGGGTTTTATTGCTGTGAAGAGAAGCCATGACCATGGCAACTCTTATGATGAAAGACAATTCATTGAGGCTGGCTTAGAGTTCGGAGGATTCCATTATCATCATGGTGGGAAGTATGGTGGTATGCAGGCAAACATGGCGCTAGAGAGGTAGCTGAGAGTTCTACATCTGGATCAGTAGGCAGCAGGAAGAGAAAGATGACAACTGGGCCTGGCTCAAGCATCTGTGACCTCATGCCTACCCCAGTGACACATTTCTTCCAACAATACCCCACCTGCCCCAACAAGGTCACACCTCCTAATAGCGCCATTTCCCATGAGCCACTGTAATCCATCAATGGCCAGGAGGGTCATGGCTCTACTATCTTAGCTTTTAGGATCACCCACTGCTAAAGAAGCCCTAAGAGCTGTAAGTGGTGGGTGAGTCATTTCCTGGCTCAGGTGGGATCAGTATTTCCTCTCTCCTACCTTGAAGCCCATGGGACTCACAGCCTGTTCTCTACATGGGATTGCTACCAGCCCACCAGGAGGCTTTGTTGTGGGCTAGGTGTGTTTTGACAGACCGTCTCAAGGTATTGGCCATATTTCATGAGATTATCTTGATGGACAGGTCATTTCCTAAGTGTGAGATGTTCCTGGCTAGAAAATGAACTTTTCTAGAACATTTTTAAATAAAAAGTCAGAAATACCAAAGCTGACTTTGGCCATTTTTGTCTGCCGCTTCTCTGAAGTTCTGGCTATGCTCAGCAGCCATTGTGCTCCTCATTCTTCTCAGAGTTAATGGCATGGTGGCCTATATGTGACCGACAGAAGATTGTCTGGAATGTTATAGAGAAAAAATGATCTAGGTTGGCTATCACTTTGAATTTTCAAATGAGTTCATTTCTTAGGCATATAACAAACCAAAGTAAAAGAATAAATAGCAAATGATGAACAGATGACGGATGGATGGATGGATGGATGGATGGATGGATGGATGGATGGACGGATACATAGAAAAACATCAAATCAGGCAGTCAAAACATCCAGCCAGAAATCAACCGGGAAGCATTTTAAGATACCCAATGCCAATTCCCCACAGGAAAATTCTCAACCAAAGCAGTTCTCACAAGTGAGGCTTCCAAGTAGAAGAACAGCAACATGGAGAGATGCCATCATCAGGTGCTCACAGCACCTCTCAGAAATCAATGGGGGAGTTACGACAGCTAGAGTTCCCAATTGAACTTGCTCGCCATGGGTGAGCTTGCTGTGGCTCTGCTTCCCTCTTCTCTTTGCTGCTGTATGAACTCTTACATTATGGGCTAAATTGTGGTAGCACCTGTTAGAAATGCTTTACCTTCCTGCTGTTCCCAAGGGCACAGTGCTGTCTTGAGCTATTTTGCTGTCTGTTGTCTTTCTTCTCTGTCACAGAGTGAGAGGCCCTATTCCTCACATGTGGGGGCTTCAAGCACTCGTGATATTAGCACACTGGGGTCTGAAGTAGGAGGACCAACCCCACTTCCGGGGCTAGCTACTCAGTGAGCTTAAACAGCGTGTACCAATTAACTTATAGAGAGTACTTCCTAGACTCCCTCAGCATCCATCCTCTAAACGTTGTTGCAGACATGTACAACTCATTTCCCAGGATGCAGCCAGCCTCAGAGCCTCCTTCCTCATCTCTTCTCAGTTTTGTTCTTAACTCCCCAACAAGAGGCTTTGTGTTGGTGCTCTGTATTTTAGTGACCAGTGGCTCTCCTTTCTACATGGGAGAATGGACTTGACCCTTTTGGCATAATATTGTTACTCCATTGGAAAATAATTTTGAAATCCTTTTCCAAATATGTCAGTGACCTTAGGGCCATTTTGGCTTATTGATTCAGTATTGCATAGAAACATTTTTTATTAACTCTTTATTATCTTTTCTTGTTTTGATTTTTTTTTCTTTATCGAGACAACATCCCAGGCTGGCCTTGAACTCATGATTCTTTTGCTTCAGTTTTCCAAGTAGAGTCTAGGATTTTCGGCATGTGCCACCTTGCCTGACACTTTTCTTAATTTTAAGAAGGACAGAAATCACTTCTTGTCCTTTGGGCTAAGGTGAAGTGTGATACATTTTCTTACCAGTTTAATATCATCCTCTAGATACGTCCTCTATTTGAGGACAACATACTGAATGGACTTTTGGAGTCAGATGGAACGGAGGCTTTCTCTGACCACTCCATGCAGTGTTCTGGTATTGTAGCAACTCTGAGGAACTTCTGAAAGAAGGAAGTACTTCTCTCTTAACTATTGTAGGGGGAGGCAAAGTCCCATGTAGTCACCTAGCCCAGGCTGGCCTCACACTGGTTATGTCAGGAAGGATGGCTTTGAACTCCTTACCTCTTGCCTCCACATCCCAGGTGCTGGGATTGTCATCTTGTACCATTATGTGAAAAGTAGACTGTTTTGTTTTGGTTTATTTATTTCACTTTGTGTGTGAATGTTTTACATGCACACGTATGTACTATGTACAGACCTAGTGCTTATGGTGATCAGCTGATATCAGATTCCCCCTGGTAATGGACTTCTGGGTATTATGAGCTGCTACTTGGGTGCTGGGAACTGAACCCAGGTCCTCTGCGAGAGTAACAAGTACTGTTATCCTCTTAGCTGGCTCAACCATCCTCAAAAGTTCCGTCTTCAAGGTAGAAAACAGCAGACTTTAAAGGTGAGAGATCTGTGAAGGGAAGTAGGCGCTTGACAACATAGTGTAGCCAGTTGTTACTGACCTGAATCCTAGTGTTTGCCATAAAAATAAATGGCACCCAGTTTTTGTGGCTCTCAAAACCAGTCGGGGACACGGGACTCTGAGCCCTTCTTGTGTTGCTGAAGATCAAGGAGCATCATGGGAATTCTTTCCCAGCAAGGACTCTGACTTCAAATCTGATGAGCGGAGCAGAGTGATTATTGATCAAATCCAATAGCTTAGCACTTCCAGTGGTTAGTTCACAGGAGGAAGAACCTGAGGAGGAACCCAGGAGAGAGTGGCTTAGGCACTATGTGAAGCTGAGCTAGGTAATCTCCAGGCTGAGCCCTTCCTAATCTGGATGCTGCCCTAGAATGTCTGCATGGCAGGTGTCTTGGTCTTCTCATTCCTCGCTTCCAGGTTAATGCATCCTTCAATGCTGCACTTCCTTTTGTGACCACACAGGGGAGTAGTAGATCATTTCAAGGGACGTCCTGTTTCACGAATGCAATAAAGAAACGAAAAAGACTTAAGTTATACAAAGTGTTACCTCGGTCACCTCAGAATTGATTTCAAGAATATTTTTTTCTTGTTTTTTGACACGTACGGTTTCATGTTCTTCTTTAAACTTTTCATTTTTCAGAATTTCATACGTGAGTACTGTGTTTGCATTATTTCTACCCTGCCGGTGTCCCCTGATTCCTCCTGTTTCCTTCTCCATTACCTCTGGAGTTCATGATCTCTTCTTTAACACAGTAGATGCTTATAGGAATAAAAGCAAAAGGAGAATCCAAGCTTCTCAGGACTTTATGCATCCGTGTGTTGTCTAGCCTTAGAAGCAAAAACTCCGGCCTCAGCAGGAGGCACATTTTAAAGACATGAGCAATTTTATCTTATACATCTTACATATAGGGAAGAGATGAAAGACTTTTTCTTTTTTTAATTCAAGCTAATTTATTTTTGGTAAATATTAAATGAAGAAAAACCATCCCCCAAAATACCTTAACCCTTGAATAAAATCATAAGCAGGAAGACTGTTACAGGGCATTTATTTGGGGGACAGAAGCTCAGGCAAAAAAGCTAAGCATTCAGAACTGGCTGGCCGAGTGGTCCAGGGTAGAAGCAGGGTTCTTAGCCGATCAAAAAGATGGATGTAGTATACTCAATAGGAGACATTTATAATTTATTACAGTTCCAGTAGAGACCTTTGCTGTCTAATCTGTATGGGAAACAGCTGCATTCAGCTTGGTTTTAAAAGCCTAGGCTGAGGTTTCAAGCTCCTCCGAATAGAATATCAAGTAGGAAATCATTCATATATTAGCTTGAGTTACTATTGGGCATTGAAAATTGTATTATCTACCAAATAATCCTGATAGGCCAAAAAGACAGACTTTACAGAGGTGTGACTTTTTTTTTTTTTTTTTGTAGCAAACTCTCATACTTGGTCTTATTTTAATTTGATTTTAATTTGGGGGGAGTGCTTCGTCCGTACTCTACACGTGTCTAACCATTGGGCTACCTCTCGGGCTCCTCATGATTTACTTATTGAGACTTAAGTGTGGCTTCCTGGGATTATTTATAATTAATATGCTTTATGTGCAAGAAGAAAATTTCCTGGTTTATTCTCACACATTCTCTCTCGATCTCCACATAGTCTTGCTGTATAGGCCTGGCCGCAGTGACATCCATGTGCAAATCAGGTTGTTCTCGAACTTGTGGCCATCTCCCTGCCTCTACTTCCCAAGTGTTGAGATTATACCTGTGTGCTGCCCCTGTCTGCTGCTTCATTTGTGTTTTAAGGAAATTAAATCATGACAATATTTTCATGTTGTGTTAACATTCTGAAGTATTATGATTTGTTCTGAATAGTTAATGTATGTCTACATGACATTTTACGTTGCTTGTTAGGAAACACAATCCTGAACCTTCCCTAGTTCAGAAAATATTCTCTCTATAAATACCATAGCTACATAACTACAGCAAGAGTCAATTATAGATTTGACGTCTAAGAGGTATATGATACCGCTCTTGTTTATAAAATCTAGTCGTTTTGAGCGGCAATATTTTGTTTTTAAAAAATGTTTTACCCCTTTATTTTTATTTTATTTGTACGGGTATTTTACTGGCACATCTCAGCACCACATGTGTGCAATGCCCACAGAGGCCAGAAGAGGGCATCGGATCCTCCAGAATTGAAATGGCAGATGGCTATGAGCTGTGATGTAGGTTTTTGAGAATGGAAGCTGTGTCCTTCGAAGGGCAGCCAGTGCTCCTGAGTGCTACGCCATCTCTCCAGCTTGTAACAATATGCTTTTGAGGTTGACTGGCACACCGTTCTTGCTTCTTTGAACTGTCTATGGCTGACACTAGCTCTGCCTGCATCTGCGAGACGTTTCATGTTGTGTATATCATCCTCTCTTGCAGATTGCATTCTGGACGCTTGCGTATATCCTGTCTCATCCTGATGTCCACAGGACTATTCTAGAAAGCATATCCTCTGTGTTTGGCACTGCAGGTACTAAGTTAATTTATATAATCAAGGGCACATTTAGTATATAGGGGTTTGATCTCGAATGTCTATCATGTTTTAAAATCAGGAATCAGGACTGGAGACACGGCTCGGTTAGTAAGAAGTGTGAGGGTCTACACTTGTTCAGTCTCCAGCACCCACGTTTTGTGACAGACACTTCTAATCCCAGCACTTAACATGTAAAATCATGGACTGTGATATGAAAAATTAAAAACAACTTGATTTTTTTGTTCAAAAGTATATTAGTGTATAAGATATGATGCCAGTTTAAGTTGCCCCTCCCTTGCCTCCTACATAATGTCTAAAAATATCATTTTGAAAATATTTTGGTTGGAATTTTTTTTTTTCCAAAGTCAAACAAACTTGACTAGCATGGGTACCTAAGCAATGCACTGGTCATGCCACCCTGGAAGGCGAACCCAGCAGTGCTATGCTTTTATCACCTGGAGATATGAGCAGTAGGGTCACTGAGAACTGGCAATGCTCACAGTTGGGATTCCAGAAACAGACTGGTGAATATGAGGAAAGGCCATTGTCCTACACAGAGCATCAGGTCTGCAGAGTTAATCAGAAGTGTGCAAAAGCGTGTGTCTGCAGGTGGGTGTGCATCTGCAGGTGAGTGTGTGCTCACAGGTGGGCACCCATCTGTAAGTGAGCATGAGTGTACAGGTGAGCGTGTGTCTGCAGGTGAGCGTGTGTCTGCAGGTGAGCGTGTGTCTGCAGGTGAGTGTGTGTCTGCAGGTGAGTGTGTGTCTGCAGGTGAGCCTGAGTCTGCAGGTGAGTGTGTGTCTGCAGGTGAGCATGTGTCTGCAGGTGAGCATGTGTCTGCAGGTGAGCATGAGTCTGTAGGTGAGTGTGTGTCTGCAGGTGAGTGTGTGTCTGCAGGTGGGTGTGTATCTGCAGGTGAGTGTGTGCTCACAGGTGGGCACCCATCTGTAAGTGAGCATGAGTGTACAGGTGAGCGTGTGTCTGCAGGTGAGTGTGTGTCTGCAGGTGAGCATGTGTCTGCAGGTGAGCATGTGTCTGCAGGTGAGCGTGTGTCTGCAGGTGAGCCTGAGTCTGTAGGTGAGTGTGTGTCTGCAGGTGAGTGTGTTCTCTATAGGTGAGCATATGTCTGCAGGTGAGTGTGTGCTCACAGGTGGGCACCCATCTGTAAGTGAGCATGAGTCTGCAGGTGAGTGTGTGTCTGCAGGTGAGCATGAGTCTGCAGGTGAGCATGTGTCTGCAGGTGAGTGTGTGTCTGCAGGTGAGCATGTGTCTGCAGGTGGGCGTGTGTCTGCAGGTG
>JANHMN010000017.1:48470193-48492206 GCA_030674055.1 Rhabdomys pumilio
AGGTGAGCCTGAGTTTGCAGGTGAGCGCATGTCTGCAGGTGAGCATGCCTCTAGAGACAAATAAACGAACAGCAAGCACCCTGACTCCCACACTCTGTCCACATTTACTGATGTCTTTCCTGACATCATGTTCTCTATATTTCTGGTCTTTGGAGAATACAAGGCCAGACTGAGGTGGTGAGGACAATATGGAGAGCCCAAGAGACCCAGAGGTCACAACTGGAGAGTGACATTAATGCTGAGTGTCCGAAGACACAGCGCCAGTGTAAGGAGACAAAACCCTCTTCTCCTTCTGTATGCTGACTTATTCTCAAAACTTGTTATTATCTTTTAACAGAAAACTTTCCTTCAAACAGGGTTTCATGGTAATAGCTGTGCTGTATTGGTGATTTTCATTTTAAGTCATTACTGTAGAATGGAAAACAACTCATAAAAATGTAAAACTTAAAAAAATATGTATATGGAGGTAGCTCAGGAATCTCTGAATAAATAAAATAGTTCTAGAACCATCTATGGCTAAATTATAGTAATGGCTCAGAAATTTAGATGTGAGGGAGGCCACAAGACCATAATATTGAGGAAGATATCCATGAATCTATACAAAGGAAGATGTCAAAGGGGGATATTAGAGTATGTTGTATTATCAAGAATTCTTCAGAAAAGCAGAATTAATAAGAAATGGTTGGGTAGATGACAGCTTGTTAAGTGTATCATTAGATGATAAATGGATAGATCTAGAAAGATACTTATTTTATATTTTTAAAGCTTATTTTCTTTTCTTTTAAATATGTGGCTATACATGTATCTGTGTGTGAGTATAAGCACGTGAGAGCGGGTGCCCATGAGTGGGAGTCGCATCTCCTGTAGCTGGAGTTCTAGGCAGTTGTGAGCCATCTGATGTGGGTGCGGGGAGCTGAACTTGGGTCCTTTGCAAGAGCAGCAGCGTGAGCTCTTAACCACAGAGCCATCTCTCCAGCCCCCAGTAAGAGATGTGTTGTGAGAAACTGGTTGATGTGATTTCAGATCCTAGTATTAATAGTACTTGTTGGGTGTGCTCCCTGAAGTCAGTTCCGTGAGTTTAGTGGTTTCTTCAAAACTGGGCATAGAGTCACTTATACTATGTGCCTCTGTGCATGTCAGGTGATTTCAGCATCCCGCCAGCCATTGAGAATCCTGCCTTAGCTCCTGCCCTCATGGGCAGCCCCAGCAGGGAGCTTAGCCTGTTTTCAGAGCTTTCTTGAGCATGAATACAGCCCTGGAAAAATGAATGGCCTCTGCTTGTATAGGAATCCAGACCTTGTCAAAGCCACTACAGACACCTGGCTCCCTAGAGTTTGAGCCTCGTCCTTGTAATTTACCTATTCTTTGTCCCATCTCCTGTCCACTGCCTCGGATGGCTGCAAAGGTGAACTTTTAAAAATGTTTCTCCCAGCACCCCTCAGAACAAAGATCGCTACTTTTTTGCTTTAGAAGTGTGAAAGACACTGACAATGGTTACATTCTTTTTGTCTATATTCTGAGAGGAAAGACGATGATCAACGTAATACATAAATAAACTAAGACTGTTAGCAGGTGTCAAGTACCGTATGAAAAAGGACAACAGAGTTGAATGTAGACAACCAGCAGTGCCAGGATGGGAAGGTGTGTCGATTAGGCTATCAGGTTTAGCCATATTGGTAAGATGGACTGGAAACGGTTTGGGGTTATAGACAGGTAGGAATCTAGAGGAAGAGGCAGCAGGTGTGACCACACTGTGTGCCCACAGGTTTGGCAGTTATGTTAGAAAGTTTTTGTCCTTTTATTCCACAGCAGAATGTGTAAGAAATGGATTCACCATGTAAAGAGGAATTCTAAGGTTCCATCCATCTCTGCTGAGGCCTTTCTCTTTCCCCTGACAAGCATATGCCCTACCCCCATGCACTTTCTTTATGTCTTATAAGAACTTGTCTAGTTCATGACTTTAACTTTTCATTTTACTTGGCTGTCTGTTCCCGAGTCATTTCTAGAAATTTCTAATTATGAAGAGCCGACTGATGGCCGATCACAGCAGACACTCTGGGTTGATGCATCCTGTCCCATCATTTTCCTCTCTCCCTTTTCTGATGCTGTGCCGACTTCTTTCTGTCCTGTGACTCCGTTCGTTTCCCAGCACCTGGCCCTGCTTCCTTCTCCAGATCTCGGGCTCTGCTTGTCTCCCTGTATCGTCAGCAGGGTTTCCAGCGGGAGCTCACTCCTGTAGATCTAGACTGGTTTTTTGTTTGTTTGTTTTGGTCTTAATAAACTGTTAAAACGTTGTGAGGTTTCCAGAACGGCTGGACATGCTGTGCCGGGAAGGCATAGCCAGAAACTGTGCTCCCAGGCAGACCACAGACTGTCTGGCAAGCCCAGAATGCCCACTAATGCCAAGCACACAGTGACACTGGCAGGGGACACTAAATGACATTGTGTCCCTGAGAACTTCAGCCTGTGAAATCTGAAATTGATGCCAAGCAAGTCAAAAATCTTAGTCTCCTTTTCTTCATGTCATTAGCTTTTTCTTCCCTGGCCTTTTTGCTTTTTATCTTATTTTCTATTCATGTGTAAGTATGTGTCCTTGTGTGTCAGTGTGTGTGTGTGTGTGTGTGTGTGTGTGTGTGTGTGTGTGTGTGTGTATTTGCGCACATGTGCTAGTGCCTGTACAGAGAACATATGCAGAGGCCAAAGGAGGGTGTCAGGTGCTCTCTCTAGTTCCACTTGTTTACTGTGGCAGGCTCTCTCGCTGAGCATGGAGCTTATCATGGAGCTTATGTTTTCTCAGGGAGCCTGGAAGTCTGCAGTTCTCAGGCATCCCCCTGTCTCCACCTATTTTGGTGCTGGCGTGACAGACATTCGCTGGACTCTAGGCTTACTGTGGCTCTGGAATCCAAACTCCAATCCTCCTGCTTGCACTGCAGGCTCTCTTAGCTTAGACAGACCATCTTTCCAGCCCACCGCTGGCAATTATAAACCAAACTGCAATGATTACCTGAACTCTCTATGTGCTAGCCAGAAACAAATGTTCATTCCCTTTATTGTTTCTAAAAAATTAAGGAATCCATAAGATGATAGTTCAGTGAGACTTGAATTTTCTATTTCAGTGAAGTTCCCCACCCCCCAATACTTTCTCCCATGAAGTTTCATCTATTCTCAGAAGGGTGAGCATTGCTTTGCCCACAGAACTGAAGAATAAAATTAAGTCACTTATCTTTTGGCTTTAAATTAAACTATATATTAAATTGTATATTAGTTATTATTTATTCTCTTAAACATACTGTTTTGTTTTGATTTTGAGGTAGGGTTTTCTGTATACCCCAGGCTAGCCTTGAGCTCTCAGAGAAGTCCAGGCTCACCTCAGATTTGCAGGAATCCTTCCAAGTGTAGAGAGCACAGGCTGTACCACCAGAGTGGCTGTTGGTTTGTCTGAGTAGGCATCACACTCACGCACCACTGAGGTTTACTTTCCTCATTCTAGTGGAGCACTGACGTCCATATTCAGATGCTTCTTGAACCATCTATTCATTTCGCGTGGCATTGTCTTCTCAAGATAGCAGTGAGGTACTGCTGACCACAAACACCTAGTCAGCTCAGCAGGTGCACTCCTGTTCCTTGGTAGGCGACCTAAAACAGTCTGCGCTTTTAATATTTAGGTTCTGTGTCCACTGTGTTTGAGGCCATTTTCTTTCCTCATTTAGGAGTCCCTCGATGGGAATTTGCCCATCAGCAATGCTTGCTCAGTCTTAACAGCAAGCAGACAGCTTACATTTTAGTTTATCAACATTTTTATGTATTCACCTCATCTTATAACCATGGATCCGTGTGTTCACACCACCTCCTTTTTTTACTTATAATCTTATTTTGCTTCATTCTAAGATGAGATTTATTGTTTAATTTTATGATTCAAATTTAACTACAACTTTTCCTCCCTCCAAGCCCTCCGATACCCCCCTCTCCACTCTCCTTCAAATTCCTGGCTTTTTTTCTTCAATTGTTATTGCATGCATATATGTATTTGTGTCTACATATTTATTTATTACCAAGAATAACCTATTGAGTCTATCTCCCCCTGACCCTTGTCGATTTACAAGGAATAGGATTCATTAACACAAATACACCTAGGTAGGACTGATTTTCTTGAAGTGCAAGTCATAAGTCGTGCATGCAGAATTGTCCAATTAGGGGCTGGAGAGGAGTCTCAGTGGTTAAGAGCCCTCCTTGCCCTTACAGAAGTCGAGAGTTACCATTCCCACTACCACATCAGGTGATCCACAAGCTCCTTTTAACTTCTACTCCAGGGTGTGTAATGCCCTCTTCTGGATGCTGTGGGTACCTGCGTTCATGAGCACACACCCATACACAAACATAAAACTAAAAGGAAATCTTAAAAAAAAAAAAATGTCAATTGGTTTAGATTTCGGAAGTAGAGCTGTGAATTTTCATCCCGTTAGTCACGGAATTTGTGACTTTGAAAACAAGAGAAATCTTACTCACAGCCAATAATATTTGTATGCTTGTTTGTTTTGTTTTTGTTTTGGGTACCATTGTATTCTGGTTGGAACCACGATCCCGATGAGCATACTGACACTGTAGGGTGGCCTTTGGTAATAAATATAAACAAGTCAGCAAACTAGTAAAATCCAAATTAAGCCCAGTCCCAGGGTGACACTCTAGGTGCCCTCGCCGGCTTCATTAGCTCACTGGTCTTGTTTCAGTGCATCCCAACATTTGCACTAACTCCAAGTTTAGTGGTCCAGTGTCACTTGTGCGCTAACTCAGCTTCTCTCCACTTGGATGCATTGTCTCTGTGCTCTTGCCATCCAATAACAGCATTCTTGAAAGATTCCATCATGCTTCTTCAGCTGACTTAATAATCTTACTCATTACTCGTTCCCAGCTAGCCAGGGCTCTACGGCTGATACCCAGAGTTATGATTGGAATGAATCTTTTTGGTTCCTTTATGTGACAAATTGCCCCAAATAATGAAGAAAAAAGTGAAGTAATAGAGCCAAGATTACTCCAGTGGAGTTATGGACATAGGACACTTAGTTTATTAAAAAGTCTCCATTCCCACTTGAAATCTGATATCCTGAATCTAATGTGGGGATTTAGAGGCTAATGCATATCATACAGAAAATCGTTCACAAGGCTCATTCTCCTTTGCTAGTCTGTCCTGTATAAGCTGGATTAGGCCAAGGACACAATAAATTACACAGATGTTTATTGCAACAGTGTTTCTCAGTCGCCAGCCTTGAACACTGTATCTAACTATTTACAAAAGCAAGAGGTTTCATCTGGCCTACCCTAAATTTCATCTTTTCCAGCCCAAATATATAATTTTATTTTTTTCTCCTTCTTAGCCCTAAGGCTAAGATGGTGCCATTTTTAGAACAAGCAGCCTGAGAACCCCAGCCCAAGACTCCAGCCAAGCAGACATCCATGCATGATAATGGGCTGTCTTAGTTGGGGTTTCCATTGCTGTGAAGAGTCACTATGGTCAAGGCACCTCTTATAAAGGACAACATTTAGTTGGGGCTGGCTTACAGGTTCAGAGGTTCAATCCATTATCATCATGGCAGGAAGCATGGCAGCATCCAGGCAGGCGTGGTGCTGTAGGAGCTGAGAATTCTATGTCTTGATCCAAAGGCAGGCAAGAGAAGATTTAATTATGTGTGAGACCTCAAAGCCCACCCTGAAAGTGACACACTTCCTCTAGCAATGTTACATCTTCTAATAGTACTACTTCTTATGGGCCAAGCGTATTCAAACCACCACATTCCACTCCCTGGCCCCCATAGGCGTGTTCAAACACATGAGTCCATGGGGGCCATATTTAGTCCAACTTCGAAAGTCCCATAGTCTATAACAGTCTTAACAATTTGAGCCTAAAGTTCAAGGTCTCCTTTGAGATTCCTCTGAATCTCTTAGCTGTAACCCCTTTAAAAAATCAAAATCAAAACACAGATCCCATACTTCCAACATCACAGGATATACATTACTATTCTAAAATATCATAGTGAAGAAATACTGGACCAAAACAAAACAGGAAACCAGCTGGGCGAACTCCAAACTCTGCATCTCCATGATGATGTCAAAGCAGTCTTCAGATCTACAACTTTCTTCATCTTTGTTAATGGCAACGACTTCTTTCTCTTGGGCTGGTTCCACTCCCTGTTAGCAGCTTTCCTCAGCAGATACCCCATATCTCTGGCATCTCAAACATCTTGGGGTATCCAAGGTAACTTCAGCTTTATAGTTTCTTGTTCCAATGTCTGGGATCCACACATGATCTTCTGGGCTCCTCCAAAGGGTTTGGGTCACTTCTCCAGCTCTTCCCTCTGTAGTACTCTAGGCTCTGGCTGACTCTACTTCACAGCTGCTGCTGCTGTTCTTGCTGATCATTCCACAAAACTAGCATCTACAATTTGCTGGAGACTTCTACTACAACTACACTTCACCAATAGCCTCTCATAGGCTCTCTTTATGGTGTCAAGCCTCAACTTCTTTGTATAACCCCTTTCAGTCCTGGACTGTCAACTGCAAACGAGAGGCTGCACTTTCACCAATAGCCTTCCCTGGCCTCTCACTGTGCCAAGCCTTAGCTGCTCTCCATGATCCCTTCATGCCTTCAAAACCAGTACCACCTGGGTGATTCTTACATATTAACAAGTTCAACTGCAGCATGAGGTATCTCTGGCTATCTCTGGGACACAGGTTCTTTGTGCTCTCAGAAAACACCTCTCAGAAGATATCACCTCAGTGGTGCAGGTCTCTTCTTAATCACCACTAATTTCTTAGTTTCGGCTAACCAGCATCAGTTGTCCCAGCAGTCGCTTCTATTCTGGACTTTAAAGCCAGAGACACGTGGTCAAAGCTGCCGAGTTCTGCTGCTTGCGGGGACTGGAACATGGCCCCTTGTTCTATTACGTTATCATCAGCTTTCTAATTTCCAGCTCCTTCACTGCCTAAGCTTCGCTGTCCTGGAACTTACTCTATAGATTGACCTTGAACTCAGAGATCTGCATGGTTCTGTGTCCTGAATTCTGGATTTAAAGTCATGTACCACCATGCCTGGATCTAAGCTTTTCTCTACTTGAGACTTCCTCTGTTCTAGCCTGGCCTTGAACTCAGACATCTGCTTGCTTCTGTCTCCTGGGATTAATATGAACTACCATGTCTGGACCTAAGCTTTTCGTGGCCACTATTCCTCACAATCTGGATCAAACCTATGTCCTCTGTTTCTGAACTGTAGTTCATTCCAGATTAAAAGTACAAATGAAAACAACACACACACACACACACACACACACACACACACACACAAACAAATACACCATATACACTCATTAACATGGAGGGTTAATTATTCATTAGGCTTTTTTTTTTGGAGAAATTACTATAAACTTTAGGAAGTAAATTTCTAGGCCCAATTTTGGTAGGAATTGTGCAGGATGGTGTGACACCAGCTCCTGCTTTTCGGAGGTTGTGTCACGTGTTCTTCAGGGACAGTGAGCTTAATGTACACACCTCAACTTTAACTGTCTTAAGCAAGCTGGCCTGTGAATACAGAATGTTTGCCTCTGTGCAGAAAAGCAAACAGCAGTGAGCACCCAGAATTTCAAAAGTCAAGAAGGAACCTGTGGGCCGTGTAGGAATGGGAGCCTTAGCTTTCCAGGGAATTTGTTTTGTGCTTTTCTTCTTCCTTCCCTTCTCTTGACAGTATTGACACCTGCCCCAGAATACAGAGAGCCTGGAACAGGGGAATACTTCACTGCCCAGCCTCACCTCACAATCTACTTTCTGATTGGCTCTTTGAATTGGATGACTCAGCGCTGTCCGCCATTTTCCCTACCTTCTGTGGAAATACAGGCTCTTACCACAGTTGTTCGTTAGGCTCTTACAGACTGTTATTCCAGTGTCACTAGAAAATCAGTGTTCCCTTTTGGGGAACTGATAAAAGGAATTTAAAAACAGAATCAGAAAGAACATTGAGGACCATCTTTTATTAGAGTCTGAGAGGAGCCCAGCAGGCAAGCTTTACAGAGGCCATGGCAAGAGCTGAGAGGAAGAAGATGGGTAAGAACTTAAGTCCTGTCTCCTGGGCTTAGGTTGGATGAGGAGCTTAGCAGATGAGGGCAGCTGTAGAAGATGCAGGGGGTTGAGAGCAAGATTGAGAAAGCTCACAGTGTCAAGGGAGATATGCTTAGGATTTGGACCAGTCTCTGAAAAAGAGAGAGGAAGAAGAGAGAAAAGTATTCATTTGCACACTTATCAATAAAGTACTGGATACAACTTCCTTGAGGGAAGGCTTCTCAGGGGGTAAGGATTATTTTCTCCTTAAGGGGTAATTATAATTATTCCTTCCATTCCATGGTCTTATCTTCCAGTGAATTGGTTGTTGTTGGTTGTTTTTTTTTTTTTCTTTCTTTTCTTTTTTGTTTGGAGGCGTGGTCTCCAGCCAGGTGATTGACAGGTGTTAAATGACCTCTAAGAGAAAAGGACAATGGTATGTAAAGTTCTAGTCTTTGGGTGGATCAGAATGGCATGTCTCCACCTAGATCTATTTTTTTTCTGACCAATAGAAATTAATTTTCTTCACTAGGCCTCATGAAAGCCCACCTTTTCACATGGCATTTTCAATCTTAAGGAAAGAAAATGTGATGCTTCCTTTTCTCCTGCTACCAGGGAAACAGGTGGTTAATGTACTCCAAGATGGCTGATGTCTGTTTAGCTGCCTAATATTAGGACTAAAGAAATGTTTCTTCTATATGTTTGTTATATGTGTATGTGTGTCTATTTGGATGAGGAAGGGGACTTAAAATATGAAGAAGAAGAAAAAAAGCAGTGGAATTATCCTGAAGTCCTCTTTTGGTGTTCTGGTTGACTCATGTTTTTTCTTAAGTCCGAGAAATTATAGTTTCATGATTTATTTTAGAATCTGTTCCTTTTCTTTCTGCCTGGGTGACTCCTACCCACCCTTCTAGGCTTATATAAATTCCAGCCACAAGTGAGAGCAGATGAATTCCACTGATGCCTGAGTCCTCTGCGCTGAGACTTGTATTATAGTTATTTATGTCCTCATAAATTGTCTTCTGCTCTTGTGTCCAAGATCCTCTAAGACTATGATTTTTGGCGTTTTGACTCCATGCTCTTCTTTGAAAAACTGTGGGATATTAGCACGTGTGTAGCTTCTTGTTTGCCTTAAAGACTGTTGTGATACCATTAACATGTCTCCCTTTGTTAGAGGAGAATATCAGAATACTTATGATGTCACACATACAAATGTCCAAACAATATCAAAGTTGTTCTGAAGACCTTTACTTTTGCAAAAGGATGCGTAATGACCTGAACCGGGAGAGCCAGCACACCTTGTTGGTAAGGTCACTTAGATTGTATCCTAATACAGGGTGGGACCTATGGCTCACTCCATTGTTGGGAGCCTGATGTCACAGCCTGATGGGATTGGCTAATTTGTAATCATCAGGAAGGGGGAGGGTGTGAAACAGAGTGAAGTTTTAGGAACATCTTGTTGCCTGAGGTTTAAACAAACAAGCATATGCATGAGAGGGGTATAGAAGACTGGCCTTTGTGCACTAGCCATCTTTGATAGAAAAGCCTGTCTCGCAACTGGACACATTAACTTGTCTGAGACTGAAGTATTGGTGTATATGAAAGACCATAATATATTTTTGATGTGAAGTAGCCAATCTATTGTTAACATTGCTTCAGGTCCTAGAGCATCTGTTTAGGCTCCATAAAACACAGTTATGCTATGAGTGTTCAGTGCCAGAAGCACATGATCATGTTTGTGTCTTTGCTCAATGCCAGAATCAATGACTAACAATAAATTACAGGGCATACCTTTTTCATATTAGCAATTTGCCAGACATTTCCTATTTCCTTGGGTGATCTTGGCTTAGGTGAACAAGATTCACTTTTATTTCAGTCTTAATTATTAATAATACTCTCAGAGCACACATTACATACCACACATCATATTATCTGTAGCTATAGATATCTATATCTATATATATATATATTTATTTACATCCATGCATAGGTTGCAGAGTGGCCACCACAGAACTCAAGATATTTCAGAAGTCTGGAGAAGCTAGGAAGCTGATAGAAATCTAAAGAGAGTTTGTATTGCTAAGATGAAACATGAATGGAACAGAACTGTTGAGAACTGATTGCTACTATGAGTCAGGTTACTGCAGCTCTCACAGGCTGAACATGAAACTGTATTCAACTTCAGAGCTGTTAGAACCAGGTCTAGGTGAAGGAATGACCAGACAATGGTCATCTGCAAATGGTCTAGACTGGCAAACAGAAGGGTAGACTGTCTGAACAGTGAGGGCAGAGCTAAGCTGAAGCCTTGTTGGCAGTTGGGAGATCTCTAACTATTGGTCCTTGACATGGGTGGTCACATGACAAGTGGGTGGGGCCAAGTACACACAGTTCTGTGTGCCCTCTCTTAATGGGGTCTAGGTGAAAGAGTTGTATCCTTTCCTTTGTCTGATGTGTCTGGCAAGTTCTTGGACCTTGCTTCCTTAATATGATTTTAATATGTTCATCTGACCCAACACTCTCAGTTCACCTCAGTAAATTTGTAGCATATGGTGGTTTGAACCAGAATGGTGCCCATAGGCTCATGTGTTTGAATATTTGGTCTCCAGTTGGTAGAACTGTTTGGGAAGGATTAGGAGGTGTGGCCTTGTTGGAGGAGGTGTGTCACTGGCAGTGGGCTTTAAGGTTTCAGAAGTTTCATGCCATTCCAAGTATGCTCCTGGCCTTCTACTTGTGGATCCAGATGTGAGCTCTCAGCTGTTTTGTGCTGCACATCCTTGTTCTGCTGTCATGGACTCTAGCCTTCTGGAACCATAGGTCCTAGGTAAACTGTTCCTTCTATAATTCACCTCAATCATAGTAATAGATCAGAAACAAAAAGTAACTAAGGCATTGGGTGGCACCCTTTCAACTTCCAGAAATAAGTCATTTATCAGTGTATACAGTATGGGTGATGGCAGGCAGATAATTCTTCACATGTCTACCCGGGGATACTTATGTATGTCAAAATGGAGTAAGCATCTGCTTATAAGATGGAATCTCTTGAGGGAAGACCAAGTCTGAAAAATGAGTATTTTATAAAATATAGTGAAAGTTTGGGGAGGGCACAGACTTATCAGATACATAACACATTTGTTGTGTGTTACTGAGTGAAATAACAGCTTTTAAATCTACCATTTATACTTAACAAATATAGTTTATAGTCTTCATGTAATTATGACTTTCATGTAATAACTAAATGGACACATTAAAAGCATCTGCTTTTCTTTCTTCCTTTCTTTTTTTTACTTTATGAGTATAAGAATCATTCTTTATTTTATTTGGTTTCAAATATCCTAAGGTTTGATTTTATTGCATTTATGCCAAGAGTTAAACAGATGGCTTCTAAATTTTGCCTGAAATTCCCCTTAGCTCCTTCCCTGGGCTCTCTGGAGTGGTCTCGGTCTCTGTTGGGCTCCAGCCCTTCTGGTGATTACCTTGGAATTCTCTCAAGTGGAGCTTTCTAAATTTAGAGCCACCGGACTGGACTAACAGCCACAGAGGGGCACTGAAAACCCAACAGTATGGGTGCAAAGCCATTTCTGAGAGTCCTAACAAAAATGTTTTCTTTTAGCAGAAAGATGCTTGGAAATAGAATGTTTCTTTTATTTCTTTTCTCTTGTCTAGGAATGCTACTTTATACTTCCCACATCACATTGATATTTGAGAAACCAAAAGTATACAATTAAAATGCTTGTTTCTCACACCATGTACACAGTTGCACACCACAGCTTCAGCTATTTTCCATTAGAAACAAGCTTTCAGTTCTAAATTATGTAATGTGATATAAAATGTTTCCAAATGTAAATAGTCTAATAGCAACACAGGATTAAAAACTTGTTTTTAATAATTCTCTAAAGGAGGTCAGAAATTTTACTATGACCGAGTTCAAACTTGAAGGTCAGAAACATACCACGCTTTAGAACAGGGAGATGTGGTAGTTATTGTCTTCTCATTGCTGTGACAAAATATTACACAAAAGCAACTTCAGAGAGGAAGGATTTATTCTGGATGAGGTTTGAAGGGAGCAGCTCTTTATGGCGGGAAAAGCCTGGTAACAGAAATGGTGGCTGGTCACATCCTGTCTGTAGGCAGGAATCAGGGAGAGATGAATACAAGAGCTCAGCTGGCTTCCTTTTCCCCCCCTTTTTGTTTGTTCTGAAACTCCAGTCCCTGGGATGACACCCACATCGAGGACATGTCTTTCTTCCTCAGTTAAACCTCTGTGGAAGTGCTGTCCCAGTCGGGCCCAGTGGTGTGTCTCCTTGGTGTTTTGCATCTGGTTAAACAATGAAGATGAATGACCAGCTTCCCACTGGAAGCTATCTCTTCCGATTTGAAGAGTTAATCCTGACTACTAGTCATCACTTACCTTTGGTCCAGTAGAAAAATATTTATCATCTGATAGGCTATAGCAGTAATGAGCTAAAACAAGAACATCAAAAAAGGAAGGAATGTTTGGTGACCTTTTCATTTGTTCAAATATAATTTCTATAAATAGTTACCTTAGAAGAAACCAGTCTTTTGCAGAAGTCAGCTTTAGGATCATAGTCAGAGGATCCTGCTAACTTGTTGCAGTATCTGCTTGTTTATTCAAGGGCGCTAGCTGATTAGGTCTTCCATGGTTTTCAGGATCAGGAAGAAACTGGGCTAAAACCTGTCTGTGGTCTCCGAGTTCTAGAATTGATCATCAGCTTCTCTTATTTCAGTTTGCCACGGCCTTAGGCTTCTGGGCGAGCCTTAGCTCTACAGCCAGTGACTGACAACCTCGTAGTTGAGGCAGAGTCTCTGGGAGCCTGAATGGCAGCCGAAGCTCTCATTGTACCTTGTTTCCAGCTACAGTATAGCTTTGCCTTTCCCTTGTCTCATGCTTTTAATATTTTGATAAAGTCAACTTACTGGACGAGTCAATGCTTGGGACAGCCGTGAACTGGGTGGTATGCACTAAGGCAGCCCAGTGCAGAAAAGGAGGCAGAACATGCAAATGGCAGAGAGGATGCTGAGAAGGCCAGTCTAGGAACCAGGGTTCCAGGGACAGAGGGACACCCCCCATCTCCTGCGACCTCTCCCAGGCACTCTCTCTTTCTAGAAATCACTAGCTGCCACCTCATCATGTGTACGGAAGCAGGTCCAATACCTTTTCCATTCTGCTACCCTCCCCCACTAACTGCAGGCTTTCTATAGAGAGGCATTCATCTCTTATTCCATAACATCCAACGGCTTTTCTTTCCTCCTTTTTCCCCCCTCCCTCATGTTCTTTTCCCTTCAATGCATCTTAGAAATTTTGCTCCCCCCTCCCACTTTCAGGTTGATGTAGAATCTCTCCAAGCTGCCTGTGTTTTCTTGTTACGTGTAATGTATTGAGACACCAGAAGTTGCAGGCGTTTGGTCCATTCTGTTATCAAAAATGGCTGACCTATTATCGAGTCCCCAAAGCCAGTCCTCACCATCAAAGTTCTCAACCAACCTAACTCATTTCTAATGGAAATAATGTGTCTTTGTTATTTTTCAATCCACAAGAGGTAGCTATGACTCACATCTCACGTGAAGTTTAGTTCCTTGAATAACATAGGAAGACATACGTGGGACTAGATGGGTGGTTCTTGAGCTAGGCTGGTTTGCAAACAGCCAGAAAGGCACACATCTGCTGTGAAGATTTTTTTTTTAAGTGCTTTACTTGAATTCCAAGAGATTTTCTCCTTAGGTACCATATGTTACCTATTTGCCATTTCTGTTTGGTACCCAGGAGATGCTTGTACCACAGGCAAAATGAAGCCGACTGAAAAACAGGATGGCTGAGAGGGAAGCACTCTCTCTATAAAGAAATGGCTACTGGGGACCTAGGGGAGGGAGGACTCAACTTCTTAGATCTCTTTTTGAAAAGAGATCATGTAGAAACCAAGTGTCAGGAAACATATTTCCTGACACATCTGCTGGCATGTGCTCAGTGACATATGCATCTCAGCAGACATTCTAAATAAGTCTATTTGTCCCCAGGTCATGTAATCTCTATTTTCTTAATAAAATGTATTTTACAGGGTTATTAAAATAGTACACTAGGCCTCATACACTTGACCTGGATATAGAACTGGTAAGGGCAGTGAAGACCACACAGGATTTATCTCACTTGTAAACTGAGGGGCTGGAATACAACCTGACCTTTAGATCAAACCCGATAATAGCTCATTCTCCTCCTCTTGCCCTGTGCGTAGGAGTAAACTTTTTCCATACCAAGCCTGGTGTTTTAGATTTTATGGAGTACAAAATCTCTGCTGTGGCCTTCTCTCACCTGCCATTGTAGTGGAAAAACCAGACACAGATGAGTGTTGATGTTTTTATTGGAAGGCTAAACTTTATAAAATAAAGCAGCCAGCTAGGTCTTACATGTCGTCACAGTTAGTGAACCACACTCTTATCTGCGGCTTCATAAGGGAGAAGCATGAAATTAAGGAAAAAAGGAAGGAAGGAAGGAAGGAAGGAAAGAAGGAAGGAAGGAAGTAGGTAGGTAAGATAGACTAGATAGATAGACAGACAGACAGAGATAAGGAAGTAGGTAGGGTAGATAATGGACAGATGTAGGTAGGTAGGTAGGTGTAGAGTGAAAAATTATAAAGACCATTTTATAAAATATATACAGGCTTTTCTTTAAAGGGAATGAAAAATACAGAAAGTTTTTATGACCCCTAGACCTGAGCAAAAGAATGCAGGTTCACTAGTTCAAGGACGTGAATGTAAGATTTTAGGTCTTCACTGCCCCAGGATACATTCCAGGAGGAGTACATTGTCCCTGAGTCAGAGGACACTTGCTAGATTAACATTCCTAAGATCCCAGGGAAGAGAACCCACCGGTTGGTGGGGAAGGCCCAAAGCAGGAAGACACATTCCTGACCACAAAGAAAGATGCAAGTCATCTGGGTGGTCCCAGGAACTGGCTTACCGCAAGATAAATGGTTGGGCAAGGTTACATTCTTACAAAAGATAAGTGTATAAGATGTTTTCCTGCATGACCCTGACTAGATTTGGGTTGAGACCTTTTAAGACTTTCTACTGTTTTTATGTTATGTTTCCTTGGTAACCCCTTCACCTCCTTGTGGTTCTGCCCTTTAGAAGCCCTCCACTCCTAGCTGACAGGGTCAACACTCCTCTGACCCAGGTATGGTGTCTTGCGATTTTTGGGTGGCCATGACTTCCCGAGACTTGAGTAAGGGTCTCCTGAGTTTTGGGGCCTCCAGTAGGTAGGTAGATAGACAGACAGACGTAGATAGGTGGGTGGGTAGGTATGTAAGCTGGGCCAGTGACATCGTCTTATGCACTACTGCTTAGAGGGATCTGACACCTTTGTAATTATTTAAAAAAAAGATAAAATGGTTGGCTTACAGGGTAATTGCTTCTGACTCCAAGCCTAAGCTCAGGACCTCAATACAAAAATTAAAATAAAAATTTAAAATTAATAAAAATTTTCTGGATTAAAAATATGTCAGACTCAGAGAAGGCATGGCCTGGTTTTATGGCTCATCATAGGAACTGAAAGTTCTCTCTTACACCTCGATGGTAATCAAAGAGAGGTGAGTGATGTGTGCTCACAGCATGAGCACTTGGGATTTCTGCCCTCGACTATAATTTCAATCATTATTTTCACCCCTTAGGTGTATTTACCTCTGTTTTTAAAGGAGGAGGGTAACTTTAAAATTAGTATAGTAATAAGAGCAGCTTTAAAACACGAATATTTAATAAATAAAGTACAAGAAGATGGTTTGTTTATTTACTGATTTACTGTACCCAGGGCCTTTGACATGTAGGTCAGTGCTCTCCCACTGTGGGATATACAGTTCCCTTCTATTTCTTTTAATCTGCCACTGAGTTTTGTTTTTCCTTAAACTGTGGCCTCCAGACCAGCAGTGTAGCATCATTGGAGAATTTCCCAGAACTGTCAATCCTTGGGTTCACCACATACAAGGTTTTTATTAAATTCTATTTCACTTAACATTCCCCCCATTCTGCTTTAGAATTGTCTCTAAATCTTTCCCATTACACACACACACACACACACACACACACACACACACACACACACGTTACAGCTTTTTCAAACTGGTCTTCTCTTCCACTGTTTCAAACATCAGCCCACTGGGTCTGTTCATTCATCCCACCACTAATAATGCTGAGAATGCTTCCCATGCACAAGACATTGTGTTAGATCGTAAGTACGCTAATGAATGAGAGTCAGAAGGAAATGAAATGTTATTGTACTTGGAGAACCCCATGATAAAAATATGAGCTGAATTAATTCCTGTATCAAACCCATGAAGATAGCATGGCATGGCGCTGAGTTGGGAAAGAACTGGAGTAGTCGGGGAATGCCTCTTGGGTGTAGGGGGGATGCTTTCCTGTGGCCTGATGGTGAGTGGGAGCCAGTGTTACAAACAGTTGCAAAGGGCAGAGGGAATCATAATGATGGCTTAACGTCTGCTGAGTTCTTGCTGTTGGGCAGCTGTGATTTGGAGACATTTACATTTATGTTTACCATCCTGACAGCAACTCTATAAGGCAGATATAGTCAACATTCCAGTTTTATATGATGTAAGCCAGCTGAGTCAGGCAAACAGGCTCGGAAATGTAACAAAGGTCACACTGTCTCCAAGATTCCGTGGGAGGTGCAGTAAGAGGGATATGCAGACTGTAATTACCAGAGGGAAAACACTGGCGTTATCTTTGTGCACCAAGATATTTTATATTCTCCATAGACACCAAATGGGCATTGCAGAACTTAATTCAGTTTTGATACTGTGAGGGAATCCGCTAATTAAGGTCGAAGTCTGTCATGACCAGATAGCTTCTCTGAGCTCCATACAAAATGGAGGCCCTTTCCCAGCAGGGCTTCCTCCTCTCTGACCTTGTCTGGGGAGCCTGAACCCTCACACCCTCTACTTGGGGAAGGTCAAGTAGTCCTTAGTAGACCTACAAGTTCAACTTCCTCTTTCCCTGCCTGCCCCGGAAGTCCCAGGGGTTCCCAGAATGCCTCTCCATGCAAATGAGGCATCCATAGAACTTTCAAGCTCTAGTCAGTGATGTTCATTTACCTTGAAAACGTCTTCCTATTCCTCACGGTCCATATATACCTGTGGTCCACCCCAAATAAAGTATATACATACACACCCACCCAGAATAAAAGTATGTGCACAAGCTAAGACCGTCTATGAGAGCTGCTCCATTGAAGGTCATCCGAGAAGGCCTTCCTCTAAAAGAGATGTAACACTAAGATCCTTAGAGAAAGCCTTCTCTGCCATCCACACCCCCACCCTCAATCCCTTTGAAATTCCCAGCAATGTCTGGATACCCTGAGAGGGAGGTTTTTATATCACATGGTGTATATTTGTGTGTGTGTGTGTTTCTTTTAAAATTACAATTTTGGTTAACATACAAAGAAATTGTGATGTTTTCATACCCAAATATCTCTCTATATACTTTGTTCTTATTCAAGTTTTTGCTACACTTACCCATCTGACCTCTTCTTGTGCTGACCCCTTACTCTGCATTAATTACATTCCACTACCCACTCTTGTTCTCCTCCTACACATTTATCTCCCCTCTCTTAGTTCCTGTCTACTGACACAGCATATGCGCATGTTCATAGATGTACTCAGATACAGATTTTGTACATAAGAGCAAACAAGTCATATATTTTTCCCAGTCTGTATTATTCTGCGTAGTATGATGATATCCAGTGCTTAAAATGACTTATCTATTTTATGTGTATGTGTGTTTGCTTACATGCATGTAAATGTGCTGTATGGATATCTGGTGCCAGGATGTTGAATCTGCCTGGAATTGAAGTCCTGGGTGGTTGTGAGTGCTGCAAACCAAACCCAGGCCCTCCTTAAGAACAAGAAGTTGTCTTAATTGCTGAGCCACATTTACCAATTCCAGTGATCTCCAGTTGTATTCATTTTCCAGTGAATTCCATTTCAATCCTCTTTATACCTGAGTAAAATTCCACTGTGTGTATGTACCACATTTCCTTTATTCTAGGAATAGTCACCTAGACTGTGTCTGTATCTTGACCATTGTGAACAGAGCAACGACAAACATGGGCATATGAGTAACTCTGTGGTATTCTGGCTTAGATTTCCTTGGAAATGTACCCAGGAGTCATGTAACTGTATCAGATGGTAGTTTCTGCTTTAGTTTCATCAGGACTTTACGTCCTGATCTCTGTAGTGTCTGCACAACTACACTGTCCCATCAGCAGTGTATAAGAACTCTGCTTACTCTATATACATCCCAAGATTTGTTCTCATTTGCTTGTCTGTTAATAGCCATTCTTACTGGAATGAGATGGAATCTGAAAGTTTTGTGTGTGTGTGTGTGTGTGTGTGTGTGTGTGTGTGTGTGTTTGTGTGTATAAAATATTTATCTTCCATAGTTGGACTTACTTTGGAATATGATGATCTCCAGAACTTAAAAAAGAACAGTTTATTTTTAGTGTTTGAGTGTTTTACTTGCATGTGTTTATGTGCACCATGGCATGCAGTGCCTATGGAGGCCAAAAGAGGGCAGCAGAATCCCTGAACCATTCTGTACATCTGCTTGTGGAGGCCAGAGGAGGATGGTAGATGTCTTCTGCGATTGCTTTTTATGCCTTAATTTTTGAGACAGGATATCTCAGCTAACCTGGAACTCACTGATTTGGCTTGGCTGGCTGACCTGCAAGCCCCAGGGACCCTCCATCTCTGCTTTCCTAGTGGTGACATTCAGTTCTACTTAGCTTTTTCCACAGGTGCTGGAGACCTGATCGCATGTCCCTATGTTTGCATGGTAATTCTTTACCAACTGAGCCATCTCCAAACCCCTGAAGAAAATGTTGCTTGCATCCCCCAATGGCTAAGCATGCCCAGCACTTTGTGGAACATTTACTTTACTAGCCTGTTTTATTTCCTCTTGTACTGCTATTCTTTTAGCACAATGAGGATTTTGACAAAGAAGAATGAGGCGAGAAAAAACTAAACCCTTTCCCACACAGGGACCCTCTTAGTCATCCTGTAGCCACAGGACTGTTACAGCTGTGTTGGATGCCAGTCCATCTTGTCAGAGAAAAGCAGCAAAATCAATACATCACAGCGGTACTTTCCTTGTTGGTGAGCTTATCCTGCATTGACTCTTCTGCACGACTCTACCTTCTGGTCTCTCTAGTGCATCTCTTCTTTAATCTTGAAAAATCTCTTTACAGGTAAAGACAAGATTAAGGTGTCTGAAGATGACTTGAAGAAGCTCCTTCTAATTAAGTGGTGTATTCTGGAATCCATCCGTTTGAGAGCCCCTGGTGTCATTACTAGAAAGGTAGTGAAGCCAGTTAAAATTCTGGTAAGAACTGGTTTTGTTGGAAAATAATGAACTTCCTAGGAAAAGTATGTGTTTTGTTTAGACATTTTCAGGATTGATATGTTTTGATTTTTTCATTTTATTAGAACTGAATATAAATTATATAAATGTATAAATATACATACATATATATTTGTATATATACATATATACACACACACACACATATATATATACACACACATATATATATATACATATATACATACATATATATATATATATGTATGTATGTGTATATATAGTTGTCATATACAGCATGCTTTGAAATATGTGCACATTTTATAATGGCCAAATAAAGTCATTAATCTGTATATTGTTTTATACACTGAATCAATTCTTGTATGAAAATATCTGTGCACTTTTTCAGCTGTTACTACACTGTTTCTAACTTTAGGGACTACATGGTGTCCCATCGCTCTTTAACCTATTCTACCGTTGAAATGGAATTTTGTATTATTTGCCAGCATTCCTCAAGTCCCCACTTACCTCACAGCCCTCAGCAACTACATCTCTAAACTCTACTTCTGGGAGCTGAACTTTTGCACTTGAGATGGTGAGGTTCTTGCCTCTCCATGCCTGGCTTATCTGTCCTCAAGCTTCTTCTGTACTGTTGCAGAAGTTCCATCTTTTAGAAAGCAGAATGGTATCTCACAGTGCACGTTCTTATTACATTCTCTTCATTCATCTGTAGCCAGACAGACACACTTGGTTCCATGTCATGGTCCCCAGAAAGCATGCTGCAGTAAGCATGAAGGTGCCGTTATCTTTTTGACATGTTAATTTCACATCCTTTGTAAACTCAGTAACTGGATATCTGTTGATTTAAGAAACGGACATCTTCCCACTGGATATTCTTGGTACCTTTATAAAATGTCAGCTCACCATAAATGAGTGGATTTACTGCAGGTCACTCTATTCTATTATATCGGTTCACGTGTCTGGTCTTGTGCTGTTTTGATGCCTGTAAATGTGTAGTGCCTTTCAGGTCATGTGTTGCACTGCTTCCAGCTTTGTTCATTTCGGTCGTCAAGATTGCTTTGGCTACGTGGGGCCCCTATGATTCCATGTGAAGGCTAACTTTCCATTTTTCCAATGGAAAATGTCATTGGAATTTTGGTAGCTTATATTATTGTATGGGTCCTTACGTTCCTTGGAGTACTAAGTGACCTTAGACAGTTTGACACACTAAGTTAAGTAGCACTGTCTCATTCAGTCTTTTGTGGAATATTTTTAGTTAAGATATAACCTTTCAAGTAGAAATTTGGCTATGCTATCCTATATCAGAGTTATTATAATGTTTAAATCAAGCAGGTGGGCTCTTGTCAGATGACTCAACACGTCTTGCTATTTTAAAATTTTATTTATTTTTGAGAACTTTTATATATGCGTATGGTGCATGCCTGTATATACATTTGCCCACTGACACCTATTTTCAGGCATGGGGACAGCAGGGCAGTGAGAACAGTATAGGGCAGGGAATTCTCCAGTTCACCATGTAAAGTCTGTGCACATGGCCAGTGGCACAGTACAGTAAAATATTAGTGAATCATTCACCAGATCCAAGATTTCACAAGAATGGTTTGTATTAAGGGTCTGAACTACCCAGGGCCAGCACACTGGTCCCTCTGCTCTCTCGCTTTTCTATTTTATACACAGTTTGAGAGTTTGGGGATTGATAGTAGGGGGTTTGGGTAGAACACAAAAGAGATGAAAATCCCAATTTGTAACTATTAAAGCATTTGGACCCCTGCGAAGACAAGTTAGTTCACCAGTCTTACACAAATTACAGCATTTTGTCTCATTGAGATTTAGATTAGTTTGACTTTTAAATAATCTATTGATTACTTCAAGCTGTGAATGGACCCTGAGAGGAAATGGTCTGCTAGCTACAATGAAGAAGAGAGATGTGTCTGTCCCTCCAAATGCTACTATAATCCTGATTGAGCTTTCATTAAACACCATTTGTATTCTTGTTAAAAAAATAAATACCAGACTTGATATAGACATCTCTGTCTCACTGAGTTTCATGGTGGCTCTTTGAGAAACTCAGATTTTTTAAAAAAGATTTATTTCTAATATTTCATATATTTTAGGTCTTTTGTAGATGATTATTTGGTGTGGGGTGTTGAGCAGGGTTTTTTTTTTTTTTTTTTTAAGAGAACACATGTGTGTAGCCCCAGATGGCTTGGAACTTGTAATGATCCCCCTGCCTCACCCTCTAAAGAGCTAGGATTATAGGTGTGATCTACTCTGTCTGGTTTATATAGATGGTCTTTCATTGTTGCTTAAAGTTTTGGTTTTCAGTTTTAAACAACTTGTTTGTAGAAATACAATTGATCACTTTTTCTTTCTGTGGTTACAAGAACTTGTGCATGCTGGGCAAACCTTCTATCACCAAGCTACATTCACAGGCCAACATTTAGGAGTGGTTGTAGATTTGGGTGATTTCTTATATATGAGCAATATTTCTCCTTCTCCTTCTCCTTCTCCTTCTCCTTCTCCTTCTCCTTCTC
>JANHMN010000017.1:48500986-48537673 GCA_030674055.1 Rhabdomys pumilio
TGTGTGTGTGTGTGTGTGTGTGTGTGTGTGTGTGTGTGTGTGTGTTGCACACAGGGTGAGGTGGAGAGTTCTGTTAATGTATCCCAGGGCAAGCTATGAAGTCATTGATGTGTCTTGCATTACTAGTGGAAACCGTACAACTATTGAAAAAAGATAAGTCAGGACCCAGTTAATATAGATTAGAAGTACTGTTAGGACCCGGTTAGTATTGATTAGAAGTACTGTTAGTTAACCAATAAAATAGCTCTTGAGCAACCAACATTAACACAACTACTCACTGATTCAGTAACTACTTTCTGAATATATGCTATGTCTCATTGTAGGGTTCTGAACTAATGTCACCACTGAAAACCAAATCAAACAAATTCCCTTCCTCCATAGAACTGTCCGTGTCCTAACTCAGGTCACTTTCTTAAACACTGCAGATTTAAAGATATCCAATGTTCCTGAATAGTTTATTGTGGTTGGAGAGATTGGATGTGATGAGATACAAAGATAGCCCTGGTCTTTTCCAAGCTCAAACTTGCTATACCGGCTTGATCATCTGAGCTCAATTCCTAGAACCCACATTACAGGTGGAAGGGCAGGACTGGCTACCAAAGACTGTGTCTGACCTTCACATGCCTCTGTTTTCCTATATGCATGTGTGCACACACAAACATAACACACTAGCCCTACTTAAAGGCAGATACTGCACAGTAACTGACAGAGTTACATTTAAAATAGCTTCTGTATCAGTGTGGAATTAGAAAAGGCTTTTTAAATCAATAATAAAAAAAATTCAACAATGACTCTGTCATCCTGTCAATTTACAAAGCAATTAAAATCTAAAAAAAAACTCCCATGAGAGTTCAGCATACCTATATGTTAGTATTAAAGCTATTATATATTTGGGATTTGTGAAGCTTTAAGCACATTTGTTTCTATAGATTTATAATGTGTATAATTTTATGGTTATATATTATTCAGTAAATTATTTTTGCATAATATTGCATTTGAGAAGGGTCATGAATAGCTTTTACCTTTGCATAGAAATGGCCCATTGCTTCTGAAGAATGAGCAGATTCAAATCCCCATGGTTTTAATGGACAATGAATGAAATTACGGTTTATTCTGAGTAATATGTTCTGTAAATAAAAGTGTCCCTTAAATTCCATTAGGTAAATAGAATAAAATGAAAGCATTCACTCATACATAATTTTTAACATTCCCCTAACATTTAGAAATGCATTCTGATATTTCACGGAACATGGGCATGTCCATAAAAATGGATTAGGAATGAGGGCAGATGATATGCATGTGTCATTAGGACTAAGGCTCTGAGCCAGGCTACCAGAGCGCCTTACTAATTTTTAAACTGTGCTTCTCTTTTGTCAATGCCTTGCTAAGGATAGGTGCCTCACCAAAAAGAGCACAGAAGCCACTAGCAGAATGGCAGTCATTATACTCCTGGCAACTTAATGCTGATACTTCACCATGAGGCTGAAATTTAAGTCTGTTGAGAGCTCTGCAGCATTGCATGGGTGTTCTTTAGCACTTAGATGAGGATGCTAACAAAACAAAACAAAACATGTGCTTTTCTGAGCAAAATTTTCAGAAAAGAACCTTTCCCCCCTTCATATGCAAAATAGAACCCTTTTGTGGTGCAACGGGGTATTTGTCTATGGAGAGAAAGAAGACACTTCTGGTCTGTCCTGTGGACATCTCACATCGTTTAACTGAGCTACTGACTGCTCTTTAGTTATTTTCATATCTCTCTTGTTCAGAAAGAGAGATGGATGTGGTGATTCATTTTTCCAACCTACTTTAATAAACGTTCAACCTCTCCTCTTGCCCACCACCCGCTAGAGGTAGTAGAAGAGAAAACTTATCAGGATTTGGAAGAAGTGGACCTGTTTAGCACTATTTCTTAGGGGTGAGCTCTGTCTTCTTTCTCAGCAGTTCAGCCCTGTAGCAAACACCAAATACGACTCAGCAGCTGCAGAACAGTCCTCTTGGCAGTCAGACACCATGCACGATCCAGAAGCTGTAGTTCAATCCTGAAGATTGAACTATAAGGTTCACCAACCAGCCCGAGGCCACCTAAAAAAATGGCGAGAAGCTACAGGAAACTCAGGAGCACTTCTTTGCCAAGTTTCTTTTAATGGCAGTGTTACCAAAAAACAGAGCTCAAGAATGCTATCTATGTGAAGCAAACTGATACATGTGTGTTGTTAGTGAAGAACAGCAAGGAGGAGCAAACCAAACCTGCTCCAGCTCCCAATGTCTATGTGGTCATTGTTACACTCATTCATCGTGTGTCCTGTCACATGTTTGCTGTGGCTCCTGTCTACAAGCATAACAGAGTATACATAGCGTCAGGGATTGGTGTTTGCCCATGAAGTGGGCCTCAAGTTGGGCTGGTTATTGGTTAGCCATTCCCTCAGTCTCTACTCCATTCTTTGTCCCTGAATTACTTTTAGATAGGACTGATTTTGGGTCAAACGTTTTGTGACTGGTTTGATGTCCTTATCCCTCCATTGGGGACATTAACTGGCTACAGGAGGTGGCCTCTTCAGGCTAAGGTCATCCACATTGACTCTGGGAGCCTTTCCCATCCTAGGTCTCTGGGAGTTCCTAGAGATTCAGCCTACCTTCCCACCCTCAGCAGCTGCAGATTTGCTTTCAGTCTCCTGCCCCTCTGGCATTCTCTCCAGTCTCTCCCCTTCATTCCCCCTCCCCTCTTTCACCCATTTCCCTCCCTCCCTCTGTCTCCTATGACTATGACTATTTTATTCCCCCTTCTAAGTAAGATTAAAGCATCTTTGCTTGGGTCTTCCTTCTTGTTTAATTTCTTTGGGTCCATGGGGTTATGGGTATCCTGTACTTTATGACTAGTATCCACTTACAAGTGAGTACATACCATGCATATATTTTTGGGTCTGGATTACCACACTCAGGATGATATTTTCTAATTCCATCTATTTGCCTGTAAAATTCATGATATCTCTGTTTTTAATAGCTGGATAGTACTCCATTATTTTCTGTATCCATTCTTCAGTTGAGGGACATTTAGGTTGTTTTCAGTTTCTGGCTATTACAAATAAAGCTGTTATAAGCATTTCCTTTAAGGTTCAGTTAGATCTTTCTAGAACGGCTTGTCCTCTAGGATTATGTAATATACCTGCAATGTGCTTTATATTATAGTATGCAAAGAGTTACTTCATCTTACTGGAGGCATATCTGGGGGATTGTCAGTCTTAATTGTACAGGTATGCCCATAATAACCATTACCTCTAGCCATTACACATTCAGCCTTCTCAGAACTCAAAGCAGTTGCCCATTGAACCCTGAATATGTATCAATGGTGTGGTATACATACTTTAGCTGTCCAAATTCTGCAAAATGAAACACACCCATCTGTCATATTTCATTTCTTTTTGTATCCTTAGTGTTAGTTCCAGTAGGCAATGGAGTTGCCTTTGGTTATACAAAAGATGAGCCTGCTCATTCTTTTCTTATAATTTCTTTGGCTTGTTGCCAGATGATAAAATTTTCTTTAAACCTTTTCTATTAATATGGTGGGTTTTTTTGTGAAAATTTTAGTCTTCTAACATATTTCCTATTAATAATTGATCAGTTTCTTCATTTCCTTGAGCTAATAGACCTGACAAGCCTTTATAAGACCAAACATGAATGATATTATAATGGATAGTTTCTATAACAAAGTTCATTTTGAATTATCTGGAATAAATTCAGCAGTTTTTATATGCAGAACAACTATTTCTTCATATTGAGAGTCAATAATTATATTAAAGGATTCAGGAAAATCTAATACCATAAGCATTTTACACAGCTCTGATTTTTTAACTGAAGTGTATGAGCTTTGAATTAATTACTTTTATTTTTTCATATGACTTATAGCCTGCCGTTCTCAAACTCTTTGCATCAGTATAGAATGTGGGTTCTTTAAGAATTGGCATTTCTTGTACAATACATGGGAGATCCAATTAGTTCTTTTTATAAACTGAATGCATTTGCTTTGGGGATATTTGCTCTTAATTTCTCCTAAATTGTTGTTTACATACTCATTGTCAATCTTCATTGATTACCAATAATGACATAATCTCATCATTAATACAAGGTATTATGATTTCTGCCAGGTCTGTTCCTGACAATTGATATAGTCTTATTCTACCTTTTATGATTAAATCAGAAACTTCTTCTATGTAAGTATTTTTACTTTGTTGTGTGCTAAGAAATTCCATTCCATAATACTGTCTTCACTTTGCATATGAGCCCAAAAGAATGACTTGAAGGCAAAGTAACCAAAACACAAATCAAGTTTGAGATCTGTATGATCCACATATGCATCTTGCAGTCTCTGTTCTCCCAAAATAAACTCTTTACTTGGACTGTTTCAGCCTGAATCTCCTTGTAAGGTTTAAAACAAATTACTCATCTTTGAGTAGTTAATCCAATGGTAGGTAACAGCCAATTACTATCTCTCATTAATTTTTGAAAATTGTTAAGAGTGTTGAGGTCTAGGAGTTGCCCAACAAGCCACACAAACACTAATCGCAGTCAAACAGAGATGGTTTATTAAATACACACCCTCAGACTGATCGATCAGGGCCATAGCACAGAATTCAAGGGCTAAGAGTATGATTTTGAACAATTCTCAGGGCTGGCTTATAAAGGAAAACACTACAATGAGCTCTTGTGCAGGTGCAGGAAGTGCTGCCTGGTGGTTAACTCTGACTCAAGCTATTTTGGCTAGCTAGCCAGAACAGTTCTACCTGATCTTTATTCTTATTGGTCCTAAGTGGAGCTTACAATTGTAGAATTTCTTAAGATTATCAAAACCCAGAACATACAGAACATAATAGGGTATGTGGTCAACATGACCCTACTCTGAGTTAATTTTTTTTCTGTGTCAATGACTGGTAGGCATATTACAGCAACAGTATGAAACATGGAACGAAATGGCTACAGCTATGCTGGGGAGGGACAGACTTCAACATTCCCCCTTAGAGTTGTTCCAATGAGCCAAATAATTGACAAAAAGTCAAAAGAGAGAGAGAGAGAGAGAGAGAGAGAGAGAGAGAGAGAGAGAAAAGAGAAAAAGGTTAGACATATACCTGAAGGGTGGCCAAACTATTTTTCATACGCTGGATCCCATATCCAAAAGACCTAGAGAATGAGAGAACGTATATGTATGCAGTCTTTGGGTGCCTCTTCAATTTGGGCCCAAACAATTTACATAAGTCTACTGTGAGGGTAGGGGAACCATAGGCAGTGGTATTAGTAATTAAGCCCTGGTCTGTAGTTCTAATTAAAGTTCATTGGTGTTGTACTGGAGTATGTACCTCAGTAACTCAGGGTAACACAAAATAGAGAACTTGTCTCCAGAGTCTTTTACCACTCCAATTTTTAACTGGTTCTGTAGATGTTGACTTATGGCCCATTGCTGGTTCAGGTTCTGATGTTTTCAGGGGGTGAACTTCAGATGAGAGTGATTCTTAAATCTGTCAACATTCTTCATTTCCCTGATTTGTTTGTTTGTTTATTTATTTATTATAACAAATACAGGGGAGTTCTATGGGCTGGTAGATTCTTCTATATATTGATCCTCCAGTTACTGTTGTACTAATGCTCAAATGCTCGTGATTTTTCCTTTGTTAAGGGCCACTGATCTATCCATACAGACTTCTCAGTCAGCCATTTTAAAGATAAGGCCATTGGAACTTCAGCAGTGCCCCACCACCTCTAAATTTGGAAATTCAATAGTTAAGTTCTGTGTTAGGACCATTTGCACAGCTTGGGTTTGGTTTTTTTGTTGTTGTTTTTGTTTGCTTGTTTGGTCTGTTTTTTTTTTTTTTTCTTTTTATGACCTGTATCAGTATCTTCACCAGGAGCATCTGCCATTTCACTCCTTATTTCACCATGGGATTGCAGGAATGTTAACCTGAGTACCCAACTGGTGTAAAAAGATCTCTTCCCCATAAATGTATGTGTATGTCAGCCACATAAGGCTTTAACATTCCTTTTTGACCTTCTGGTCCCACACATTCATTCCATCACATATTTTGTTTTATCTCAGATAACTTTCCAAGTCCTAGAAAGTGTGGATAAACCTTTTGAAGTGGCCATTCTGAATTCCAGCATTTTGTGAAATGATCAGCTCTTGTATCCACCAAATCTATTTCAATATTATTTACTTGCAATTTTAATTTTCCCTCTGCTCATTAACAACTGTTTGGCAGAAAACACATTTTCCAGTATTTCCAAACCCTACTAGATCAGCTATGCAGATCAGCTATGCCTTTGCAGTAGGAAACAGTGGTGGCTGAACAGTCCTATCACATGCATTACATTGCATCTCTCTTTGTACAAAGGCCATAATTTTAATTTCTCTTTTGAAATCTTCATCTGTAATTCCTGAATGTACAATGAATTTTTGAAAAATCAAACCGATTGTTCCCAAGATCATCCTTACTGTCCCTGAGGGCAAAGGACCATAAACTCCAGCAGTTATAAGAAGTTGTTTACCTGTGGACAAGTCTACAGCCACATTGCCTTCAATATCCTGCATTAAATCACCAGTACCAAGTGTCCACTGCTTGTCAATCTTTTTTCCATCTGCTTGTCACTCTTTGGCTGAAACAGCTCATACATTTTTGATGTAGGGTCTCAAGCTAGGACCCCAAGGCCATTTCCCAGCAGTAAGAAATTTCCTTGAATATTTCTTTTGGACCTATACTCATTGGCCCAATGGCAACCCTTGCCACATTGCCTACACACCCCTGGAAACCTAGACTTTCATTTTTGTTTATAGTTAAAAAATTCCTTATCCTTAGAGATGCCTTTTTCACAATTTTGTTGCAAATGACCATATTTTCCACAACTGAAGCACCAGAAATTTTGATATTGGAGACCTCTAGGTAGAGCTTGACTGATTATATTAACATGGTACACATTAGAATCAATATCAGTCATATCCCTTATCTACTTGTCCATAGTCACTGCCTGCACTTTTAATAGATTTTTTTTTTTTACATTCGGGATTTGCATTTTCAAATATCAAGGTCTCTATCAACATCGGTCTTGCATCAGTTTCTAATAAGGCTTTGTTCACAGCTGAGACTAATCTTTGTGAAAATCAGTGAAGGCTTCTCCAGAGCTTTGTGTAACTTTGTGAATGAGTTGGCCTTTCTCTGGGCTCCTCAATTTTGTCCCAAGTTCTTAAAACCACTAAAGAACATTGTTCTATAGTAGCATCATCAAATTGAATCTGTCCTTGCATATCAGGGTACCTCCCTTCACCAGCAGCTGGTGATTTACTATATTCCTTCCCCTCGCTCTAGTTCACTGTTCAGTATTCATATGGCTTCTTTCCTCCACTTTTTTAAGTATTTCTTTTAAATTTTTATACATCTTTCTTTTTTTTTTAAATTTTTTATTGGATATTTTATTTACATTTCAGATGCCAATCCCTTTCCCCATTTCCCTTCCCCAGAAAACCCCTATCCTGTCCCCCACCTTTTCCAGTTGACTTTTATACAATTTTTTTAAAATGTTAATCAAGGGCTTTGTAAGTATGGTAATGCTCAATCAGAAGTGTAACCTAATACCCAACCTAGCTATGTAAACTATCTTTGACTAGTGGAGACAGGTGAACTTCTGCCTCCATGCCCCCTCTCTCTTTCTCTCTGTTTTTCTCTCTCATTACCGAGCTTCTCATCTACTTCATCTTCTCCTCTCCTTACTCCATCTTTTCCTCTCGGTGCTCCTTTCCCCTTAGCTCCTCCTACATATTACCCTTCCTGTTAAAATAAAGCTTTTCTCTCAGAATACAATTAGAGCATAATTATTCCTATTTGTACCAGTGAGGTACAAGATAGTCTTAATACCCAGTCCATCCTTTTGTTGACTAGCCAGAACCTCTGCCGTCTCTCTTGACTAGAACACTTAGTTTTGAACCTGGCTTTTTCTTGGCTTTAGAATGAATGTCAGCTGAGAACCCTCCACTCAGATCTTTTCTCTCAAGGTAAATAGCCTGGATTGGCTATGAGTCTATAGGTCTTCAATGCCGTCAGAAATCCAGAATGACTAAATTAACTGAATTTATGGGAAGCAATAAGCATAGCTTCTAAAACTTAGCCAATTTATAGAGACTGCTGAACACCTGGACAACCCCTATACTACCGAACGTTGCAGTTGTGGTTCAGCCTCTACTACAGTTGTTATGAGTTCTTTTCAGTCTTGGGTAATAATTCTATTGTGAGTAGCCAAGTTATTTAGAATTTGTTTCACGTAAGATGACTGCATTCCATGTGCACTTAGGCTCTAAAATGCCTTAGATCTATCATTTCTGTAGGATGCCGTCGTATCTCATCAGAACTATGTTACACACCATTAGCAGGCATATGCTGTACTACTGGGAAAGCTGTGGTAATCGCTGGGCTGCTCCTCCTCACACTCTAGTGACACCCTTTCTCAGCATCGATTAATGCTTTGGTGTATTTCCTTCATGTCTTAAATTTTGTATATTGTAGGTACTTGATATTATTTTGTGCACGAAAGTTTGTCCTCGTGATTCTCTGAATTTCTGCAATGTCTGCTGTAATGTCTCACTATTCATTTCTGATTTTATTGATTTTGGCCTTTTCTCTCTAATTTGGCTAAAGGTCTGTTCATCTTTTAAAGATCCAACTCTTCATTTAATTGATTATTTGCATTTTCATTTCTACGTTTTAAATTTTTGTCCCTGATTCTGAATCTCTCTTTCCATCTAATGCTTTCAGGTGATGTTTATTCTTCTTTACCCAAAGCCTTCAGATGCACCGTTCAGTAGTATCAGCCCATCTCCAGCTTTTCCAAAACATGGGAAGAGAATTTTCTAATTTGTTTGACAGGTCAGCGCTTCCACCCTCCACACCACATGAAGACACTACAAAGAAAACAGCAGACGGATCAGCTTTTCTTATGAATAATTGGTGTGAAAAATCTGGAGTGACAATTCAGAGGTTAAGAGCACTTGTTATTCCTAAAGACGACTCATGCCCAGCACCTATGTGGATACTAATAACTAGTTACAGAGGATCCTATCTATGCCTTCTTCTGGCCTAGCTGTCACTGCACACATGCGATGCAGACATATATGCAAGCAAAACATGCACACATGCAAATAAAAATAATGAAATAATTTTTTTTTTTTAAAAATCACATTCTTAAGACTAAATCTCACCCAGATGTTCGGAACTGCATTCAGCAGCATCCCTTAGGGTTGGCTGGACATGATGGCACATGGCGTTAACCCCAGCGGTCACGAGGGAAGCAGAGACAGATAGCCTCTGCACCATTTCTTACATCCCTTCCACCTTACTCATACACCATTCTTGTCTTTGTGTCCTTTTTCCATTTGATTTTCCTTACTCGGCACACAGCATCTGCCTGTCATCCTTTCTGTTTGTGCTTACTGTCATCCCCAGTCAAAAGCTTGGTGCCACGCCCGTTACTGTTTCATGTGACCACTGAACTATTTTTTATGCAATAATATTAAGAGGAATGATAAATTTACACCTCCCAGCATGTATTTCTTCCTTCTCTTCTGTAACTTAAAAATCTAGACTTTAAATTTCCAAACTGTGGGGTTCACACCACCAGCAGAAATACTACCCAGAAACCTGCACAAAACCCAGACCCTTGTGTCTTGTCCCAGACCTCTGGAGACAACAACCCAGAGGATAAAGTGCAGTGAGCTGTGTCTTCCCCCAGGCTATCCTGATAAAGTTTCAGAACCATTGAATCCGTATTCCTGCCACATAGTTGATTTTTATCTTTCTTAGTGATTTCTTAGCAGGATGAGATTATGGGAAAACAACCTCACCTTGAACTTGAATAGCCATGCTTCAATGCATGGTGTCTCTAAAGCTATGCCTGCTTGTTGCATTCTCCAAATTCCAGGGCGAGAGCATTCTATTTTCATGAGCTGCAGCTGATAGCAACCAGGAATACACGGCAGAGCTCCTGCTCCTGGCAACGGGGATAGTTTTCCAGCCTGCGCTGGCATGGCCTGTAATGACTTCGAGGAGGGAAAAAGAGAGATTTTTTTTTTCCTCTTCAAAAGTCAGAGGGAAGCCAGATGTGGTGGTGGTTCACATTTGTAATCCAAGTACTCAGGAGACTGAGGAGGTTTGAGAACATCCTGGGATCACATATGGTGTTCTAGGACCTCTGGGGCTTCAAAGCAACAGAAACAGCAACAAAAACACAACAGCAACAATAAATGTTCACTCAAAATCAAAAGGTTCGAGATGGAGGTCAGTAATTCCACCTGATCCTTGCACTCCCTAGGCATTCTGTTTCTTTGATATATATCACTGTCCTCCAAGACACCTGATGGTTGGGGTTGTCTTTTACACACCCCATCCCTACTCTGGCATCCCAGCTATATTCTCTCCCGTGAAACTAGGTGATGGTTTACTGCTGTCTCACCCAGCCCCCTGCCCCCCACTCACTCTCTTCTTTCCTCCTTCTTTACTACTATGCACTGATGAGTTTTACTGGAACAAGCCTGTGAATTCCACTCTCTCATTAGGAGCCTGACACCATAGCTGCCAGTCAGACCCCTTATCCTGTCAGGACCCCTGGTTCTCCATAATCTGACCCCAGCTGTACCTCTGTAAGGTCCTGGTTACCTCCCCTACTGTCCCCAGACACCCCTGCTTCCAGCTCCCGATACACTGGCTCTGAAATGCCCTCAGATGCCATGCCTGCTTATTTAAAGCCTGTCCTTCCTCAAGGTCTGTCTCATGTTTCGCCTTCAGGAATAACCAGGTCAGTGTGCTCTCCAGACCCCAGGTTTCTGCAGCATCTTTGTGGCCTTTGCCTTATCCCCTCTCCCTGACTGTTACTGTTTCCGGTTTGTTCCATTCAGTCCTGGCAGTGTGTTTGCTGGGACATCATCTTTCTCAAAGCCCCTTCAGCTATGGCCAGACAAGTATTTACAATTGGGAAAAATCTACAAGTGCTAAGTATTTAAGGAATTTTCAACATGTCTGTATTTTAATGAATTTTCTTTCTAGATGTGCACTCTTATTCCTGTAAGAGTAAAAACTGAATCTATTATAAATAATACACCTCATTATTTTCACTGTTTTGACATTGGAAGTGTTGGGCAAATATTCTTAGCATGAATGTAGCTCAGCTGGCTTCTGAAGAACTCTGGAAAAAAAAAAAGAGTTATGAAGTTTCTTTTCTGAAGTGCTACAGATGGTCAGATTCTAGAGTTAGCCATGGAAGAAAATGCAACATTTTAGTAAATGCCTAAAGCTTTTATTTAACCATTGCCAAAAATTTGCCTTCAGTGGGTACTTGAGAAAAATTCTACTAGAAATTTCAAATATTTAAATTCAGCTAATACCATATTTTTTATTTTTCCCTTTAGCTAAGATGATAATGTAAAAAAAAATTATCTGCTTTTATTCATACATATGTTCATGTGTCTGTGTGTCTGCTTATCTTCTGGTCTCTCAGGGCATACACACACTCTTATGCACATGTGCATACAGACACAGACAGATATAACTATATATACAAATGAAGGTAAAATGAATCTTTAAAATCTATATAATATAATAAATAATCTTTAAAATTTATAATAGATTTTCATTCCTTGTGTTGGTCTCCTGACTAAGCATTTTATACAGCAAAAGCAATGGAGCATGCCAACCACTCAGTGGAGTATGTGGTATTAGGAAATAGAATTGCATATTCATGCATCTTTAATAGATGAGTAATCATTTTTTTGTTTTTCTTTCAGGTGGTTTGCTCTCTTAGAGATTCAACTTTGTATTATCTTAGTGCTTTATAAATATGAGTGCAGTCTTCTGGACCCATTACCAAAGCAGGTAAGTGCCTTTAGAGTTTTAAACATTATCATGACATCAGATATGACATAAACCTCTAAACATGTAGGCTTTCAATACTAGCCACGTGTTGAGTGATTTCCTTAAATTCGACCTTGACTTTACACAGAGAGGTCTTTTGTAGGTCTAGAAATGAACTCTTTGTCTTGGAAGTTGTTACTGATCCATTTGAAATGATACAGGGAAACTGATCCCCTAGTGAAGACAGTAGACAGGAAGGAAAAGGATATGGTTGAGGCTTAACTCCATGAAGAAGATGCAACAGCTCCTGAAGGGACATGCATCTCAGAATCCTGGAACCTGGAGGCTTTGCAGTCTCCTCCCTAGGGCTCCCAGTCCAATAGATCTCTATTAGGTTCCCAGCAGTAGAGAGTAAGAGGGGCATCTCTTCCTGCTGGGAGCCTGAGTACCACCCTACAGAGATCACTGTCATAAGGAATGAGGAAGAGTCCAACTGAATCCCAAGTGTGTGGAAACAGGATGGCCAGTACTATTTAAACAGGGTGAGGCTTCGAACTCACCAGGCAGTTTATGAAGGCATTTGCATTGAGTGCATGAAAAGGTAAATGAAACTCCTTGTGATATCACAATGGAAATTATATAAGTGCATACGTGTCTCAGAAAATATGTCTACAGATAACACATACTTCAGCACTTTCCATCAATTTTCTTTTCCATTTTTCTCTGTTGCTTTATTTTTTAAATTTTATCAATTCTTTGAGGATATCTGCATTGCATTTTGATCATATTCATCCGTCTCCCGCACCCCCTCATTCTTTATTGACCCAACTTTGTGTCTTTTTTTTTTTTTTTTTTATTAAACATATAGAGTCCAGTTAGTACTGCCTATATGCTTTTGGGTGTATGGCCATTCACTGGAGCATGTTAGACCTATTCAGTGGTCATACCTTAAAGGGAACTGTCTTGGATTGGAGAGATGACTCAGAGGTTAAGAGCACTCTGTTCTTCCAGAGCTCCTGAATTCGATTCCCAGCACCCACATGGTGGCTCATAACCATGCACAATGAGAAATGCTGCCCTCTTCTGGCATGCAGGCATACATGCAGGCAAAACGCTGTATATGTAATAGAGAGAGGGAGAGATTGAGGGGGAGAGAGTGGGAGGGAGAGAGAGAGCGAGAACAGGTGAGCTGTCTTTTGGTAGCAGTTATCAATTACCAATAAGTCCTCAGCTAGGGGTGGGACTTTGCACTCTATACCCCCAACCCTCACCCTGTCTCCATGCTAGGGTTTAACCACTGTCAGCTGATATATTCAGCATCCCTGTTATGTCTAGGAAGCAGTTTCTTGGTCACCTACCATCTTCTGGATCTTATGCTCTTTCCACCCTCTTTCTTCAGCGATCCACGAGGCTTGCAAGGGATGTGATACACCTGCTCAGTTTAATCAATTGCACTTCTGTCTTAAGAACAAGCATCAATGATGAAGATCTCCCAGAAACTTACTGTGAGGGGTAGTACTAAATACCCTTCTGGAGAGCCCTCAAAAGCCTGCTGTGCATTTTACAGAACAAAGGTTAGAGCTGGGCTTTCTGAAAACTAGGTCCTGGTGCCAGAGAGAGGGCTCTGTGGTCAAGAGCAGGTGCTAGGAGATGACTGGAATTTGTTCCAAGCATTTACATCAGATGGCGCATAATCATAATTTCAGCTCAGGATATCTTGTCCTCTTCTGACCTGTAGAAATTAGACCTGGTTCTTCCTCTCAGCCCCATGCTATTAGAAATAAGACTCAGACTCAAAAGATGTTTACAAATACCTTGACTATATTGCTAAGCTTTTCTCTGACTAGTTCATAACATAGAACAACCCATTTATTCTAATCTCTATTCTGCCATGTGGCTGGTCACCTATGTTCAGGTTCCATGCATCTGTTTAGTCACATCTGTCCCCAGGCAAATCTCCCTTGCCTGGCGTTATACCATAATCCTTTCTGCCTCCCGGATGTTCCACCTCCCTATTTCTTGCCTTTGCTATAGGCCATCAGATTTACTATTGACAGGTTCCACAACCATACAGACACAAGATATTCTCTCTACAGCGGCCTAACGTTAAAACAAATCTAAACCAAACCAAACCAAAAAACCTAGATCCTGGTCCTTCAAGGTAGATATCACACTTTTCCCCAGAACTGATTCAACATTCACTGTTTCTCCAACAGCTTACCTACCACACCAGAAAGGAGACATTTGTGAAAGCTGCATGCACCAGTCCTTACCAGTTCCTTGAGAGTTCTCTTCACACTACCTAGCTAAGAACTCTTATGGCTGCATTTAATTTCTTATGCTACTTCATGCATGTTCTTATTTATGTTTGGATAGCATATATTTATGTTTGGATATTTATAGATTTATAGATATTTTCATATTTATAGATATAAGTATCTATAAATATAGATGTTTATGGATGGATTATGTAAATAGCAAGAATGCTACTTAAAGAAATGTTATCTAATTTGTAAAAGGTTGGTGTCTAAGGGAAGTCCCATGGTCTCACAGAGGGAGCATCTCCTTACACCATCCTTACTGTAGGAAGAGACAAACAATGGGAATTGTGTAATTAATAGAATTAGAGAATGAATTGATCAAAAAGTATAGGGAGGGGCTGGAGAGGTAGCTCAGCAGTTAAGAGCACTGGGTACTTTGGTGAAGGTTCATGGTTTTTTCCCCAGCATCCATATGGTGGCTCACAACCACTTGAAACTCTAGTTTCTAGGGTTCAATGACCTCTTCAGGCCTCAGTGGGCACACACACACACACACACACACACACACACACACAGAGGCAAAAATAAAAATAAATGAATCTTTAGTGTAGAAAATGAACTCCAAATTTTGAACACTGTTTAGAGATTACAGGAGTCAAGGACTGGGGATCTGTGGAATGTAAGCCTGTTTTTCTCCTTAGAGATTTATTTGCATCATAGGAGAAATCAAGACTAAAATCCTCAGTTCTAAAATTGAGTTGTCCAGTGTTTTTGTCTCCTTTTTTCCTATTTGTAAGGTGCTAGGGATTTACCATCAGGCTTGGCAAGTATGGCAAGTATATTCCAAACGAGCTATTAAGGAATGTAGTTACTGGGGCTGGAGCGATGGCCCCATGATTAAGAGTGTTTGCTGCTCTTGCAAAGGACCTAAGTTAAGTTTCTGGCACCTATGTTGGCAGCTTACAACTGCCTTTAATTCCAGTTCCAGGCTCCTCTGGCCTTGACAGACACCTGAACTAATGTAAACAGACACATTCAGTTGATTAATTTGTATATAATCAATATAATTTCATTTCTCTCTTACTATGAACTAAATAACAAGGAGATAGAGCAAAGCTGTAAGTAAGCTACATTCTGCCCCAGTGGCCTGATGTTGGTTTTGTGTTACCCACCCATGAGACAGCTTCAGTGTTGGGCAGGCATATTACTGGTTCAGACGATTTTGTTCCAATGTACCATTTTTAGGGTACAAATCCTTAGTCAACAAAATTCTAAGCATCTCCTTCTAGAGAAGTGCATATGTCTTTATGTATAACTATGAGTTTAACTTCATGGGAACTATGTAATCTGTTCTAATGACAGAGTTAAGGAATCAATTCTGTGCCCCACCCCCAAAAAAGTTTGTGTCCAAACTAGGAACTAAAAGACCAGTTACCTAAATTGTATTTCCCTTCTCTTTTCTCACTCTTCATTGACTCCCAAAGCTCAAGGTTGATGAAGCCTTTTATATCTCTAAAGTCCTTTCTATCTTCTAAATAGCTAGAGTCCTTTCTGTGCTTTTAGCAGTGCACTGACACCCCTCCCCACACCTCACAATCGCAGGCATTCATCTATCTTAAGGAAAAACAAAACCCACAAATGATGGTCATGCAACAGTGTGACTTGTCTGCCTACCAACTCCAGGGAGTTTTCAAGCACCTGTTACAGGTGCCATTTTTCACCCTGTGATTAAATGTAAATGAGATGGTGAGGTCCAAACACCAGAGCCAGGAAAAAAGGGGTGGGGGTTATAGAAGACTGGAAGGCTGAAGAGAATGTAAGGAATCATATAAAGATAAGACATACTGTAATTACTGGCACACAGGTTGGGATGCAAGGGCCACACACAGTTGGGCACAGGCACACAAGTAGACTACCACATAGGCTGCAGTTAGGAAGGTATATTAGTTGCTTTTCTGTTGCCATGGTGATTTACCACGGTTGAGGTAACTCATAAAAGGGAGTGTTCCTTTGGGCTTAAGGTTCAAGAGGGATAAAGGCTCATGAAGGCTTGAGGGCGTGGCAGCAAGCAGCAGGGATGTCAGCAGGAAAAAGAATCTGGGAGTTACATCTCGAGCAAGCATGAAGCAGAAAGAGCAAACCGGAAGTAGGCCAGGATTTTCTATCTTAGAGCCCGCCCCCCAGTGACATACTTCCTCCAGAGAGGTTGTTCCAGACACACAACTCACTCCAAACAGGGTTATCAAGTGTCCCAATACTGACACTGGAAGGAGAAAGGGAAGGCAGAGATACTCACCTCCAACTCCAAGGTCATGTTTCTGTAGAGTTGCATAAAAGTGGCATTCTATCAGGAAGAGTCATATATCATTATATCCCTGTTTTCCTTTTGGATTCCCCAGGCATTTGCTGTCAGCCATCATTAGCTGATTCCATCCCCTGGGTATGTGGTGTCAGCCATCTTTTGACTGCCTCGTGCCAGATATCTGTATCAGTGCCATGTTGTCTGAACATAAAGTGTACATTCAGCTACGAGCTGTCATAGCTTTTGAGCCATGGATGTATTAAGAGCCTTGTTTATTTATGGCATTCTCTTCAGTCTGATAAAGTAGGGATAAAGAAGGGTAGGGAGCGGGCGAGCCTGTAAGCCCTGGAGAGTGTATGTGGAATCGAGAGATTATTAGAATAAGGTATCTTTCTCTGCTCTGCTCCTCAAATGGTCAGGTGAATGCTTGATGTTCTTGAAACTCAGCCAGACGAACATTTTCCAACCTTCTGGCCTCCCCTCTGTACCTTTTAGAAGAAATCACAATGCCAGAAGACTTGGGTCTAAAATTGTTGGCTTTTGTCTCTTGGTTTCTGTATTGCTTCTGCATCTCTGCTTTTAGAGCTCTCTACATTTGGTGGGTGTCCCCCAGCCAGCAGGGAAATGCCGAATTGAATATAAACAAAGAACTTGACCTTTGTTGGGACTCAAGAGATTCAGAACCTTCTAGAGGAGTGAAGTTACCCACCCAGCTACTATCATCCCAGCACCTCGACCTGAAGACATCCTCGTGGCACACGCGTTTCAAATCTGAAGACCATGCACCAGATTTCACTGGCAGGAACTCAGAAATCTCCATTCCAGGTTTACAGAAAGGGTTCAGATGATTTTGACAAAGTTGACAAAACATTGGAATTTGGCTTTGTATATATCAAAACTTCAAGTAGAAGTGTCACTTTAATAGAAATATTGGTATGTTCAGTTCACTGTGAAGACAACATACTTAAAAAATTCTCTTGCAAAAGAACTACAGTTCCAGACACTGAAAAATTAGACCATTTCTAGATGTTTTGTATTTAAAATATGATACTTAACTAGACCTGCAGACATGACTAGTGCTCAGAAATGTGGATAAAACAGTGTTTTATGACACTGGTGGGGTCGCTTGCTGCATTTATTCCTGTACTCTGTTATACCCAGGGAAGCGTCTTCCTGTTGGGGACAGTTAATCCATGTACATTGACCGAGGTATCGATTTGTATTTTAGTTAAGGGGGAAACACTCTTTTGACTCAAAGTATCTTTACTTATAGTTTGACAGAGATAATGTTTTTTACTTGTGTAAAAATGCAGTCTTGTTATGCCATGTCTTTGTGATGTCCCCGGGAGACCTGCTCTTTTTCAAAATGAAGCAGAGATGCTGTGGAGCTAAGTGAGAGGGAAGGTGGGGAGGGAGTGTGGGGAGGGGAACTGGGGTTGGAATGTATTGTATGAGAGATGAATAAATAAATTAATGAATAAAATAAATGCACATCTGGTTTTGTGCCAGGTAAATAGCTGCACATAGTCTGTTTTTTTGAGTTTTAGGACAGTGGAATATTTGCCATTAAGTTCTGGAGAGAAAGCCCAGCAAGGCCACGGGATCATATGGTTCTCCTAACAATGGCATCATTGTTTATCCACTAGAATCCAATAAGAGTTCACCTTTCATGTTTCATGTAGGCTCTACAGCTCTGCATGGTCAGTGTAGTGAGCAGATGGGCTTGAGCTTGTCTGAATTTGCTGAAATCCGTGAACTGGGCTTGGGCTGAGGAGACCTGGCATTGAGGCACAGAGAAATCTGATACATTCTGTTCCTTGCCTTTCTCTGATCTGTTAGTGCCTTGCTTAGATACACTACACCATTCTCAGGATGGTGGCCACCAAAAGAAGACCTTTTAGGTTTGGCTAAAGCTGCCTTCATAGTGTTTTAAGATGGGTCTGAGGGTTTCTTCACTCATGATGACCCAGAGAACTGTAATCTATACCATAACTCACCCTTAGAATGCTTTGCTGAATCTAAGCCAAACTTTAAGTGGCCAGATAAGACAGGCATGAGCTGTGAGGTGATGGAGTACAGCATCCCATACAGTTTTCAATCCAGATTTCTATCTGCTTATAGTATTGCAAGTCAAACCAAGAGCTACAAAATCAGGGTTGTTGTAATCTCCTAGCAGTTTCAAAGGTATTAGAGCACATGAGGAGCCAGACGGGAAGTGCTGATAACTCTCAAGAGACCCTGAGGGATGCAGGAGAGGCTCTTTTAGCTCCCTTGGGGTTCCTCTGTCTTAAGGAATTGGTTTCCTCTTAACATTGGTGCTCTGCATTAAACATCAAATCTTTCTGGCTTCTGTCTTTTGGCTTTTGAGTCTGGTGTTCCTTTGCACTGGGAAGAGACTGGTGAGCATTGGATGCCCCTGTAAAGGCTGGAGTAGCTCCAAGACTACATTGAATCCCATAAGTAATTGGATTGGATCCAATTGGAGGTCTCGGCTGTCTGACTGGTTGAGAAAGACACTGGCAATAAGTGCACTTCCTGAGGGAAATGCAAATCTTGGCACTCCTGAATTTTCAGGAACTTCTTGTTCTAGCCTCTATTTTTCTTGCCCATGGAGGAATCGGACAGACTTCTTAAAACCCGGCAAGTTGAGGATGGTAATGGGAGCTATCAGGTCTGCATCTGTCTGCATTTCTGGGTTATGTACATTAACATGTGAATGGATATCTGTGAGTCTACTAAAATATTTGAAGAGCTTATTACATTGCTTACTTTTCTCTTGCTGTGATAAAACACTATGACCAAAGCAACTTAGACATGGAAGAGTTTGTTTCAGCTTATAGTTCCCAAGAGATAAGGCTCCATCGTGGCAGGGAACCCTGGCTGCAGGAGCAGGAAGGTGAGAGCTCGTATCTTAAACAGCAGAGAGAAAACAGAGAGAGTGCACTGGCAAGTAGGCTGAGGCTGTGAATTCTAAAAGCCCACCCTAAGTGACATACTTCCACCAGCAAATGTCATACCACTTCCCAAGCAGCGCCACCAACTGGTGACCACATTCAAATACCTGAGCCCATGGAGGACATTCTCATCCAACACCTCACTCCCCCCAACACACACAGCTGTTTAACTAACTGAAAGAAAAAAAAAAGTGTTCAAATCTAGTTATTAATTACAGACTTTTTTTAAGAAAAACAATCTTTAATGACTTATTTTTATTTTATGTGCATTGATGTACTTCTTGCTTGTATGTGTGTTGTGAGGGTGTCAGATTCCCTGAAACTAAAGTTACAGTTTTGAGCTGCCACATGGGTGCTGGGAATCGAACTCCGGTCCTTGGAAAGAGGACCTTAACCACTGACTTATCTTCCAGCCCCTAATTACAGATTTTTAAGTTCGATTTACTAGTTAAACAAACTGTAGTATACCCTTTATATATTAGACAGAAAGATGAGGGTTTAGCCATGGAGAAAAATATACAGGAATAAATTCTTTCATACAAACAATCTATGAGAGTGAAAAGATTTGTGTTTGCTGGAGTGGATTCTCTTTACCTCTGTGATGTTTGTATTGGGTCATTAGTAGATCTCCTGTTGTCCAGTCTGGCATGATAATGCTGGCTTTGAACTACTGATCCTCCTCTGCCCACATCCCAAATCCAGACATTACAGGCATGCACAAACATGGCTGGCTCCATTTATGGTGCTTTTGATACTTCTTTGATTTGTTAATGAGCTGAGAGCTACAAAAGTAGGACCTGCCACAGGGCTTCCTCGGTTCTTATATGAATCTTATACACGTTTGTATATTTGGTTGGGAGGCTCTGGGATCTGGGCAGGTGGTCAGGGTGAGGTCTTGGGATATGGATGTTTCTGTAGTACCTGGGCTGCCAGCTACCAAGTGAACCAGGCTGGGTGTGGCTGCTTCTAATTTTTTTTCTCTGCCTAGATTTGCCTCCTTGCTGCCCTTGCTGGAGACTATATTGGGTTAGGTCTTTTAGATATCATCACCACTTCTTGTCCCTAGTCATGGATTTATCACCTTGTGTATAAGTCAAAGTTCACTGACCCCAAGTACCAAGGCCAGGGAAGTTGCCATGGGAGAAGAGGGGAGAGGGGTAGAGGAGAGAGAGAGAGAAAGAGAGAAAGGGCCGTGTGTACAGAGAGAGAAGAAGAAACAAACAAGCCTTCTCATCTTTATCTACCCTAGATACCATGTGAGGGTCCATGACCCAGAACAACTGGGGAGTGTGGAGTGCCCACAAGGTATCCATATCTGTCTTCTCAAGAGCATAGAACAAGGCTGGCTGATGGAGTTTTAGCTTGACTTTGCTATTTTAAAAGAAGGAATTGAAAGACTGTCATAGGACCAGGAACTCTGCTGCAAACAGTATCTTCTGGATCTGACCAGGATGCTGTGCCCAGGACTCTCAAAGGCTATGGTTGCCTGTACAAGACTTGTACAAGATAAAACCAGTCAACATTCCAGAGGGATGAGGGAAGGGCTTACAAGACCCTTAACCTGGTAGAGGAGCTACAGGCTGTTGGTAGCTGCAGTGGGGAGGGTCAGTGTTCTTCAGGGACATGGCCATTGTTGGATGGCTCACACTCTAGTGGTCAGCCCTATACCCATGTACATGTGGGCAATACTAATTGGACTCAGTAGGCTATGTGTTAAAAAGCAACAGAAGAAGATGTAAATTTGAGAGAGGAGATACTGAGGAGCCCTGAAAAGAGTTGGAGGTGGGGGATGTGAGAGATGGATACGATCAAAATGTATTGTCTTTGTGTATGGAGTTCTCAAGTAAGAATAGTAATAAAACAAAAGTAGTTTTACGTGAAAACATACTCCTAAACTTTACCTCAGAATTGCTGATAGAGGATGGTTTACAGTGCTTACTATTTAGCCTTTTTTTTCCCACAAGAAATTAAAGTTGCCAAGGATGAAAATTCTTCTTAGCGTGTGATAAACAAAACTGAAGATAATAACGGAAGCAAGAAGAATAAGGTACTTGTAATGTGAAAATGGTATAAGAAGTCCATAAGACTATTCTAAGTCAATGTATATGTGTTATTCAATAGACTCTATGGGCTGTATAAGCTTTTATAGAAGCATCCTATAAAAATTAGTATTTTCATCGTGGGATTCCTAAATCTATAGGATTTTCTATGTGAGGAGGCTGTGGTGGCTTGAGAGAGGAATGTTCTCATAGACTCGTGTATCTGAGTACTTGATTCCCTAGCAAGTGGCGCTGCTCATGATGACTATGGAACCTAAGAAGACGTAGCCTTCCAGGCGGAAGTGCATTACTGAATGTGAGCTGTGAGGGTGTATAGTCTTTCCCACTTTCTGTGCTGCAACTTACAGACCTCCAGGTTTTCATGTTGACAAAGATCAAGTCCAGTGAGTATTTCTCAAGGCGTGTTTGGACCCCAGAGCAAGTGGTTTTATTTGCTCTTTAGCCTATATGATTACCAGCTCAGATTCCTGGCTCAATGATACTAATAATACCTCTCCAAGCAAGGGGAGTTTTCTAACTTTATCTGTTTGTGATGGTTTTGCCTATTTTTTCTTTTTCCTTCTTCTCACATTACAACCCCCACCCCACCCCCACCCCCGCTCTGCTTTTTGCTGTTCACCATGGGAGACATGGTGTTCAACATCTGCTTTTATCTTTCAGATTTTAGAGGATGACCAAAAGGAGTTGATATGGGCCTGAAGCTGCCTCTGTACATATTTTAAGTTGAGCTTAGTGGTGACCTGCGAACTAACTTGCAGTGCATCTAGAACCTACACTTCTCAGGAGGAACTGAGCCTCACACAACCCTAGGATGCCGACCATTATTCACACCACATTCAAATGGGACAGGTGTGAACTGTACCCAGTAGGCTGTCGGATCGCTATTTTTTTTTCTCTCAAAATAATAAAAATAGAGATGTCTGTGGTGGTATAACATGTCCCCAGACCTTAGCACAAGTGACACCATGTTAGAGGCACCACTGTGGCCTTAGAACCCAGCACATAGGCACCAACACCTGCCAAAACAGATACAAAGACCTGAGTCATGGAAGACCTAGTCCATATCCAGGATCCAGGAAAGTCCTGAAATGCACTTACTTAACCTTGCTTTTTTGGCTTCTGTAGTTTTGCTTCTCGGTAATTGTTTTTGCTAACCAAGGTGGGGGTTTTTTGTTTGTTTGTTTGTTTTTGTTTGTTTTTGTGTGCATAAAACAAAGCAAACCAATCAACAACAAAACCCACTAAAGTTTGGGGCTTCTAGATTTGGGTAAGTTCCTTATACAGCAACTGGCTAGCAGTACAGACTTTCTATTTGGCTTTAAGAATGTCTATGTGGTCACCCCCCCCCAGCTGTGGTGTATGCTTTTAATCCCCCATTTGGAGACAGAGGCAGTTGGATTTCTGAGAGTTCGAAGCCAGCCTGATCTACAGAGTGAGTTCTAGGACGTGCCAGGACTACACAGAGAAACCCTGTCTCAAAATCAACAACCAAACAAAAAGTGTCTGTGCCTTTTCTGGTAGAATTACCACGCGTCTTAGAGCAGGATGTTGCAGCCCTTGCAGAATCCTGCAATTATGGTGGGTCCTGTGACTAGTCTAGGCTAACAGAATCTGCGTCCCCATGACAGGTTCAATGCGACGTGGATATAAATCGACCTCTTTCCTTTCTCCTCTGACGTGGTGGGGAAGCAACACAGAAAAGCGGATTGTTCCTCTGGCTGCTTCTAGGTATCACTGAGAAGGAGAAAGACCCCAGTCTGCAGGGAGACACACGGTGTGATATCAGAACTTACCTGGGCAGTTTGGGAATTGAAAAGCTTTGATTCCCATTCTTTCCTTATGGTTTTAATCCTCTTTTATCTGAGCCGGTTTCATTTAGATCAACCTTTTGATATTGGAAAATGAAGTCATCTACATTGTGTTAGGCAGGGTATGCTGAGATGGTTATAGAGCCATGCACTCTCAACAAAAGCATCAGTCTGCATCAAAATGTTATCATGGATGCACTATGCAGGGATCTTTTTTTTTTTTTAATGTCATAACATTTTCAGCCAAAATTATATGTTTGGTATTTTACTTCATTTTTTTTTAAGCATTTAGTTGGCTTACCATATAGAAAACGATTTCTACTTAGATTGATCCGTGAGTCATACAGGTTACTAACTCATATCATGGACATTTAACAACACGTTCATTGAACATGTAACAGGACTCTGCCTGTGCTTAGATTCAGAGAGTAGAACAAGATAGGGTATTTTTCCTCTGCCAGTGAAATGAGCCAATTCAAACCAGATTAGATTACATTAAACGCAGGTTTATTGGGGAGTTGCTCACGAACAGGCAAATCAATGGTTCCAAAGATGGAGGCCAGGGAATTCACCAAAGGGAAAGAGGGGGTAGGGGAGAAAGAGATAAAGGGCACACACAGGGAGAGAAGAGAAGGAGAAGAGAGTGAGAGAAAACAAAATGTTTGGCTTATATAGAGAAGAGCCTCTGGGGGAAGGGCACCCCAACCTTGTAGTTAGAATTTTTAAATGATAAATCCGGGGCATGGTGGGTTCCATGCTATCTGCCCCAGTATTCTTGCTTCCCGAATGAAAGAAACACAAATATAGCTTTTATATTTTAATATGCCTTAAACAACACAATACCTGGGCCACTGCCGAACTTCAATGTGGTTAATCCACCTCCCGCCGATAATCCTGAGTTATCACTTACTAAATTCTATATTCTACCTTGGCTGTTTTGGACAGAGTGCTTCCCAGCTGAGCTGCACTCCCCTGGCTCCTTCGTGTGGTTGCTGTGCCTCTCAGTCCAGTACCTTCTCAGGCTGATCTTCCTTCTCTCACTCATTCCCGAACCAGGAAATTCTCAAGTCCCGCCTCTGTCTGCCCTGCTCATCCATTGGCTGCCGGCATCTTTATTTACCAATCAGAACCAACTGGGCGGCAGGCTTCCAGAATCCACATGCAGGCCCTCTAATGCAAACAGTTTTGGGGGACTGAGATTAACATTTGTAATACAAGCAGCTACACAGCCCCTGGACTGGAAAGTTCAAAATTGGAAGCAAGGTATTCCAGATAGGGACTGAGGGATGCTAGGAGAACCTGGAGGCCAGATCTGCTTTGGTATGGAAAATATGTACCTCAGTCCTTTGTTCTGGGGTCCTAAACCAAACAGAATGTATAAGTTTGGAATTGGAAGATACTCTGGTCATCTGTGTTCAACTCTCTAACTGTATCATATTCTGCATGTGAGGAAGTCTGCAAGTCCCTCAGCCTCCCTGATCTGAGCCTGCCATGAGACTAGAGTACATTCTCGTCTGCTGTGACTTGAAGTGGCACATAAAGCAAGTCACAACCAGTGTAAGACAAAGGCGGGTATTCTTACGGACTGAATAGCTTCATCCCCCTGTCTTCTAAAGGAAACTGCACTTCTGTTTTATAAGAAAGTCTTGCTGTAATTACACCACGATTTCTTGCCTTAAGTAAAAATAAAGTACTGCTTAGCTCTGTTACCACATTGTAAGATCAAAGACATCTTCAAAGACAACCAGGAAAGCTTTGTCCCTCCCTCTCTCTGTATCAAACAAGCTCAGGATCAAATCTCCTTGTCCAAAATCAAAGTGCTTAACTTTTTTTCTTCTCAACTTGTTATCCATATGTGTTTTGTTGGTTTGGTCCATGCATTGCATAAAGCATTTCCATCATGGTTAATGAAGTATTTCCCATCTAGTCATCTTCACATGACAACTGTTGGGAGCCGACTTTTAACAGAAAGGGGCTAGAAAGCAGCTATCCACGCCAGTAAGGCTTACATCATATCCACGCCCCTTGTAGGGCATGGATAAATACCCCAGATTTCCCTTCAATAAAAGAGACTGGATCAGAACCTCTGTCTTGTCTCCATTCCTAGCGTCTCTTCCCCTTATCCCCACTCTCTCTCCCTCTAGACCCTGACCCAAAGACTGGAGCGGCAGTTTGGGCCGGGCAGTGGTGGCATATGCCTTTAATCCCAGCCCTTGAGAGGCCAAGCCAGGCAGAGCAGTGCAAGAGCAGAGCAAGCCGCAACATTTTTTGTTATAGTAACTATTAAGTCTTTTGTCTCAAGCCAGGTAGAGCGGAGCCGGTTGCAACAACAGGTTTCAACAACAACTATGAAAAAAAGTAATCTAGCGGGGTCTACCTCCCTCCACTCTTTAAATAAAGCAAGTCATTCAAAGGTGGAATGTACAGGTTCTCTGTGATGGGAAATCTGTGGCATTCTGGGAAGGCACAGATTCAGATTCCACCTGGCCACACAGTTCTGCATGAGAGTGAGCTGGTCACATTGTCTCGCTGAGTGCCAGTTTCGTCACACACTACATACCACTTGGCAATAAAGAAGAGCATAAAACATTTTCATGTCACTTCAATTGTGTTGAAAAAAAAAGTGGTCAAAAAAGCAGAAAAAAGAAAGAAATGATTGCTGATAAATAATAAACTTTGAAAACATCCTGCTAAGTGAAAGAAGCTAGATCCAAAGGACTTTATGGGGCATGGGATATCCAGGACATAGAGCTGTGTAGAATGAATGGATTAGTGATTTCCTCTGTCTGGGCAGTGGTGGTGCATGCTTTTGTGTGTGTGTGTGTGTGTGTGTGTGTGTGTGTATGTCTGTGTGCACGCATGCCCCCACACGAGAGCATGCACGTGCAAAATCTTTGGTTTTGAAGACAGTCCTGGGGCTCTCCAAGGCTAGGCTGCCTGGTTAGCAGGTTCCAGGGAAACACTGGTCACTACCTCATCAACACTGGGATTATGTCACAAGCCTCCATGCCTTACCTTGCATTTTTAAATTTCTATGTAGGTTCTGGGGTCCAGCCTCACATCCTCATACATGTACAGCCAGTGCTGGTTCATCACTTAGGATGAGGCAAGATAGTCAGTGCCAGACATAAGCAGAGAGAGAGAGAGAGAGAGAGAGAGAGAGAGAGAGAGAGAGAGAGAGAGAGAGAGAGCAGCGCACATGTCTCCTTGGGAAAGCATCAGACTGTATCCTGTCAGTGTGATTGTTTCTGAAAACTGAGGCGCTTATGTTCTCCCCATTTTTCAGAAGAAAGTGACACACAGTGAAGTCAAATGGCTAAGATCAGCAGATGGAGAATCAGGATTTAATGTAAACACCGGTTAGCTTTACCTCTTTTTCCTCATCTATGGTCACCATCAGCACTGAACCACAAAGAGTGAGGCACAGAGACATTCAGACACCTGGTCAGAGACCTCACATCCCCACATTTCTAAAGGCTAAGTAAGCAATCACAAGCACCATGAAAATCCTCAAGCGTTTTCTTCCTCTCTCTGTGATTACTAGGAAGGCAGGCACACCAGAGAGAAGAGACGTGGTCCTGGAAATCTCCTCTCTGCCTAACTTGTGTTGTCAAGCTCTTGCAATGATTTCACTCTGAAAGCAGCTACTGAATTCCATTCACATTCTATTTTCTCCCCTATGGGAATAGTCTTCAGATCTTCTGATTAAGGGACAGTAAGTGCAGCCTGTGTCACAGGGTCTGGGCACAGTTGCATCACAATGGCTGCCGATTTAATTGCCAGTTGGCTGTAGTCAGCCTGGCCAGTGCCTGATGGTATAGTTGCAGGGGAAGCGAATGGTATTTTCACCTTCCAGAAATCTTAGAAAATTCATTCTTGTGAATTATTCCTTCACTAGACTAGCTCAGCTCTCTGTTCACCTTCACAATAACCATCCGTTATTTCCAGCTAGGTGTACACTCTCTCCTTGCCTTGAGACTTTTTGGAAATATTACCACACATCCTAAAGATGTAAGAGTAAGTTTCATCCTTTCTCAATGTAGACAGCAACAGAATGCAGACATCTGTATGCACAGGGGATGTTTAAGGATGTTTTCTGCTGCTGTGCAGAACAAAGAGTGGCTGAACAGTTGTGTCCCCTTCAGTGTTCAGTGTCATAGCCATAACTTCCTGAATCTATAGGAGAGGCAGTAATCACTGGGGCATCTGCAGTCAGATATATGCATATATATGTACACACACACATATATATGTATATGTGTAAGTGTATGTGTGAGTGTATGTGTATATCTCCACTGCATCTTTTAACCCAGAGAGGCAACATTTTAAGCTACAGACCTTTGCTCTGTGCCTCTCATACAGGGCCTGTTCTTCCTCCACAGAGCAAGGTGCCTTTCCCCATCCCTTGGGAGCTCCCCAAATGCTCCTACCGACTGAATGCCGTTAACCTCTTCAAACGTGGCATGAGTAGATTTCCCAGATTCCTTTGTAGTTCAGCATGACCAGTGACTATGTTCTGACCAACGGGCTGCGAACAAGTTGATAATGTCCATGGCTCCAAACACTGACATACAGAAGGCTTTGTGTGCCCCAACTCAGCTTCCTTCCTCAATCTGCCAGAAGAATTCAAGGACTGGGTGCTATGCTGTGATGTGGCTAGGGATGGAGTAGCCCTAAATGGAAGAGGATTAGATCCCGAATGACCACACGGAGAGGGGTTCCTTGGAGCCTCGCCTACATTACAACAAGCATAACAAACACTAGACTTATACATTGTGAGGCAGCCGTGATGACCACTACACTACAAAATCACACCATAGTGTCTTACACTGTTAAACAAATAAAGTTGGGCAGTTTTAGTAACAGCCGATGATGCCTCATGTATGTTTGTATTAGAGTTATGAACATGATTTAAATGCGCTGTCCTTTGGGTCAGATGTAAATAAATGTCAATATTAGGCCTGGAGAGATGGTTCAGCAGTTAAGAGCACTGGCACCTCTTCCAGAGAACCTGGATGCAGTTCCCAATATCCACCCCTATGGTGGCTCACAAGCACCTGTACCTCCAGTTCCAGGGTATCCAGTGCCCTTTTGTGGCCTCAGTGGGCACTGGATGCACATGGTCATATATATATACATACATTCATACACAGAAGATTATAAATCTTAAGAAAAAAGCTAACGTTTGAAAATTATTTCTATTGTCTTGAAGAAAACTAAAGTACTACCAAACTTAATGCAACCAAATTAATTTATACTGGATTAGAAATTTATCTAACATGATTTATTTATACCTCATCTATCAACAGATAAAATGTGTTGAAATATTTTGATAAATATCTCAAAGTTTCCTGTCCTGTTTATGAATCAAGCTTGTTTTGTGATTCTGAGCTCGCAATGTTTGGTTGTTGCTGTGTATTCACCAATTAATAACACAAGCACTAGCTTTTAAAACCCAAACCAGGATGGTGTGGAAGGAAAGGACCCTGGAATTCCTGCCCTTGGGTCTGAACAAACAAGAATGTTTCATGTTTGGAATTCCGTAGTTGATTTTCTTGTCTTTTTCTCTTGTGGTGTCTGCTGTAGGCAAAAGGAAGGAAGGAATGCATAAAACAACTCAGTACTTAACCGCTGAAGATGGATGGAGTTTTGTCTGATGCTCATCATAGAAAAGCTAGCGGAGAAAACTCGGGCAGGTGTGTGAGTGGATGGACTGCAGTCCACTGAGGGGCGCAATATGAATGGGAGAGAAAGAAATGGATGAGGTCCCATCAGGTTCTGTGATTTCAAATGGAGCTAAGAGCAGTTCTCCAAGGGGGAACCCATGCACGAGTAAGACAGGCAAGTCCTCAAAGAAAGCAGCCTACACACTACCATGAGCAAGGGGGAGCGTGTTCAAATCCTAACCCACTCTCAGGCCTGATTAGTCTTCCTTCCTGCCTATACAGTATGAAAACGTTTCCTTTGACAGCAACACCATAACCTTTACTTACTAATCAGTATGTTTTGTCTTCGTTTGAAAACCAACACATTGCTCCAGCCAAGTTTAATTTCCTTTGTGTTAACCGTTCCCCATGCCCCATGCTTCACCGCGTAGGCGCCTAACAGTCACACTTGTCTGCCTTCACGGTGAGAACAGGGTAACACAATAGCCAGGGTGGCTAGCCATTATGGTCAACTTTGGATTTACAACCACTCAGACGTGATAACTCTGAGCATGCCTGTGAGGGTGTTGCCAGGAAGGCTTAGCTGAAGTAGAGCCATAACCCCGCCCAACAAACTATACCATCCCATAGGCTGAGATCCTGTACTGAGCCACAAAGATAAAGCAAACAGAACACCAGAAATCTTCCTCTCTTCCCAACTGTGGGTGTGCCATGAGCCTCCTGCTCCAGCCTTCCATCCCACAGTAGACTGTACTCCCAAACTATGAGCCAAAACAAACGCTTCCCGGAGTTGCTCTTGTCACGTGTTTTGCCACAGCAATAAGAAGAGCAATCCATCCAGACGGCTTTAGGCTTGGGACTTTTGCGAGTGCAAAGCGTTCAGCCTCAGATTCTCCACAACCTGCACCGTGCTCATACACAGCGTTGCTACATCTGGATGGACTCCTCCATTTTGCTCACTGATTTGTTTAGATCATTCTCTTCCACGATAGGTTAGTCAGGGATTCCAAGTCCTTGTCTTCAACCCTGTCCTGGATTTGGCTTTTGAAACTGATGCTTATGTTAATATTAATGAACAGATTCTTAGTGCTTTAATTTAAATGAGAAATGTCGCCCTAAGTTCAGACACTTGAACACTTGGTTCCAGTTGGTGGCGCTGTTTCGGCCCTGCTGGATTCCGTCAACAGGGTGAGCTTTGAGAGCTCAGCGCCTATGCCTTCTTCTAGTTCGTTCTCTCTGCTTCATGCTTGTGTTTGACTACATGAGCTCTAAGCTTCTCCCTGCATGTCCGCCCCTCCCTGCTGTGTCTCCCTGCCAGGATGAACTTTTCTTGCTCTTGAGCCAAATGCCAAAATAAACTCTCTTTTCTATAAATTGCTTTGTTGTTTTATCAGCAACAGAAAAGTTAACTAATATCTTTGGCAGCAATCAATCATTGCGGTTTAAATATAGCATGTTCCTGAAGGAGTTCAGAATCGCAAAACAAGCTTGAGAGGAAACACTTGGGACTTGTAAATAGACCACGTTGCCGCCTCGTTCCTCCTCCCCGCTGCTTTCTCGTGGCCATTTCCCCTTCATCTTTTAACTCTCTTTTCCCTTTTACTGAAAATAGATTTTTTTCCTCACACAGTATATCCTGATTATGAGTCCTCCAGTTCCTCCGTGCTTCCCCGCCCCATCCAGATAAACGCTACTTTCTGTATATTATTAGAAAACAAACGGATTTTTAAGGGAATATGATAAATAATGTAATACAATAATTTAATTATAATTAATTAATTATAATAATTAATTATAGTTATAGAATTAACTATAATAATTTAATTTCTTATATAATGTAATATAATTTACTATAATTACATAATTATAATAATTTAATTTCTTATATGTAATGTAATTTATTATAATTTCTATTGTTAGAAAACAGACTTTTAAGGGAATATGATTATAATAAATATAATATACAATGCTAAAACAAAACCTTGCACATTGGAATAGAACAAAGCAAACAGAAAGACAAAGAGCCCGAGAGAATGCACAAGACACAAAAATTCACTCATTTCCAGACTCTGTAATCCCATAGAAACACTAATCTTGTATGGTAAAAATAGAGAAGAAAAAATATAGAAATAATAAAATCAAATTTAAAAAGAGCCTTGACATAACATTATGAGATAAGGAGCCTCTAAATATCCCACGAAATTCATATTTTTGTTGCCTATCTACTGCTGGGCATACAATCTATTCTAAGGATTAGGGTTTTTTCCTCCAATGAGACTCTCTTGGAGGAAACTAAATTTTTATTTTCAAGTGGTTATCAATTGGAGATAGCTCTGAGTTAGGGATGGGGCATGTGCCCACTTCTCCTTTCAGCTCTAGGGTACCATCTGGGGCAGATCCTTGCAGGCTCTGTGCATGCTGCCTCTGTCCCTGTGAGTTAATCTGTGCATCAGTCATGTTGATTTAAGGGGCTTTGTTTCCTCCATCCTGTCTGTCTCTTACCCTCTTCCCACCTTGAGTGTTTCAAGGTCTCTCATTTACTAATGTCTATCAGTGGATCTCTGGATTTGTTCCCATCTGCTGCAGCTCCTCTGTTGATGGTTAAGCAAGGTACTGTATATAGCAAAATGTCACTACGGGTCATTTTACTGTTATCTTTGATTTTACAACAGAAGTCTTTAGTTTTACCCTGAGTCCCTGGGAAATCTAGTCTCAGGTTATTAGTCACCCATGCACTATTGAATATGAGTTCCATCTTGTGGAATGGGCCTTATCTCAAACCAGTCATTGGCTGGCTACTGCCACAAGCTTTGGGCCATCGTTGCATTAGCATATTGTGATGGTTTGAATAAAAATACCCCCATAGACTCACAGAGAGTGGCATTATTGGAGGTGTGGCCTTGTTGGAGGAAGTTTGTCACAGGTGATGATAGGCTTTGAAGTATCAGATGTTCAAGCCAGGCCCAGTGTCTTATTCTCTTCCTGCTGCCTGCAGATGTAAGTGTAGAACTCTCAGCTCCTCTCCAGCACCAGGTCTGCCTGCCTGGCCCCATGCTTCCTGCCATGCTGATAATCAACTGAACCTCTGAACTGTAAGCCAGCCCCAATTAAATGCTTTCCTTTATAAGAGCTGCCTTGGTCATGATGTCTGTTCGCAGCAATAAAATCCTAACTAGGACACATATCTTGCAGACAGGACCCCACTGAAGATCAGTGGGTTTGCAGCTGGGTTGGTGCTTATGCTTCCCTTTTGGTAGCCTGCAGAGTACCTTCTTGTACCAAAGACACTGACATGTAGGGATGAAGGCTCCATGTAGGCAGTAGCTTGACTTCTCCCTGTTCAATGAGTTGTATATGTGTTGTCTTCAGCAATAGGGCATTGCCAACAGTTTGTAGAGAGAAACCTATTGTCTTGGCAATGGCTTGGGTTGTTTAGGGGTTCCTATGGGACCCCTTTGGCCAACATCTCAATTAGATGTAACCCAGTCCTGATACTGAAAGCTTCATGTGGTGAAAATAGTTAACTAGGTGGGACTCTGTCTCCCGCATTATTTGGTGATTTTGTTTAGATCACCTTCATATATGTATATATTTTAGAAAGTTTCTACTGTATTACATTTCCATACTACCCTTCAAATGCCCCCTAATTTTTGCTGTCTTACCCATACTCTTTCCCTCCTCCTCATATTTCCTCTTCAACCTGATCCTTTCATTCCAAGCCACACCCTCAATACACATAACTATCTATTCTGTTTCTTTTTCTTACAGTGGGAAGTTTATCTGTCTATCCCCAGTCTCTTATGCTATACCTAACTGTGGGTCTTGTTCTGGAGGGATTCTCACAAAGATCTCCGACCCGGTTGGGTGCAGGGGTCCAGGCCAAGGGGATAGAGTGTGAGCAGGGAGGGGGAATACCCCCCCTCTGCTGCTGCCTCTTGCCTGTGTCTCACCAGTTGCTCCCAGGTGCTGTACCTGCTGAGCCGGTTTCAGGCTGGGCCAGTAAGAAGCTGGCTAGCTAGCAAGGAGGGAAGGGTCCTGAAGGCACTTTGGGAGAGCAGATCTCTTCCCAAGGGTTACAGCTCTTAAGACAGAAACTCTTTGACAACGACAACGGGATGATTCTCGCACACCTTTACTTCTCCCGAATAGGGCTCTTATATACAGTTTTGGGGTGGGTCAGAGTCTGACAGCAGATAACCCCTATTGGCTTGGTCTGAGAGCTTGGAGACACCTCATCTACATGTGAGAGAGCTTGAGGCACTGTTCCTGCGTGACTGATGGCCATAGACCTCTCTGTGGGAGGGACTGTGGAGGGCTGAAGCTAAGTGAAAGGAACCAGGGGCCCAGAGAAAAGCAGAACACCTAACATCCCATTAGGGTCTGGGGTTCAAGGCCTGTACTGGACCAGGCACCCAGCTGCCTCTCACAGCTCACTGCCCCACAACTAACCTCTGTGGTTCTATGGATTGTTACTTGGTTATCATTGACTTAAGAGCTAATATCCACATATAAGCAAATACATACTTTATTTGTCTTCCTGGGCCTGGGCTACCCCACTCAGGATGGTTTTTTTTCTAGTTTCATTCATTAACCTGAAATTTTCTTTCTTTTTTCTTTCTTTCTAATGGATGAGTTTGTATAAATGGACCTCATTTTCTTAAAAAAAAAAAATACATTATTCTGTCGACATGTAGGTTGTTTCCAACTTCTGATTATTATGAATCTAGCAGCAACGAACATGGTTGAGGAAGTGTCTCTGTGATAGGATAAAGCATCCTTTGGATATATGCCTGAGTGGTATAGCTGGATCTTAAGGGAGATAGATTTCTCATCTTCCTGAGGAGCCATACTTATTTCTATTTACAAATGTGTTAGTTTGAATATGCTCAGCCCAGGGAGCCATACAATTTGGATGTTTGGCCTTGTTGGAGGAAGTGTGTCACTTTGAGCATGGGCTTTAAAGACTCTTGTCTTAGCTGTCTGGAAGCCAATCTTCCCATAGTAGCCTTTAGATAAAGATGTAGAACTCTCAGCTCTTCCTGCACCGTGCCTGCCTTGACACTGCCATGATCCTGCCTTGTTGATAATAGACTGAATCTTTGAACCTATAAGCTAGCCCCATTTAAATGTTGTCCTTATAAGAGTTGCCTTAGTCATGATGTCTGTTCACAGGAGTAAAGCTCTTACTGAGACAACAAGTTTGCACTCACACCAACAATGAATGAGTGTTCCTCTTACTCCATATCCTTGCCAGTATGAGCTGTCACTTGTATTATTGATCTTAGCCATTCTGATGCATCAGATGAAATCTCAAAGTAGTTTTTGGCTTGCATTCCCTTGATGACTAAGGATGTTGAACATTTGTTTAAGTGTTTCTCAGCTACTTTAATTCCCCTTTTACGTGTTCTCTGCTTAAATATGTACCCCCTTTTAAATTGGTTGTTTGTTTTCCTGATGTCTAGTTTTTTTGAGTTCTTAATATATTTTGGATATTGGTCCCCTATTGGATGTGGAGCCGGTAAAAATTTTTTTCCCGTTCTGTTGCTACTTTATCTAAATAGCCATGTTCTTTTCAATGCTGAAGCTTTCCAGTTTCAAGAAGTTTCATTTATTGCTCCTCTTAGTGTCTGTGCTAAAGGTGTTTTGTTCAGAAAGATTTCTCCTGTACCCGTGAGCTCAGGCTGTTCTCCACTTTCTCTCCTGTCTAGTTCAGTGTATCTGGTTGTATATTGAAGTCTTTGATTCATTTAGAGTTGGGTTTTGTGCCTTCCCTCTTCTTTTCTTCCTGAATTCCCTTTCTCTCTCATTTTCCTCTCATCTCCCTTTCTTCTCTTTCTCCGCATCCATCTTTTACCTCACCCGCGGCCACCTCATTTCTCTTACTCCTCTTGCTTAATTTTCACCTTTATTCTTTCCTTATCTTTTTAAACTGTCACTTCATTTCTTTGAATGTTTATTTTACCCAATAAAAAATAAATAAAAGAAACTGACTCAGTATATTTATCCAAGAGTAGACCCAGTTGTTTCCAGAAGAGTTCTTGTGATAGTTTGTATATGCTTGGCCCAGAGAGTAGCACTATTATTAGGTGTGGCCTTGGAGTGGGTGTGGCCTTGTAGTAGGTGTGTAACTGTGGGCGTGGGCTTTAAGACCCTCATCCTAGCTGCCTGGAAGGCAGTATTCTGCTAGCAGCCTTCCTGCTCCATGCCTGCCTGAACACTGCCGTGCTCCCACCTTGCTGATAATGATCTGAACCTCTGAACCTGTAAGCCAGCCCCAATTAAATGTTGTCCTTATAAGAGTTGCCTTGGTCATGGTGCTACTTCACAGCAGTAAAACCCTAACTAAGACAGTTCTGCTCTCTTAAACAAAGACTACTGATTCCCACCCATCCCCCTCCTTTATTGAACAGCTCAACAAATGTGGTATCAGATGTGAGGGGCATCATTTGCAGAAATCTCACAAGTGAGGAAATAGGTCTTTGGCCCTATTGACTCAGAACAACACACAAAGCCACCATCATGTTATCAGTCTATATCCAGACGTATTCTTTTCAATATTTCACTGCTTTTAGCAAATGATCTTAGGCCTATGTGTGTACTTATGCACACATACACGTTCTGAGTCAGAGCATGAGTGGGTCACCAAGGAAAGAGAGGAAACACCATATATCCAAAGCATGGTAAAATTATTACATGGTTTTTCTTAATGCTGGGTTAGTTCTAAACAGACTGAGTGCACAGTTTGTAAGCAGAGTAAGTACATCGTTCTGAGTGATGTCACAGCACATTGTTAACTTGGTTGTAGGTTGGGTGAAAGTTTGCTTTGTAAAAGCAAGTTTCAAATAGCATTTTTTTCCAGAGGAAAAAACTATTCCCACATTTAGTCAATTCTAAAAAGCTTTTAAAAATATATTTTCTTAATACTAAAAATACATAACATTTGCACCAAATAAGATTACATTTGGCTTCATATAATGAAAAAATTATAGTATAAAGACCCTCTGGAACAGAGAGACAGGAGAAAGATAATCCTTCGGGCATAAGCCTTGTCTTCTCTATATGAGATAAACATGCTAACTTTTCCTTTTAGACTGTCTTGCATAGACCCCTGGCTATTCTTTAACTTGAACTCCTCCCACTTTACCCTTCCAGTTCTGTGTTTCTAAGTGAGAGCCACTACATCAGACTGGGATACTTAACATAGACTTATCAGAAACTAAAAAGAAATTGTGGGTGTCACATCTTATGCATTACTTATATTGACTAACCCGTCTGAGCGGAGACTTGCTACACTTAGTTTTAGACTCATAGAGGCTGTAGAAAGTTTTTTGCTCTATTAGTGGGATGCATGTGGGTTTTCTCTTTTACCTTCATGAGTATGAGTGCATTCAAGCTGGCCTTCGTAAAGTGATTTTTGTCTTGTTGTATTGATGAAGGCAAGCAGTAGATTATAGCAGCGTCTTCATGAGCTTTGGTCAGGTGGACACCATACTTAGCTTTGTTACTGCGTAACTTGCTAGAGGTGATCTTCAGATGATTATCCCACATTTCCACTTGTCACTGTAAAGTTACCTTTTGTTTCTGGGATAAACTGCATGACCAAAGGCAACTTAAGAAAGAGAAAATTCTGGCTTATGTTTCCAGATGGCTAGATGTCTATAGTGATACAGAAGGCATAGCATGACAAGACATATTTCAATTTCACACAGGAAGGACAGAGAGAGAGAGAGAGAGAGAGAGAGAGAGAGATCGAGAGAGAGAGA
>JANHMN010000017.1:48537773-48561678 GCA_030674055.1 Rhabdomys pumilio
GAGAGAGATCGAGAGAGAGAGAGAGAGAGAGAGAGAGAGAGAGAGAGAGAGAGAGAGATCTGCATTGCAGCTATAAACTACTAAAGTATGTATATATAGCTTGAATATGCTTGGCCCAGAGAGTGACACTATAAGAGGTGTGACCTTGTTGGAGGAAGTGTGTCATTGTGGGTGTGGGCTTTAAGACCCTCATCCTAGCTGCCTGGAAGCCTGTCTTCTCCTGTCTAACTTCAGGACAATATACAAACTCTCAGCTCCTGTTACCATGCCTGCCGGGATGCTGCCATGTTCCCACCTTGATGATCATGGACTGAACCTCTGAACCTGTAACCCAGCCCCAATTAAATGTTGTCCTTTATAAGAGTTGCCTTGGTCATGGTATCTCTTCACAGCAATGGAAACCCTAACTCCCAGAGACATACTTCCTCTATCAAGGGTCCATGTTATAAAATTTCCATAACCTCTCTGAATCAAACCACCAAACTAGAGACTAACTGTTCGAATACATAATCATATGGGGGACACTTCTCAATCAAACCACAGTCTGTTCCTCAGACAAGCAGTGGAATGAAGCAGCAACTTCATGAGTCTTGGGCAGTTGAGCAGCATCTCTGCTCTCCCACTCTTTAACTTACTAAGGGTGACTTTAGACAAGTTACTTAGTCTTTCTAAGTCATTTTGATCTGCAGCTAAGCATATCAAAAAAAATCCCCGTGTTTTTTGGAAGGGCCAAGGTCATGTCAAAGGCCCAGAGAAGAGGCCATTTCAGCCTGATCTGAATGTTTGGTTTAGGAGTCCCAGCTGGAGACTTTCAGGGAAGCCACATTTCTGTTTGTGTCTACAGTGATAACATATAAAGTGCTGATTTATTGGTTCAACTAGTGAAGAAATAGAATTAGTGTCCTGTGTAATCAGTGGAAAATGGGCTATTCATTCTTTCGATGCTCTGAACTAGGACTGGTTTACAATGTTTTATTCCTGTATCACCTTAACCAAGCTAATGGGAGTTCCTAGACAATAGAAGGATCCCTCATTAGTACCTTAAACGACCCAGAGATAGAGAAAAATCTCTCCAAGTGATTGCTGAAGTTATTGTATTGGCTGGATAATAAATACATGGACGTCCTTCCCCTTGCTTGCTCTATGACAGCATCCTAGAATATAGTATATATTCTTATATGACTATACTGTTTCCAGTGTGCCCCACAGAATTAATAAATGCAGCCACAACTTAAATTTGGTAATAAAAGATCAAGAACATTGTTTTGGACCATTGTTTAACAAAACATATTTTTGGACCTTACAGAACATTGATGAGGCTCTTAAGTTTGCTTGTACACATGTAGGAATCACCGTATAAGCTGTTCCTAATATTAACCAAAAGTAAAGCCAGTGGTTTGCTAGTTTGGTTTGAAGGTTTAGTTTGCATCAATGTTAATGGTTTGTAGAATACAAAATCACAGTCATAGTTCTGGTTGAAGAGAAGAAACCAGTGCACCATGGTTATGGAAGAGATGCAGGACTGCTCCATTTCAGACTCCTGCTTCTTCCAGATGCCTTGCCTCCTAGTAGAAATGAATAGGATGAGTTAATAATTGTATGTCATTAGAATATTGCAGGACAACAAATGACAATTAGAGAAGGAAGTATCCTGGACATAAGAGGCCGTGTTGAAGACATTAGAAGCCACGCCAATTTGCATGGGTTGGATTTGCAACATTTTCATTTATCAAAAGTACCTTCTACTATTAACTCTAAACTGAACAATATACCCAGGCATGACTGGAAGGCTGGAGAAACTGAAGATTCTCTCTGGACTATCAAGGTCTCTCTACTTAAGACAAAGAAAAGTTGGAGCAAAGAAACAGATGTTAATGTAGACAAGAAGATGATAAAGGTTGTGGAACTCTTATGAGGATGTATTTTCTGTGGGCAAAACCTGGGTAATATTTTAGGTGGCTTCACGGAGAAAATAAATGTTCGACTTCGAAGCATGAGAAGAGTTAGATTGGAAGTCGCACATCTAACAATTGAGGAATTCGGTAAGGAGAGAATGCACATGGACACTGGTTTCCCATCATTTTCTTATCTTGGCATCCAGCGTTTCTAAGAACAAAATGTTGTCCATAGGTAGGCATCTAAGCACAGAGAATTTTCCAGAAACAAAAGGAAAATTCACATAAGAATATACAATACAAATAAAATAAAAATAAAACCCTTCAGGGTCCCAGCTTTACAATTTGGACTTGGGTCTTGTTGGGTGGAATTGTATGGACTGTTAATATTAGCACTTAGGAGGCAGAGGCAGGTGAATCTTTCTGAGTTCAAGGCAGCTTGCTTTACATAGTGAGTTTTGAATGTCATTGTTACAGAGTAAGACCTTATCTCAAAAAAAAACAAACCAAACCAACCAACCAACCAACCAAACAAACAAAAAAACAGGAGTTCACTTGATTTACCTCAGCACCTGCAATAGTTGAGTTTACCCTGGGAAACCCCCTGGTTATGAAAGAAATCCTGCTGGCTTCCTTACTGAAATTAAGTCTCTTAGATAAAGTTTTCTTCCTTCCTTCCTTTCTTCCTTCCTTCCTTCCTTCCTTCCTTCCTTCCTTCCTTCCTTCCTTCCTTCCTCCTTCCTCTCCTTCTCCCCTTTCTCCCCTCCTTTTTTTTTGCCTCCTCCTCCTTTCTTCTTCCCTGTAAGTACAGAGCAGAACCTTCTTTGGGCATCAAGATGGAAAGGAGGCAGAAGTTAGTTCTCACCAAATCCCTTGACTGTTAAGAAAGCTACCAGTCATAACAGCCATAATATTGTTTTTCAGGCTAGAAAGGATGCTTAGATTATCCAGGTCTTTACTTTATAGTTTTCAAAAATAAAAAGCAGAAGTTTTAGGTGACAGGGGCTAATGATTACTCTTTCTTCAGCCAGAGAAATAGTCTTTTGGGACTGGGAAATGCCTCAGTGTGTAAAGTACTTGTCACAAAAATGGGAGCATCCAAGTTAGGATCTTCAGAACCCACATAGTCTGGGTGCAGTGGAGTATGTCTGTAATCCCAGTGGTCCTCTAGAGGCTGTCGGGATAGCTAGCTAGCTTAGATTCCACAACATCAAAATGAGAGACTCTGTCTCAAACAAGGTGAAAGGCAAGAATCAACACCAAAGGTTGTCCTTTGACTTCCTGCATGCACACATACATATAAACACCCATGTATACACAAACATAATCATAAAGATTAATATGATTTGAATTATTCAGGATTCTTAAAGGAACAGAATCAATTTGGTGTGTGTGTGTGTGTGTGTGTGTGTGTGTGTGTGTCTGTGTGTAGATTACTTTCAAATGTAAACATCTCTCTCACACTGGAGGGGCTGATAATCCAGTAGTTGTTTAGTCCTTGATGCTATATGTCTCAGCAGTCTGGGTAATCCCACCACAGTGGTTGTCTCACACTGGAGATGCTGACAACCATAGTTGTTCAGTCAACAAGGCTGGATGCCTCATTAGTCCCAATCTGGCTCCAAAAGTCTACAGGGTCCTTAAAGAGCTCTTAGTCTTTAGTCAAGGATGGAAACCTGGAAATGCTGGTTCTGATTTTAGTGAAGGAATCAGCAAGAGCAACAGGATAAATTAACCTGGCAGTGATATGGAATGGCAAGAGAGCCAAAGGGCTTCCATTTTACCGTCCTCTGGACCAAAACAACATTCTGGTCAGAATAGGAACAGTAAGATACACTTCAGCCAACACTATTGCAAGCATTTACATGTAAGAATCATTTGGGTTATAATTTTACCATATCCATGGTGAATTATCATATCTGCCTTTTAATTTAAAAAAATCCTATTTTCCCATCTCTGCTCTAATAATAAAATCCCTTTGCTGATTCCATGTTAAAGGTAAAAATTCTTAGGATCCCATATGTAACCAGATTCTTACCTTTTTAAATATTAACTTGGCTAAAAATCATTACATGAGGAATATCTACTTCCTGTTGAAACATTGAAAAAATACAGATATGTACCAAAAGGAAATTAAAGCCACCTGCAGTTTGGTCTCTAGAGAAAACTATGGAGATGTATTCTACATACTTTTGATGTGCATTGTAGTCATATTTTAATCTAACAATAGGATTTTAATATTTTTGGTATGCTATTTTTCATTAACTTTTTGAAGCAAGTTTTAAAATCATGAGTTTAGGGAAGAACGAGTTTGGAGCGATACCTGGTGAGCTGCTGAAACCCATTCCAGAAAATGCAAAACCTAATCCAAACTTTACATCCCAAACCACTAACCTTGCTTGAAAAAAAGCATTTGGCTGTAGACATGGAGAGACCTGAAGCCCTTCCGCTGCTCAAATCTGATGGTATTCTCAACTCCTATTTTAAACTTGTTTATGGAACTAAACTAATACTGAACATAGATATATAAAGGTGATTACAGCAGGAGAAATTTGACCTTTTGGGGGGCGGGAATCCTTTCCTGTATAAACAAAAGTCTGGAATGTTTGAAAATCCATAAGCCAGTCAATTTCTTTTTGATTTATCATAAACCTGAGTAAACAAGGCGGGCGGGTCTATTTCATTTAAAAGTTGAAAATGAAAGTGCCTCAGCTCTCCGAAATATTTTTAGGAGGTGCCTTTGGATGCTGTGGGTTGCATCATGGCTTTGTCTACCACCCTCCACGCTGTCCAGCTGCTTCACTGCATTGATAGATCCACTCCCTCCGTTCTGATCAAGCTGGTTCTTCGCTGCACTTCATCCTCACGGCCTGAGGATCTCAGTCCCACATCCATATTTTTATATTTGTTTTCCCATGGACTGCCCACTACCCCCCTTCTTGTTCCATCATGACTTTCAGGTTGAACGACTCTGCCTCCTCAGTGCATCCCCTCTGCTCCACTCCGTGATCCAACCCACACCTGCTGTCTGTATCAGGATTGCACTCACTCTGAGCCTCAGTGACAGACCCTCACTTTTGTGTACCTTGGTTTATATCTCTATTAGCCTCATGACACAGCCAGGTGAACATATTACGTGTAAGAGATCAGAGGATGTCTGTTGATTTACGAATGATTGGGAAGGGCTCTGGTTTGAATAATCGTCTCCCAATGAGCAAAGATATAGTGCCACAGCCTGTGACACTACTGAGACACAGGGGAACATTCAAGACATAGAGACTTACAGGAGGCCCTTAGATCCCTGGAGGTGTGCCCCTAAAGGGAATAATGGGACCCTAGTCTCCTACCTTTCATGTTCTGGCCTTGAGGTCAGAAGATCTTCACAGATGCTCGCTTCTGCTGCAATTGGCAACCTTATCACAGCACAAAGTATTGGGGCCAATTGACCACACAATGAATCTTGAAAGCCTTGAGCCAAGATAACCTTTTGCTCTGTCTCTTTTTTTTTCTTTATTGAGAAGCTGAAGACACACGTGTAAGCCCGGTGATTGAGTGTGTTGGGGTCAGGGAGACAGGCAGGACCCTGGGTTGAGCTGACCAGTAAGCCTAGCAGAGCTGATGGGCTACAGGTTCCAGGAGAGGTTGAGCCTCTACACACTCATCTATGGTGAGGTAGAATGAACATGACATTCGTCTTTGGTGGAAACAGATGCCCAGTTATGTCCTTTCCTTGATGATTCCCTCTCCCTCTTTATTCTTTCTTATGTAGGACTAAAAGAAATTATTTTTGTGATGCCATATTTTAAAATTAGAAGAGACACACAATTTGAGTTTTTGTATATACATAAAACATAAAATTTAAAAGTTGAAAATGAAAGTGCTCATGTGTGTGTATGCATATATGTGCTTGTGTGTATTGAGGTCAGAAGTTCACATTGGTTGTCATGTGTGTGTATGTATGTATGTATGTATGTATGTATGTATGTGTATGTATGAAAATGCTGATAGCTAAGACATTTTGAGGAAGGAATTTGAAAACCTACACCAAAATCTGCAAAATTTTGGTTCACGAGTTCTACTTCTGGGCATTTGGAAAAACAACGTTTTAGGTGTGTGAAATGATGTAAGCTCCAGATATAGTACATAATAGCATGTATCAGGTATGGAGAGAGGAGTTCATAGTTGTAAGACAAAAATAATACAAAAACCAAACCAGAAACAAATACTTAGTTAGGAATTTGGGGAAATCCAAATCATGAATTACCATGAAACCATTAGCATTTGAATGACATGGGAGCAGAAGCCATGTAGCTCAGTCAGTAGAGTGTTCACCTATAATTCTAGAAGCCCTGGGTCCCATCCCCAACACCACATAAACCAAGTATGGTGGTGCCCAGCTGTAATGCCAACACTTGGGAGGTGGAGTCAGGGATATCAGAAGTTGAAGTTCATCTTCCGCTACAAAATGGGTTCAGCAGCCTGGGCTACTAGAGACCTCATCTCAAACAAAATTAAAGAAATGAAAGAAGCAAGAATATAATGGGTGTTAATTTATAGCTTGGAAACTCTAGTTCCTGATAGTAATGCAAGCATGCACACATATACCCAGGCATGTGTGCACACACATGTGTGCATGAGTATGCAGCATTCAGGTGGCTATGCGAGGTGAATTGACTGTCAATTAGCTTTGTTGTAATAAGCATTTCACAATGATGAGAGACACAGAGAGACAGAGAGACTTATGATTGATGAGTGACTTTTCTTCCTAGGAAAGCTGAGGCTGAATATTTGAAGTAGGTAATGAGTCACTTCTTAATCAACATCAAGTTAGGGACAATTAAGTAAGGGACAGCTGAAACTTACATTAAAATTTAATAATGGGTATTGTGAATTAGTAGGGCTATGGGGGATCTTTGTATTTTGGCATGTTCAAATTATTCTGACTTCTTTGTTTATGAATACAAATTTGTTATATATAAGCCCAGTTGTATTCAAAACCAGGTCCGACTCATAGTTTCTGTATCCCAGGCAACTGTATTTATCTGGGACACTGAAGGCTGGGTGCAATAGCCTTACAGCTTTGTGTAAGCCAGGGCTAAACCTCATGGTACTTGTTTGGTTTGTATGACACAAATGGTTCCCTGGGCTAGTATACATCCTAAAGCCATTAGGCAGATATACACAGAGAAAACGTCTCTATTGATCTTTAAATGTAAGTTAACATGGCTTAGTTTTAAAGACTTAAAATATATTATTAAATATATTAGATATATAAGTACAAAATTAAATATATTACATATAATACACACTATAAATTAATATTAAATATATTAAAATAAATATTAAAATATAAAACAATAAATGTAAGTTAAGGATTTCTCATTTGAAAATTTGAAGTCTGATAACACACACATATTATATATATATATATATATATATATATATATATATATATATATATAATTTTGTGCATATGCATATGTGTGTATTCCTGAGTACATACATGGACATCACATGCATGCAGGTGCCCAATGGAGGATAAAAAGGGTGTTGGGTCCCCTAGAACTAGAGTTAGAGAAGTGTAGAGTTGCCTGAGCCACGTTCTGGTAACTGACCTCAGGTCCTCTGCAAGAGCAGCAAGGACTCTTGACTGCTGAGCGGTCTCTGCAGAGCCACACATCTGGAACTTTATGAGAACTGACACATTCCTAGTGGGGAACTCTATTCCTGAGCTCACATGGTAGCAGTAATGGTCTTGTATACACTTGACATCAGGCTATGTGTGTCAGGTGAGTATGAAAAGTGAGTGAATTTCATGTTTTAACTTTGTCCTCACCCTTAACACATCCCATTATGTATTCATTATTATCCCCAAATCCTCAAACGAATCCCTCAAATCTCAAGCTCTCTGGGTTTACGCATCTTGGATGGGAAATCTTCATGATGAATTACCTTGCATTCTGGTGTTGGAGATGCAACACGCAGCCTGTGCAAACTGTGTAAGCACCATGCCACTGAACAACACACATAGCCCTGTGTATGTTACTTTGAAAGAAATGCTTCAACAGTTCTGTGCCTAACTTAACTTTGCTCCATGGACCATGTAGGCTTGAAGGTCTAGCCTTAGCTCTTTCCTCCTGATGTTCCTCCCTGCTCTATTTTCTCTCTGTGCATATATATATTAATCTCTACATGAAATGTGACATTTATACCTTCAGAAAACACCATATCTTATATTTTACTCTTAGAATATGATATGTATTTTAATTATTTCAAATATTCATATAGATGTTTCAAAATTCCCCAGTATTATTTGCAAAACAACTAAACCAATAAGGGCATATTTTGCAGTTTAGAGAATCAAATGTCTTTCAAATGAGTTCATAAAGAAATAAAACTTTGAAGAAAAAGAGAATTCCTACCCTGACTACTCATACAGTAAAATTAGGAAACATCAAGATATTGTGTCTAGAGCTTTTAAAGGGCTAAAAATAACATTAAGAGCATTTAGACACCCATGTTCTCCTTTGAGGAGGAACGAGATTGCTCAATTTTATAAAGTATGAAATATTGAATTATTTTCTCATTTCTTACTTCCTGTGTATTTGTGTAAGAAGATGTAGAGGTTTGGAACTAGGACATTGAGTATTTCTACAGATTTAGCCATGGCCCGACCAAGGCAAAAATGAGTCTCCAGCTATTTGTAAACTGCATCCAGACTCCAGAAGAGGCATGTTCCTTCCAAGGAGAGGGAGAGAGAGAGGGAGGGAAAGAGGAAGGGCTGAATGAAGGGAGGGAGATAGAGATGAGCAGAGGGAGGGAGGGAGAAAGAGAAAGACAGAGACAGAGACAGATAGAGACACAGAGATGCTGAGAGAGATAGAGAGATACAGGGATAGCAAAGTCCACAGAGTAGAGGAAACGTTCACAGTGGTGCTGTCTAAGGAGGGAGAGAACAGGCACATGACCTTCTGAGAGCTCACCTGGAGCAGAGGTAGTGTGTGTTGCGGTTTTGGAGAACCTAGATCTACCACTGTGCTACTTCTATAGCCACGTGTAACCTCAGATAAGTGTTCCTTGGCAGGGTTCAATCTATGCCTAACTGTACTTCCCTCAGTGTTAGTGTGAACTCTGTGTGTAAAGTGCTCAGAACAGGGTCTGAGATACATAGATTATGCACCTAATAAAGGCTAATGACCACCACCACCACCACCACCACCACCACCACCACCATCACTGTTGGGAGCCTACTTTTAGCAGAAAGCAGCTAAAAAGCAACTATCAGTTTTGCAGCCATCCTGAGCCATATACGCTGACATGAGACTTGTTTTTCAACAGCCTACAACAGCTGAAGCACACTCTGATATCTCACATATCCTGTTTTGCTGCTTAGTGCCCCTAGATGCAAGGTGCAGGGTGCACGTGCTATCCACGCTATACACGCCTGTAAGGCTTACGTCATATCCACACCTGCAAGGCAGGTGACAAAATGTATAAATACCCCAACTTCCCAAGCGAGGGGGGAGACAATAAGAGAGACAATAGACGAGAAACGGGACTTGATCACACAGCGTCTTGTCTCCATTCTTCGAGTCTCTTGCTAGACCCTGACCTGCGAACCAGAGCAACAGCTCAGGCTGGGACATTTTGGCCCCCAAGCGTGGGGTAGAGCAGGTCTCAACAATCACCACCACCACCACCACCACCACCACCACCACCATCATCATCATCACCATCATCACCACCACCACCACCACCACCACCATCATCATCATCACCATCATCATCACCACCACCAGACCACCAGCACCACCACCATCATCACCATCACCACCACCACCACCACCACCATCATCATCACCACCACCATCATCATCACCACCACCATCACCACCACGACCACCACCACCATCACCACCACCAGCACCAGCACCACCAGCACCAGCACCAGCACCACCACCACCACCACCACCACCACCACCACCACCACCACCACCATCACCACCATCATCACCATCATGTTACCACTATTTTTTGTGACCTCTCAAGTTTCAGACCTCCAGGCTCTGCTTTGAGTGTCCTGGCTGAGGAAATCTGCAGGTGTGAAGTTTCTGGGGGGCATCTCTGAGTGTGTATAGCAAGGCAAAGAACTGGATCAAAGCAGCATGGACCATCTGCATTCATTCCACTGTCATCTTCCCAACAATGTAAGTGAAATCATATGGGAATTGAAATTACCATTGAGGTTAGAACATTAAAACTAAAACTAAAGCCAGCTGGGGTGATGCGTGCTGGCATGATACACCAAGCAGGCAGAGAAAGGAGGACTTTGAGTTCAAGACCAGCCTGGGCTACACTTTGGAGATGAAGAAATGGCTCTACAGTTAAGACTGTATACTGCTCTTGGAGAGGAGCCGAGTTTGGTTCCCAGCAACCATGTAGGCAGTGTGTAAACACCTGCAACTCCAACTCCAGCAAATCCAATGTCTTTGGCTTTTGTGGACACCTGAAATCTCATGTACAAACCAACACACTGATGCACATACACACATAGTTTTAAGAATATTAATCATTAAAACAGATAAACAAACAACTGGGTGCTGCTTATAGCTGTTATGGAGTGTTTGAGTGTATTAATAGCTATGATACTTTATGGAGTTATGAGTGGGGCTTTGCAGAAGTAATTAATTTAAGTGAGGTCATGTGGATGGGGCATCCAACAGTGACTTTATAGTGTTTATATTCCTAGGGAAAGAAGAAACCAACACGCTAGCTCTTTCTCTTCCCCTCCTTTCCCCTTCCTTTCTTCCCTTTCCACAGTGAGAGGGCATCATTAGAACATGAGCTTGCTTGTAGACTTTGCACTCTCCAGTCTACTGTGAAAATAAGTGCCTGTTGTTTGTGTTAACTGTCTAGGGCACTTTGTTACAGAGCCCCAGCTAACTAGGATACCATGTACACTCATGGGGTCACCAGGGACTTACATGCTGGTTACCATGATTTGCTTGCACTCGGGGAAGGCTTGATAGCATGGTCTGCTCCTTAGGTGACACTTGGTCCCTTCATGCCAATGCTTTGAGCTTCTTCTCACCAGTCCATCACTAAGTCACTGTCTGTCTAGAATCTCAACCCCATTTCCTGTATCTCAGGATCAAAAAAAGGTAGAATTTTTGGGTAGGTAAAGGATAGGAGCTCCAACACTAATTTCTTGCAGAAAAATAAGGAGATATTATATATACCAGTGAGATAGTGTGTAGGACATCAAAAACGTGATTGACATATTAGAATTGAAGTCAGCTAGTGAAACTTTGGTTTATCAATCTGCTGAATGTATATTTTGTCCATGTGAAACCTTCACACTGTGCAGAGTCAGACTTTTCCTATGTCAGTGATGCTATTATTAGAACATATTTTATTTTTCAAGTGTTTCTTCAAAAATGCTGCTTAGACTATAGAGGTGTTGGCTAATTGTCTCCTATTTGATTTGCTTCCTATCGTATGAGACATTCCAGGGAGACGTTTAACACAGATCCAAGCATGGTAAAGGAACACTTGAATGCTGGACCCAGGACCTTAAAATGTAAGACTCTGGAGTTTAGCCCTAAATAAGGAGCTGACATCAGAACGCTGACTGGAAGCAGGTGCCTGATGCTGTCTTGTTCACCTAATGAGCACCACTGGGAAACTGTAAGGCTGTGGTGACAACATTCCCATGATTCTACACAGGTATAGTTTATATATCTTGTGCTTGTTTTGATATTTGGAAAATAGTTTGTGTTGAACCTCACAAAAGAAGATTACTTTGGGGGAAATGAATGGAGGCAGATTAACCATTGGCCGTCATTAAAAATTATTATTCTGTATTACTGTGCATATTGGTGGAATTCTGTGTGACATTTACATATGGTGCACTGTTAGAATCTAGCCTCTCCAGCCTCTTATTTCCCATATGCCCTCAAATTCTTCCCAATCCCTAGGTCATATAACCTAGGTCATCAGCCTTTAGTTTCCATAATGAGAGAACATGCAAAGCTTATCATTGTGTCTGGCCTATTTCACTTAACATAATGTCTTCAGTCCACTTCCACTGATGCCTCGCAAGGCCACCCTCAACTACCTATACAGGTGTAGCCATGAGTCCCTCCCTTTGTGTTCTCTGGCTGGAGATTTTAGAATGGCTACTCCAGCTTCTTTCTTAGGACCATTTGCTTGAAAAATTGTTTTCCAGCCTTTTACTCTAAGGTAGAGTCTGTCTTTGTCACTGAGGTGGGTTTCCTGTGTGCAGCAAAATGCTGGGTCCAGTTTACATATCCTGTCAATTAGCCTATGTCTTTTAATTTGGGAATTGAGTCCATTGATGCTAAGAGATATTAAGGAACAGTGATCCTTGCTTCCTGTTATTTTGTTATTAGGGGTGGAATTATCTTTGTGTGGCTATCTTCTTTTGGAAGAGGATTACTTTCTTGCTCTTTCTAGGGTATAATTTCCCTCCTTGTATTGGAGCTTTCCCGCTATTATCCTTTGTAATGCTGGGTTTGTGGAAGGATATTGTGTAAATTTGGTTTTGTCGTGGAATATCTTGGTTTCTCCATCTATGTAAATTGAGAGTTTTGCTGGGTATAGTAGCCTGGGCTGGCATTTGTATTCTTTTAGGGTCTGTATGACATCTGTCCAGCATCTTCTAGCTTTTATAGTATCTGGTGAGAAGTCTGGTATAATTCTGATGATAAGTCTGCCTTTATATGTTACTTGGCCTTTTTCCCTTACTGCTTTTAATATTCTTTCTTTGTTTTTGTGCACTTGGTGTTTTGATTATTATGTGACGGGAGGTATTTCTTTTCTGGTCTAGTCTATGTGGCATTCTATAGGCTTCTTGTATGTTTATGGGCATCTCGTTCTTTAGATTAGGGAAGTTTTTTTCTATAATTTTGTTGAAGATATTTATTGGCCCCTTAAGTTGGGAATCTTCACTCTCATCCATACCTATTATCCTTAGGTTTGTGTCCTAGATTTCCTGGATGTTTTGTGTTAAGAACTTTTTGCATTTTCTTTTCTTTGACAGTTGTGTCAGTATTTTCTATGGTATTTTCTGCACCTGAGATTCTCTCTTCTATCTCTTGTATTCTGTTGGTGATGCTTGCATCTATGACTCCTGATTTCTTTCCTAATTTTTCTATCTCCAGGGTAGTCTCCCTTTGTGATTTCTTTATTGTTTCTACTTCTATTTTTATGTCCTGGATGGTTTTGTTTAATTCCTTCACCTGTTTGGTTGTGTTCTCTTGTAATTCTTTAAGGGATTTTTGTGCTTCCTCTTTAAGGGCTATTACCTGTTTACCTGTGTTCTTCTCAAATTCTTTGAGAGTCTTATTTCTGTCTTTCTTAAAGTCCTCTATCATCATCATTAGAAGGGATTTTAAATCTTAATCTTGCTTTCCTAGTGATATGAGGAATTCAGGACTTTCTTGTGTGGGAGAACTAGGTTCTAATGATGCCAAGTACCCTGGGTTGCTGATGCTTATGTTCTTGTGTTTGCCTTTCTCCATCTGGATCTCCTTAGTGCTACCTGCCCTGACTGGAGCCTGTCTTTCCTATTATTTTGGTTGTATCAGGACTGTGTGGGGTGGGTGTTGCTACTGGGATTAGAGCTGAGGCCCAAGATCATCTCAGTGCTCAGGCACAGACAGGAAGAAATCAATGTTTTGCTGGGTCCTAGTGGGTACCAGTTACTTCCTGTTTGGTGCAAGTGTTACTCCTTACCTAAGATACTGCCCTGGTTAGAGCTCCTGGGAGGCCTGCTTCCTCTGGGTTCTGTCCCAAGGTAGATTCCTAAGGGAGCTATTGTTCAAGTCAATGAAGTACAGTGGGTCAGCCATGGGACAGTACAGGGGTCTCTGACCTACAGAGCAATCTAATCTCACCAAAGAGCTCATTTCTCCATGGTCCCTCACTACAGCGCCCTGAGTGTTCATAGTGAAGTGGTATGAGATATTTTTGCCAAGGCAGAGCTGCTGTGTGTATTTCATGTATCCAAGAGTGTCATTAGACTGTGACAACTGTCCATCTGTCAACTAGCCAAGATTCCAGTGTCCATGTTGATAGAGCCTGTGTGTGTGTGTGTGTGTGTGTGTGTGTGCACATATGTTCATATGCATATAGAGCACAGAGGTTCATGCCAGATATGTTCCTTAACTATTCTCCACCACATTGTTTCATTTTGTTTTGAGCAGGGTTTCCTCACTAAATCTGGAGTTCACTGATTGCCTAGACTTTCTGGTCATGAGCCATGGAGTCTTCCTGTCTCCAACACCACAATACCTGGTCTTTTCTTATGTGGGTACTTGGAGTTGAACTCAGGTCCTCATGCTTGTGTGACAAGCGCTTCACCAATTGAGACATCTCTCTAGCCTTCTTTGTCACTTTCAACCCTTGAAAGAGGAGACTTCTTGGTCCCCAGCTCGGGATCAAAAATGATCGATGCTGGAGTCATTTCTCTTTCTATGCTGTTGCTGTGGATCGCTGAAGCTTGTAAAGTTCTAATCTCTCTCACTGGGATTCCCAATGTCCCCTTGTGGTACTCACTCATAACATAGCTAGATGCTTGTTATTTTGGTTCTTCTCCCTGGAGGAGATGAGTATCCACTGTCTCTGTTCCAGACCTTGAATCCACACACTGCCGCTGTTGACTCTAATGCTCCCTTTTCCTGTCTTTACTCCAGACATGTTACTCAGTAGCTGTCAACACTGCTGAACCTAGTCATGGGGGGTGGAAACCTGGATCTGGAGTGTGAGCTGAGGTTTCCTGGCCCTAATACCCCCTGAGTTGGGTTGCCATATAGTTTCTTCTGGAAGATTTCTCACTGGGTACAGTTTTCCACTCTACTAAAGGAAATCCAGTATTGAATAAATTAGTATTTTCAAATCTGCTTTGTTATTCAAGTGGCTATTCCCCTCACTGCTCAGACCCTTCTCTCTACACTGAAGGACATGATGTTGTGACCACATTTTATGTTTCTGTACTATGTGATAGTTATCTCTTGACTGTTTTGTTTTTGTTTATTTAGAAGCTCAAACCAAGAATTTCCATTTTATGTGTGTGTGTGTGAATATGTGTTTGAGTGTGTGTGTTTGTATGGTGTATGTGTATATGTGTGTGGTACATATCTGTATGTATGTGTGTATGTGTGTGTGGTATGTATGGTGTGTGTTTGTGTATGTGTTGTGTGTATATATGTCTGTGGTGCATATGTGTATATATGTGTGTGTGTGTTTGTATGTATGGTGTGTGTGTTGTATGTGTATATGTGTGTGTGGCACATACATGTATATGTGTATGTAGTGTGAGTATGTGTATGGTATATGTATGTGTGTATGGTGCATGTGTGTGTGTGGTGTGTATCATGTGTATGTGGTATGAATATATGTGTGGTGCATGTGTGTATATGTGTGTATGTATGTATGTTTGTGTGTGTGTGTATGTGGTTTGAGTATGTGTGTGTGGTGCATAAGTGTGTGTTTTTGTGTATGGTGTGTGTTATGTATGGTGTGTATGGTACATGTGTGTGAGTCTGTGTGTGGTGTATGTGTATATGTGTGTATATGTGTGTATGTGTGTATATAATGCATGTGTGTATAGTGTGTGTGTGTGTGTGTGTGTGATTATTCCTCATGAACCTAACTTCTAGGCCTCTCTGCTTGAATTCATAGCATCAAATTCTCTCTAGTTTATTATTTTATTCAATAACACGTGTCTTGTGCTCCAGATGAGGACGTGCAGAGCACTGGGAGGTCATGGCTTCGAATTATCTGCTAGGGGTTTTGTTTTGTTTTGTTTTCTAGCTGCTGTGTCATGAGTTTGGCTCACATTGAGCCTGACTTCAATAAAACCCCTGGATCTTTTTGCAGGACTCCTGCCAAGCCACAGCTCCTCCTTCAATATCTGTGGGACTGATAGTTTTAAAAATAACATTCACATTTTCTTATATTGTGAAAGCAATGTGCAATAATTGTAGCATTTCAAAAATGCAATCAAGTGAACATTTCCTTTTACTTAAAAACATTTTTATTAATTCTTTGAAAAGTTCATGCAGTGTTTTGCTATTCGCTCCCCCATCTCCTCTCAGATCCACTCCCATCTCCCTACCCACCCAACTCTATGTTCTTTCTCTCTGTCTTTGAAACTCCATCAAATCCAATTTGTATCGGCCAACTATTCTTGGGTGTGGAGCCTGCCCCAGGGGTGACAGAGCTCGTGAAGACTGACTGTTCAGCTTTGCCATCAGCAGGCACTGTAAAGATTGCTAGGGCAAGCAAAGCTCAAATTCCAACAGAGCCCATGCCAGTATGATAAAGGATTAAAAAACAGTAGGGGGTGGGGGAGACACTAGGGCAGGAGTGGGATGGGACGCTCTATCCACATGTAACTCCTGGTTATCTAATAGCTCTAATGGAGACCTCCCCACCCAAAGCCTATATGTTTTCAGAAAACACTGTGATACAGAACTTTATAAAGCACATCCCCATTGAAGACTGGCCTATAATTTATGGTGGCCAAAGGTCTCACACTATTAGAACTTGGTGGGTCCTCCTTGTGAATATCCTTCTTGCCTTCTCTCTTTTTTGTGTCTCTCAAAACAATGTGTTCAGTGTCTCTGAATTACAACTGGTAGTGACTTATGATCCACTGGCTCTAGGCATCATTGCACAAGGAAACTTGATTGCCTGCTGGTCCTCTCTTGTCCCTCTTTCCCATTCAATCCCCACCCCCTCCTTCCTGTCTTACTTATAGTGCTCTCATCCCAACACCAAAGAAGCTGTGTTGGCTGAGATCTCTGCCTGGACCTCAATTCTTTCACATGTCATCCTTCCAAATCCAGCACTCCCAGCAAGATCGCATCCAAAAATCTCCTCCCTTAGTCCTGCTCCCTGCTCAGCTTTTATAGTCAGAATGACTCAGGACGAAATCCAGCTTTGTATGTTATCAGTTATGTAACTCCATGGAAAATTGCTTTGACCTCTGTGACATTTATTTTCCACAGCAATCATACAAAAAGCCATAATTCATCCCTGAAAATAGATTCTCTCTTTCTCTTCTCTCTCTATCATTCATATATATATGTATATATATATATACACATATATGTACATATATGTATGTATATGTGTGTATATATACATATACACGTACATGTACATATACATCATATACATACATACACACACACACATATATATAATAATCACACACACATACACACACACACACACACATACATATATATATATATATATATATATATATATATATATATAATCTTAAGCTGGGTGATGGTGTTATACTTGATTGTGACCATCAGTTCATGCTTTTAACTTGTTGTTCTCTATAATATGATAAGGACACAGAACTCATGTAAATATGTTTGTAGAATGTAGAAAATTAAAACATCAAATAATAAGTCAAAAAGGATACGTTGGACAAAGGTTCCAAGATCTCCTTCAGGTAGCAGTGTAGAGAAACAATCCTACCCAAGACAAAAAACATTATGCTACTCTATATAATTTTTCCCCCTGTCTTATTCCAGAGAGCTATTGGTATCAAAATGAGCCTTTCCATAGGGTGGTGTTGGTTTTAGTAATCAATTATTAAAAAGCTTGTATACTTCAATTTTTTAAATATGAGAGAAATAGAATTCTCAACTCAGACTTCTTGGAAATTTTTTTTCTCATTGGTAAATTTCCCTTGGGTTTTCCATTAGCTGACCCGTCACTGGACAATTAGAAAAAAAAAAAAAAAGAAAAAAACCAAACAAACATTCAGGGCCAGGATTTGGTACTTACCTGACTCTTCCCACAGGAATCTCTGCCAAGCTTTATCTCCAATAAATACCACAGCATCTGGGAGGGTGTTGGATGAGACCAGTGTGTGTTTATGAACAAAGGAACTAAAAACTGTTCAATGGAAAACATTTAAAATATCTCTTACTGGGCAGTGTGATAGCTCAGTGGGTAAGGTACTTACTTGCCTTGTAAGCTTAGTGGCTTAAGTTTCATATGTGGAACTCACATATATATGCAAGAGGAGAATTGGCTTCCAGAGGTAGCTCAGTGGATAAAGGTACCCATCACCAAACCTCGTGACCCAGGCCCATCATGGTGGAAGGAGAGCATAGTCTTCCACAGGTTGACCTCTGACCTTTGAACACATGCTGTGGTGTGTCTCTCCTGATCCTCGACAATAAAACTGATAAATCTAATTTTAGAAAATTAAGTGCTGGGGGCTGGAGGGGTGATGTGGTGGTTAAGAGTGGTTTCTCTTTCAGAGGAGCTGAGTTCTAGCCCCAGGACCCAATGGCAGCTTATTACTGGCTATACCTCTATAACTCTAGTCCCAGGGAGATCCAATACCGTCTTCTGGCCTGCATAGAAAAGATGAACAAACATATATGCTGGCAGGATATAGATGATTGTGGCACATACATTTAATCTCAGCACTTGGGAGGCAGAGGCAGGTGGATCTCTGACTTCAAAGTCAGCCTGGTCTACAGAGCAAGTTCCAGGAGACCCAGGGCTACACAGAGAAATCCTGTCTCAAAAAAACATGTTGCTCTTTGCTCTCCACACATCATGCACCATAGCAATCATGCCACAACACACAGAATCATAAATAATAATAATAATAATAATAATAATAATAATAACAATGTAGTCATAGTCATAGCCATACATTTAAAATTTTGTTTTAAAACATCCATTTCTCCACCCTTTGTCACACTGTGTAACCCATTAGATATATAGAACATTTATATGTCCTTTTTAAAGCATACAGTTCTTCTGGAATCTGGCAATAACTGCTTATTCTCTGTAACCTCTAGAGATGGTTATGTCAATTTCGGTGACAAAGGACTCTGAAAGTGACTTGAGCAACAAGGACATCCGTTGTCTCACATAAGATGATGTTTAGACTCAACTCACAGACCACATGAAGCTCATGAAGAAGGAAGACCAAGTGGGGATGCCTCAGTTCTACTTAGAACGAGTAACAAAAATACTCGAGGGAGCAAATAAGGAAACAAAATGTGGGACAGAAACTGAAGGAGGGGCCATCAGGAGACCATTCCACCTGGTATCCATCCCATGTACAGTCACCTAAGCTAGACACTGATGTGGATGGCTGGAAGTGCATGCTGACAAGAACATGATATAGCTGTCTCCTTAGAGATCTGCCAGAGACTGACACACCCAGAGGACAATTCTCACAGCTAACCACTGATATGATCAAGGGTTTCCCAATGGAGAAGTTAGAGAGAAGACTGAAGGAGCAGAAAGGGTTTGTGACCCCATGAGGAAAGTAATAATACCAACCAACCAGAGCTCCCCAGGGTCTAAACCACCAGCCTGGGAGCACATGGGGAGGGACCCATGACTCCAGCTGTATATGTAGGGGAGGATGGTCTTGTCGGGTATAGGTGGGAGAGGAGATTCTTGGTCCCATGAAAAACGAACACAGAGTGGGGGGGGATGTGAGGGTGGGAAGGGGGTAGTGGGGGCGGGGGTAGGTGGGGGCACAGCTTCATAGAAGCATAAGGAGGGGGGATGGGATAGGAGGTTTCTGGGTGGTGGGAGGAAGTGGGGTAAGGGGATAAAATCTGAAATGTAAATACAATACCCAATTAAAAAAATTAAAAAAAAAAAAAAGATGGTGTCTAGAGCCAGGCAGTGGTGGCACACACCTTTAATCCCAGCACTTGGGAGGCAGAGACAGGTGGATTTCTGAGTTCGAGGCTAGCCTGGTCTACAGAGTGAGTTCTGTGTAGCCAGGGCTACGCCAAGAAACCCTGCCTCGAAAAACCAAAAAAAAAAAAAAAAAAATGGTGTCTAGAGGCAGACTGTCCAGCAGCTTGCTGATGGTTGGGTTCAGAGGAAGCAGCTCTACTGCTCTTTGTCCTGGTCATATGATAGCTGCCGTTACATCCTTTCACCACAGGAAGTAAAAGTTTCCCGTGCCTATCTGTCTGTCCACCTGTCTGTCTGTCTGTCTGTCATTCTTTCTTTTCTGACAACTTACCTAGGAGGGTGAGCTTCCAGATGATGCCCTCTTACCTTCTTCCATTGGTTGCACACTTGAGCCCACGTTGAAGGAGGTAAAGGGATTCTTCTGGTTGGTACAACGTGAGCAGTCAAATCTGGGGGAAGGAGGCAATTCTGTTGAGTAGCATCTAGTTGTAGCTACTATTGTTTAGTGGTTGTGCACAAACCAATGTCTTTACCTTTACTCATGTTACCATCCGCCTCAGTCCCATAAGCACCTGTTGCTACTCCTCTAAATGGGAGCACTCCCTCTTAGATAAAGGCTCATGAGTGTAGGAAGTGAATGAAATTTACAAGGCTCAGGAAGTAAACGAAAGTCACAAGACTCCAAAGCCTTTGGAAACTTCCAGATTGTCACTGGCCTTCCTAAAAGTTGCATAAGATGCTGGAGAGAGGAGACTCTTGGGTGGGTCCAGCATTATTCAGGCTGTGCCAGCAATGCAGCTCTTGTTAGTCATAACTGCTGTTGAGGCAGGGTTTTCAGAGATGTAAATGCCTTTGAGGTACCCATGCTTCTGTAATACCTCATCTATATTCCTATAAATAATTCCAATAACTCACTGGCTAACTAAGTTAGGAAGGCTTAAGTGGAGAAGTGAGGCGTTGAATATGATCAAAATCTATTGTATGAAATCCTCAAGGAATGGATAACGTTGTATATATTTGAAAACAAAGAACTTAAGTCTTAGGTTCTTTTGCATGCCTTACTCAAATGCTACCAACTTTTTCACAGATGACCTTCTTTGCTATAGAATCAAACTTAGGACAGAACAGTATACTTATTTAGTATACGCAGCATTCTGTATTCAAATACTGGCATCGCAGGCCAGAGAGATGGCTGAGAGAGTGAAGGCATGTGTGGCTAAGCCTCATAAACTAAGTTGGTCCCTGGAACCCACGTGAGAGAAAGAGAGAACTGACTCCCACACGTTACATTAGTTAAAACATGAAGCACATGTAATTAAAAATTAGCCAAAAGATTCTCTGTTGCTACAGAAGGAGGGGAACCCAGTGTATATACAGCTTCTAGAGAGAATAATCTTCTTTAACTAGCTGCTGTAAACCAGGCTTCTACTATGTGATTCGGGTTCTATTACTAAAAATTCATATGTATTATCTTATTTGGTCCTAAAGAAAACTCAGCGGTGTGAGTGCTATTGTTCCTGGTCCCATTTTATACATAGTAAACCAAGGCCAAAGATGCTTTGTCACTTAGCTGCTGAGAGGTACAGAGGAAGCCAGATGGAGACCTTTGTATAATATATTATGGGATGGTATTACTGTGATAAAATAGTTGACATGAGCTACTGAGGGAAGAGGGGGGTTCATTTCAACTTACAGTTATGGAAGAACGCATTCTGGCATGGAAGGAATAAAGGCCTGAGCAAGGGGCTAGCTGGCCATGCTGTGTCAGCTGTCAGGAAGAAGAGGGAGAGAGATGTGGCATTCAGCTTGCTGTCTCTTCTCAATTCAGTATAGTACAGGACTCCAGCACGGGGAGTGGTACCATGCTACCCGAGTGTAGGGTGCATGTTCTCACCTCAGTCAATTTAATCATAACTTTCTAGAAACATTGCAAGAGAGACTTGTCTCTGTGGCAGTTCTATATTCTGTCAAGCTGACAATATTAACCCACATGTATTATATGTAAATATAATGCTTTACAAGAAACTGAAAAATTAGGTCGTTTTCTTTTGTATTTCCTTTTGTAGTCGTTTTCATGAACTCTGGTCTCTATGGATCCAACGATAACCTTGAACTGACTCTCCCAGCTGCATGTCACAAATGGTGTGATCACAGTTATGGACCACCACACTCAAATTGTGGCGATTCTCTTTATGGGTATTATGGTGAGAGAAGATCATAAGATCATAGTTGCTTCCTTTTAGATGTACTTGGAGAGCTGTAGTCTTAGCATCCAACTGCAGTAAAGTGAATAAGGGTGGCATCCTGGGCCTGTGTGACTTTTGTTAAAAGAGGACTGAAAATCCTGACATCTAGTTTCGAACTCCCTTCCTATCTCGTGTACTAGAGTGACAGGTCCAGGCTCAGGATATAAATGATAAGTAGATGTGGTTAGTCACCAGTTATTTCCACTGTGAGCCCAAGGACTCTAACGCTGGAAGAGCAGAGGCAGAGAAAGAAAGAACAAAGGTGAACTGGCCGAGTGCTACGGAGACTCATGTGACAGGCTGGCATGGCCCCAACACGGGATGTTCTAAATGTGTCTCAGACACAGTCACCTAAGCTCCAATTAATGGACAGTGAGAAGAAACAATAAAACATCCACCCAGATAACAAGAAAAGAAACCTGAAAGTGCCCTCAATAAGCTTTGAACTTACAATGTTTGTGTCCTCTTGCTAGCCAACACACTAGTTCATGACATCACTTCTTACTGGAATATTTCTGCTGAGAATGTAAGTTCACTGTCATGGGTTTAGAGTTATGGTTACTTGGTGAAACCTTTCTGTACAATCAGACATTAGAATTTTTTTTTAAAAGTACTTGTTGCAATACGTCCAAAAAGTTAAGGGGTATATGATGGCAACTTGCAAGAACAGTTCATAATATTGATGTATTCTTTCATAATGCACTCAGAAAACATGCCAGGTCCCGACATGTATCAGGGCTCTGTCCTCTGCATCTGAAAAGGAAGATGTATGTGAAACTAGATGACAGATCCTCTGAAGTAATATCTGCATGCAGAATATACACTCACTGTCAGTCAGGAGCCATTTAGTAGTCCATATATGAATCCTATGGTGTGCAGAGAGCAACAGACGAAATACAGCCAAGGAGCGTGTGTGGTGTGCCCTCCTGCATCTGCATAAGGAGGCCAGTTGAGGATATTACGTGTCTTCCTCTGTCTCTTATTCTCTTGAGACAAGTCCTCTCACTGTACTGGAGCTCACTGTTTTGGATACACAGGCTGGCCAGTAAGCCAGGATCCACCTGTCTTCATCCCCTAAAGTTAGGGATATTGGTAAGTGCATACAAGGTGAGAATTAGAACTCAGGTCCCCATATTTGCACATCAAGACCTCCACCGGCTGAGCAATCTTCTTAGCTGCTCAAGCAGCTTTTAGTTAGTGGTACATAACCGTCTTCTCAATTATACTTCTCGCCATGAATCTTAGTCAAATGCAGTCGAGCAACATTAACCCTTGCTTCAGAAATAAGACTAGAAGAGAGGGGTTCTTCTCTCCCAAGAATGGTAATATGGATGTGGTAAAAAGTCTTTACAATGGTGGAGTTAAGTCTCGAATATTCTGTCTTCTTTCTAAAATCTGAGGGAAAGCCAGTCCTCTGGCATACACCTTTAGTGGTGGACAGAGCAAATCTCTAACCTACGCGTGCTTGAGAGCAGAACTTTTCCAATCTTACATACACCTAAAGCACTGGGGGGGGGGTCTTATAAATGCACTGCCTGTTTGGAGAAGACTGAGTGCATTCTGACATCCTATTAGGACCTGGGACCTGGTTACAGCTCCCAGCTGCATCCCAAGATGTTCTCCTTCAGAATCACATGTCTTCTTTGCATTGTCTGTCCTTGCTTTATCTATGAGCTCCTGAGTCTTCCTGGAAGCAGGAAGTTTTCTGGTGTGTGGGGCACAGGGGTTCACCACGCCAGGCAAAGATAGTAAGAGTTGTTATACACCACAATTTGACAAAAGCAGTTTTGATTTAGTTATGGGCCAAGTTCTCACCAGACATCTTCAACAAACTTGATTAATAGGCAGTACTGTAAAGAAAAGAGTAATCTCTCTCTCTCTCTCTCTCTCTCTCTCTCTCTCTCTCTCTCTCTCTTCCTTCCTCTCCCTCCCCTCCATCCCTCCCTCCCCCCTCTTTCTCTCTCTCTGTTTTTCTCTTCCTCCCTCTCTCCCCTCCCTCCCTCCCTCCCTCCATCCCTCCCTCCCTTCCCCCCC
>JANHMN010000017.1:48561778-48586137 GCA_030674055.1 Rhabdomys pumilio
AACAAGAGTCAAGACATCTATGTTCCAGATGCTGTCACAGCCCATCCTCCCTGCAAAGTCACCATGCTCCCATAATTCCCTGGTTCTAAGTCGAGTGGGTCCCAGATTTCCCATGGCCATCCATGTGGCCCAGCTGAAAGGCTATTTCAGAGTGTTCTAAATCAGGTTTTGTGCTTTGGCAAAGGAATGAAACCTCTTTTCTAATATTACTTCTGTGGGAAAGTGTTTTCTGAACTCCAAACAACTCCACTTACAAATACATTTTTGGAATATGACCCACTTATATGCTGAGGACTGCCTGTTCTGGGAGGGGGGGGACTTCCCATATACAGCTGTATTTTGTTTAAAATATATAATGTGCTTGCAATATTTCTTCCAGGAAGGGTTGGTTATGCAGCTTTAAATCCTATAGGATTTCAGGATAGAAACTCTTCTGCAGACATTCTCAAAGTGGCCTAATCCAAAATGGTCAGGGCCAACTAAGGCATTGTGTGTAGACTCTTGGCACATCTTTGTCTTAAACTCAAGAACTCAAGTTATTATTTTTGCTCTCTCTCTCTCTCTCTCTCTCTCTCTCTCTCTCTCTGTGTGTGTGTGTGTGTGTGTGTGTGTGTGTGTGTGTACACACATGTATATGTATGTTATGTATAAGTAGGTACTGAGGTATGTGTGTGAGTGATCATGCATGTGTGTATGTGTGTGCCTGTGTGTGTGCCTACATGTGTGCATGCATATGTTTGTTCATATATGAATAGGTACACAGGTATGTGAATATTCATGCGAGCGCGCGCGCGCGCGCGTGTGTGTGTGTGTGTGTGTGTGTGTGTGTGTGTGTGTGCGCACACGCACGCATGCATGTGCACACATGTGAGCATGTGCACGTGGAGATCAGAAGAAAGACACTCTTGGCTGTTGTTCTGCAAGTGCCGCCTACCTTGATATTCCTTCCTAAGGCAGTGTCTCTTGAAGGCTTGGAAATCGTCAAGAGGCTAGAATTACGTTGTCATGGTGGGTTTCTAAAGGAGATGACCCAGCACTGGAATCACAGGAACTACAGGCATGTTCTACTCACCATGCCTAGATTTTTTTTTAAATGTGGGTTTGAGGATCAAACTCAAGTACTCAAGCCTCTGAAGCAGGCACTTTACTGACTGAGCCATCCCCTGATCCTTGCATTAATGTATATTATACATTATAATACTCCACTCTTGAACTGTCTCACAGAGTACATGAGGGATAGGATTTTATAGTCTAAATATTTTTTTAAAAGCTCCCCAGAAAATCCCAGCAGAGACAGTTCCAAATCAAGGTATCCGTTGGTTCCCTGACCGCTTCCTTCACTTATTCAATCTTTCATCTTACACTAAAGCTATTTGTGACACAGGTGTAGGAAGATGAGGACAGAAAGACAAGAAATCGTGAGTGTTGTATGAAGACGCATGACATACGAAGCTGATGGTGGTGCTTACTGGTGGGATTTGGGGGGACAGGAGTTATGGAGGCTTCGTAGATGAGTTTATAAAGGAGCAAGCTATGGAGGGGCGGTGGAACCATGTTCTGGTGCAAGACGACCAGGATTCAACCACTTATGATCTCAGGACCTCTACCACATGGCTTAATTGGTTCTATGTCTCAGTTTGGGCAATAGACAGTTGCAGCAAGCTGGGTTACTGTCTCGGAGGGCAGTTGAACAAAATAAGAGTGTGGCTGTAGGCAAAGTGCTTAGCTGAGTTCCTTCTTGGGGGACAATTGTGGACATCAATAGTACTGACACAGGTAGCACACTCGGGGGACGGATGCACTAGGATCTTCTGTAAATGTCATGAAATTATCCAGTGCTTTAGGTCTCACTCCAAATTTCTAAGAGTCAATTGATGAAAAATGGGCCACGGAATGTCTGTCTACCTCCTGCACAACAGTTGCATGACATGGAAGATTAAAAGCAGGAACCTAGAGGCTAGAGAGTCTGCTCAGCAGTTCAGAGTGCCTTTCCTCTTCCCGAGGACCCCACAGCTCCCAGCACCTATATCAGACAGCTTAAAACCACTCATATTTCCAGCTTGGGTGGGTTCTGGTTCTTCTGACATCTTTGGAATCTGCACTCATATGCACACAAGACATATAGATACACATACATACATACACACATACATACATACATACATACATACATACAAACAAACAATTAAAAACAGTGGAATTACATGTCTTTTAAAAAAAGAAAGAGGGATGATCTGGGATCAGGGAGAAACTAGAGGAGAGTCAGCATGGATGGTGGCTACCAGCCCCATTCAAGTTCAGATGCTCTTTAAAAGAAACTGAATAGAAGGACCTACTATCACCCAATAGCAACTTAGCTCAAATTGATTGGTCAGAGTCATCTGTCATTAGGTCAATTCTAATGGCCCCAATAGATCGGTCTATCTCCTTTAGAAACCTACCATAACAATGACACATCAGGAGTGGCTATTCACTCCGGTCATTCAGATTCTTATGAGGGGCTGACCTCACCATAGGATTTGCAGCTCTCCAATCAGACCTGGGACCTTCTGCTGATATCTGCACATTCACAGTCCCAAATCCAACATGCATTAAGTTTTCATTTGCAGACATTCTGATATACAGTAGCATGGTCTGGAGAGATGGCTTGGAGGTTGAGAGTACTTGCTGTTCTTGTAGAGAATCCAGGTTCAGTTCCCAACACTGACTACAGACAGCTTACAACCACCTGTCACTCCAACTCTAGAGGACGCTTCTGTCTTCCGCTGGCACCTGCCTTCATGCACACACATTCCTCACCCCCATACAGACACAAACATGCACATAATTAAAAATAAAAACAACTCCTAAAAATGGGTGACATAATTCGTAAAGGATCATTAAAAAACAAAACACAACTCACACATTTTTGGGTTCTGTGAGTTTTTCCCCTTGTGTAAACCAGGAAATCCACATATTTCAGCTTAAGAAACATCTGCTGAGCTGAGGCTCCTCATGCATCTTGTTTCATGAAGGAGGAGGCACAGATCATTTGCACTACTGCTCACTGGTTCTGGCATTGTCAACTGCTGGCATGTTAACTGTACAACTTTACATGCTCTAGAGTCCACCCCGGAGCCAAGTCAGACTCAATCTGAGCACCAGTGGCTTTTCTCCCAGTGTGGTGAGAGTGGGGCCACTGTGAAAGCTGATGTAACTATTTTGGGCATGGCACGAGGTAGCAAATGGAAAAACAGAAATCAGAGACAGCCAGTTTTCCTTTGCTCTCTGAACAATGATGTGGATGCCCCTTGCCACAGGAAAGAGTGATACCATGATGGAGGGAAAGGAGTCTCACTGACTGCTGCATCAGGATGGGGAGGAGAAAGGGAGGGGGAAGAGGAAGAGGGGAAGGAGTAGAGGAGGGAAGGAAGGAGAAGAGGATGAAGAGAAGGAGAGGGAGAAGAAAGAGGAGGAAGAAGGGAAAGGAAGAGAAGGGAAGGGAAGGAAAGGGAAAGGGGGAACATTAGGATATGAAAAAAATTATGCAACAATAGAAAAAATTCTGGCAGGTAGACTTTGCAGACAGAGACCCCATGGCTGTGTCTTTCTATGAAGGCAAAAATAGCTTCTGTTTTGCATTTGCTTTCTTGCCATGTAGATAATATTTCTAACCAAACTAATGAGTCCTGTGTTCTACAGTGTTCAGTCTGGAACAAAGCAGTGCCTGCTGTTTTAACTCTCTCATACACCACTTACAATGAGTCCAGGGGCCTGGGAAGTCATTCTTCCCCCTGTCTTCTTGCTGTGATGCCTGGCTGTCTCCTTCAGATGTTTCTTCTAACATCAGACAATGAGCAACAAATCTAACATGATTTAAGTCTTTGTTTCAGCTCTGTTACTGTGATAATATCCTCAGACCAAAAACATCTTAGGAGAGGAAAGGATTCATTGTGGTTTACAGGTGACAGTGTGTCACGGAGAGAAGTCAGAGCAGGAACTTAAAGCAGATCCATGGAGGAATGCTGCTTGCTGGCTGGCTTACAGGTCAGCTTATACTCAGCTATTTTTCTTATAAAGTTGGAGAGCACCAGCATGGAGATTTTAACACCCATAGTGGGCTAGGCCCTTCTATTTGGAAAGTTCTACAGTTGAGTCTCTTTTCTCAGATGACTCTAGGCTGTGTTAAATGTTAAATAAAGCTAAATATCAGGGCAATCTCCTGCCTTTGGTTGTTGGACACATACTATCCATTTCTTGAGTTGTTAGAAATATTCTTGTTTTTCTGGTTATTTTCTTATTTAGCAGGGAATATGTGTGTTTTCCTCTACTCATGATGTCCAGGAAAGTCACTAGAGCAGTTGAGAACAATCAAAAGTTTCCATGACGATCATCCACCCTGTTCCCTGATGTCTCCCTACCTCAGCACCTCACTCTCAGTACTTAAGAGTATACCTTCATTCATGTTCCATTGCACAAACTGACCAGAAGTATAATATTAGGGTGAGTTGCTAGCTTCATCTCTGAGATAGTTTGATGTAATGGACACTGTAAAGAGATATCAAATGGTACAGGGACAGTAGGGGTAGAGAGATCGGTAAAGTGCAAACAATGGGGACCTGAATTTGATCATCTAGGTACTGGTGGTTCCCCCGGGCTTTCAGCTCTCTCAAAGTTATAAGTATTTAAATAAGATTTACATGGAATACGAGGTATTCAACACATTGCATGCAGAATTTGAGGGCTGTGTGGTACCGACACACAACATCATGAAATCATTCTCATGATTTGGACATAAGAATTTTACTGCATACAGAGGAATCACGAAGTGAATCTTTTTGGAGTGTTACAGTGTTTACCCAGTAAAATATCTGAACTCTACAATGACTATTATGAATAGCAAATTCAACACACATAACTTAGTCTTTTGACAGCGAAAAAATCAGATACTTAAGAGGAATTCATGGAAGCGGTATTTAGGATAAAGGGTGCAACTACTCCATTTTATTTTGACAGATGGACTTCTGTATTATATTCAATTATTTACTTAAATCTCCACGAATCCTCACCTCCTCCTCTTTTCTCTTTTCTCTCCTCCTCCTCTTCATTCTCCTTTTCTTCTTTCCTCTACCTCATCTTTCCCCCCTCTGCTTTCCCTTTCTCCTCTCCCCTTTCTCTTCTCATTCCTGTTTCTCTCCTTCACTAAGTTTGGTACTTTCAGAGAGGCCAGATGACGAAGAATGATCACAGAGTTGAGACCTTTATAAGAAGACCACCAAAGCAGAGTATGGCCAAAGAATGGACAAAAATATGAATCTGTCGTGGATAATGAAGCTATACATTCTCATTGTCAGAGGAAGGGAGTGTCTGTGTGAGAAGGGAAAGATGTGAGAGAAGTCAGGGCTGTGGGATTATAGGCACAGAATGGTTATAAGCTCAGGTTCTCACTATACAGTCACAGATGTAGAAATAAAGTACAAAATGTTGTACATTAGTATCTAATTACAGATTTGCACACACACATACACTCTCAGCCCTTTTATCTAGAAGGCTTGGAATTTGGCACACTGTAACAGCATTAAGCCATGTTGTCTAACACTTAAGTTTTAGCTTCTAATTACCATCCTTCCTTCACTAAATAAAAACAATAGCAAAACAGAGTTTCTCAAAGAAATGGCTGTCTCTAAGACTTGACCAAACATTCTTCTGTCAGGAAGTAGAAAACTATTTAGTAGGCCTGGAGGCACATGTGTTTAATCCCAGCACTTGGGAAGGGAAAGAGAGAAAAAGAAAGTAGAACACAGTCAACTGTGGGTATGTCTAAGGTTTGAAGTCATAGTTTTCAAACTCCTGGGTGCACATGTGGACACACACAAGAGATGAACAACCCACCTCCAACATGGGGATGAGCAAAACCAGCTGAAACCAGGCACATAGATAGCTAAAAGCTTTGTAATAGTCATGTTGCTGAAGACAAAGTACAAACCACCAAAGGAAAATTATTGGTTTATTTTTTGTCAAAATTAAATACTTTTGTACTCGGTAGTAAAGACAGAGTCAAGAAAAAGAAGAGAAAATTCACAGACTGGGAGAGGCTATTGTATACTGCTTATCAAATAGTCAATAAGACTAGACTCTTCAAAGGGCTGTAACAGCTCTGTGTAAACAGACAAACAGCCCTACTACAGCCTGGCCGAAAACCAAAAGCCAAAACCCAATTAGACGTAAATCTAACATAATATATGCAGTTTTTTTAAATGAGAAACTCTATAAAATAATGAAGACAATTTAATAACTAAACAAATGAGAATTTGTATTCATGGGTAGAATGAAAGACTATTATCGATGCCAGTTCTTTCCGTGGGGACTGTAGAGATGTCTCATCAGGTAAAATGCCTGTGGTTCTAGTGTGAAGAATAAAGTCTGGACTCACACACACGCACACACACACACACACACACACACACACACACACACACACACTCAAAATCAGTCCATCCAAACTTGATCCATATATTTAATGTAATCCCCCAACAAAATCTCAGTAAGTTATTTTGTGCAATTTAACAAACTAATTCTAAAGTTTCTTTCATCTAATTGCCCTTCCAGTACCATGGGGAATAGAAATGGCAAAAGTGGACCTTCTTACCTTATTCCATATCTTACAGGAGAGCTTTCAACTATTCCTTGTTCAGTATGCTACTAGCTGTGGGTCTGTCCAAAGTGTACATGTTGAGGCCCATTCCTTCTGTGTTTAAGTTTTGAGAGATTTTCCATTATTGTGAAAAGATAATTTTTGTTAACTGCTTTTTCTGAATCTATTAAAATCTATTAGTACCTATTGCTAATCCATTGGTTCTGTCTTTCATATGTCAATGTGCTTTTCCACCCTCACATCTCAGTTGTAAAGGCCACCTGACTGTGTGGTGAGTGATGTCTTCAATGTATCATTGAGTTTACTGTTGAGTTCCACTGGGTAGTGGTCTCTTGAAAGTTTCTTCTTCTCTCTCCACCTTTTCATGGCTTCCCTTTTTTGTGTGTGCTCTTATCTGGTCTGACCATCAGAGAATGAGTTTAGAAGTATTTTTCTATTTGAAAATGTTTTGATCCTTTGAAAAGAATGCATGTGAGTTCTTCTTTAAGAACGTTGTAGATTTCAGCACCAAAGCCTTTAGGTCCTGACCTTGTAGTAAGAAATGGAGTGCTGGTAAGTGCTGTGATGCAGATAGACCTTGAGAACATTATGTCAAGTGAAAGAAGCCATACACAAGAGGTCACATATTACATGAATAATTTGCAGGAAATGCCCACATAGGCAAGCCCAAAGAGACAGAAATCAGACGGTGGCTCACAGCACATTGGTATAGAGATAGGGAATTAAAGGTGACTACATAATTGGTATGAGGGTTCCTCTTGGACTTAAAAATATTCTAGAATTAGACCAATTACCAATGATGCTAACCATATATACAACTCTGTATATGTAGCAAGGGTCCACTAAATTGTATACTTTGGAATGAATAAATAGTGAATTTTGTTGCCTTAATTTAAAAAAAAATTAAATGTTGAAATCACATATGGACATGAGAAAAAAATCTACCCATGAAAACAATGTTATCAAACACTCTTGAGTTTGATCATCAGGGTTCATTGAAATAATCTTGCTCTATAGATAATTATAGAGACATTTAACATCAAGCTGTCTTGGGAGCCAAACTAGTCTCAGCAACCATAGTGATCTAGTCTCAAAATAAATATAAAATAGGGTTTTAAGTCATATTAGAATCCCCAGATTTCAAATGAGGCTTACACTTATCATGTAATAACTATCAACGGGCCAGTCTCATCAAGTAGGAGTGTGTGGGGGTGGATGGGTGGCGGTATTTACAGCCAGTGTCTGGATTTGAATTTAGCTGTTCCATTAGTTGCCTTGGAAATGTCTTTCATTTCTTCTTTCTGTCCTTTCCTTCCTTTCTTCCCTTTCTTCCCCTCATTCCTACATTTTGTTTATATGGTATCTGTGTGTATGTGTGTACACATGTCCATACCAAGATCAATATATGGAAATTAGAGGATACATGTCAACGTTGGGTATCTCCCAACAGCCAAACATTGGATGGAGCTTGGGGACTCTTCTAGAAGACTTCGAGAAAGGATTGAGGGCCCCGAAGGGGATAGGAACTCCACAGGAAGACTAACAGAGTCAACTAACCTGGACCCTTGGGGGATCTCAGAGACTGAACTACCAACCAAAGAACACACGTGTGCTGGACCAAGGCACCCTACAAATATGTAGCAGATGTCAGTCTTGAACAACTGGAGTGGGGACTGTCCCTAAAGCTGTTGCCTGTCTGTGGAATATGTTGTTCTTGCTGGGATGCCTTGTCTGGTCTCAGTGTGAGAGGATCCCCCCAGCCCTGCAGAGACTTGATGTGCCAGGATTGGGAGATACCCAAGGGATGTTCCACCCTCTCAAAGGAGAAGGGGGAAGGGGGATGGAAGATGAGTGAGGGGCTGTAGGAGGGGGGAGCAGGAGAGAGGGCAGCGATTGGGATGTAAAGCGAACAAATAAAGAAAGAAAAAAGAAAGAAAAAGAAAAAACTCAATACCCCCAAATTGGGTCTCTGCTTTCATTGTACTGGTTTTGGAGATCAAACCCAAATCCTCAGGCTTGGCAGCAAGCACCATTACCTACTGAATTACCTACCGCCATAACACTGGTTCTCCTTTACATAATTTCTATGGGTTGACATTTTATATCTATTTAATACAGTTGCAGGTTGAATTCAATGGGTTAATGTATACAAAACAATTTTCATAAAGCCTGGCATACAGATTGTGCTCAGTAAATCCTAACAGATAAAACTTATGATCTTACTGTCGCTGTTCATGTTAGCCGCCGTGAATCTCACTCCTGTTCTACAAAATATATTCCAAATCGGCCCCAACAAATCTTTTTTTTTCTCTAATCATTACCACAAACTTTACTCACGGTAATATATCTCCTTCTTAAAAATGAACCAAATGAAGACAGTGTGGTTGGTCTCTTGGTTTTTACCTTTGTTACCTTTGTTGAGTGAATTGCCATTTGGGAGGGAATTTTTTTTTGAAAGGTCATTCTTATATGGAGCAAAAACATCTCTAGAATTTTCTCTACACAAAAATTGCCCAATGCAGAATTTGCCTCTGTAGCAAAAGGAGAAATATGTGGCTGTGAAAATCTAAGGAAATAATCTAAAAAATTAAATTATCTGTATCTGGTAGGAGAATGGACATGTTGATTTTTTTTAAAAAAATAATGAACATGTACTTAATGTTATTGTATACCAGCCAAAGAGCATTTACATGTACAATCTCCTTCAAATTGATCATTAAAATTGTGTCTTTCAGGCTGGGGAGATGACTCAGTGCGTAAGGCACTTGCTGCTCAAGCATGAGGAACTGAGTTTGAACCCCAGAACCCGTATAAAGCCAAGGAGATTGCATTTGCAATCCCACATCTACAAACAAATGGAAAGCAGAGACGAGAACATCCCAGGAAAGCTGGCCATCCTGGCACATGCAGAGAAGCAAAAGAAACTCTGTCTCAAACAAGGTAGACAGTGAAGACTAACACCTGAGGTGGCTCTGACACGCACACGTAACGCTGTACACATGAGCACACACTAACACACACTGCACAGGAACAAAAATGTGCTTCTCTAATTTTCCAATATTTTAACGAAAATATATTCTGCAACCAAAAACCTTATTTATTCACAAAAAATGGACCTCCTCATGATCAAAGCCAACACACTGGTGATTCTAAGAATTGCTGCAGTGAAATTTTGTTGAAAGCGTTGAAGCTATATTACCTGAAAAGCGGAGCCCCAGGTGCAGTAGACATAATGGCTACCTTTCTAGGTTTCAAAAATAGTGGCACAGGAAGAGGAATGGAGCTTGATTTCCAGGACGACTTCCAAATGTGAGCTATAGCCTGTGAGAGAAAATTCTAGAGATGTTTTTGCTCCATATAAGAATGACCTTTCAAAAAAAAAAAAATTCCCTCCTACGTGGCAACTCACTCAAATTAACAAACACTTAGGATGCATATGTCCAAAGCCTGATGACGTCAAAGGTCATTTTCAACTCTGAAATGTTTATTTAATTCTGTGTTTATATTTAATGCAGATTAAGCAGAGAGAAGAGCCAAGCCACCACACACACACACACACACACACACACACACACACACAGAGAGAGAGAGAGAGAGAGACAGAGACAGAGACAGAGACAGAGACAGAGACAGAGACAGAGAGACACACACACACAGAGAAATAGAGAAACAGAGAGAGGCAGAACAACACACAGAGACAGATAGACAAAGAAAAGAGAGAGGATGACTATGTTATTACTTCAATACATTTTTAATGCTGTTATTAAGAATCAATGAAGTGGATTCTAGATGCAGGAAAAGGCCCAGGTATATAAAAGTGAGAAAGACGACATGACACGGGACTTATTTCTATCTGCCATTTTCTCTGCTTTGAGGTTGGCCTGCACTTCAGTTTCCATGGACTCCGAACTCTAATCGTTTTGTGTCGTTAATATACTCTTGCCATGAGATTCAGTCTTGTCCCTGTCTGTGCCACCACAAGAAACAGGGTTCCTTGTTATCGAATTGTTTAATTTTGCAGAATCTTCAGAATGATTTTTTTGGTTGAGAGTAACTCCTCCTATGTCCTGTTTCACTTCTGACACGCCCCTTCCCCTTTACCTTGTATAAATACTAGCCCCCCTTTTCCTAGGGACCCAGACTCTTACACAGTAGGAAATCCTTCTCTCTCCCGGGTCTGGTGGCTGTGAGTCTTGCCTGGCAAAACTGTGAAACCAGCTCAGGGCACCTTCAATGATGTGGGCAGGACTCGCTCAGGGCCCCAGCCAGGGGGCGCCCGCACCCACCAAGCTTAGTCGCTCTCGAGCACTCAAGAGTGTCTTCCACACAGTTTCTTAGTTAGCCAGAGGTCAACCTGTGAGAAAACAATCTCCCAGTCCCACCGACTACAATTTCTTCGCTGACTTTATTTTAATATCCTTGTAAGCAGATGCTTAGCCCCAAAAGGGACCTCACCCCTCTTTGACCCTCAAAAAACAAACAAACAAACAACCCAAAGTCCTCAAGGGGGCTGGAGGAGATGACCCGGGAGCCTCTTCTTTGGAAAGGCACTGCCTTTGGGGACAGGCTTCTGTTGTGTCAGGTTCCCGCAAAGGGTCCAGCTCGCCTGCGTTCGCAAAGAAGGGGTGTGCAGCTGAGCTTCGGGTGGTAGCCCAAGAGGTGGAGGTGGGTGAGGGACCGAGAAGGGCGACTGGTCAGGAGGGAGGCGACCAAAGGAGGCCAGGCAGGGGCTTTGGCTTCCCTGGGGTCTGATTGGAGGTTGGCCCGATGAGTCGGAGCTGGGGGCGCGCCCATCTCCACTGGCTTGGGCGAGTGCCGCTGGCTCGGCCCCTCCCCGGAGCCGCTTTGTCCCGGGTGACGGCGGTGGAGGTTGCGGGAGCACCAGCAGGAGGCACAGCCCGGGTGACCCCGCGACCCGGAGAGCGAGAGGCGGCACTCAGTGCGCACGGCTCCACGCCCAGGCCCGCGGGCACCGCGCTCGCCCCGGCCGTCAGGTGAGCAGGCAGAGCCGCGCCCGCAGCCTGCTGCCCCGAGGACCCCTGAGCCGCCGCCGCTGTCACTGCCGCCACAGCGGCGCATCGCAGACGTCCTGCAGGTCGGTTACGTAACGGCACAGGCCCCATCGACCCTGTCCCCTGTCCCACCAGGGGTGAACACCTGGGTGCCAGGGGACCCGGACAACGGGAATCAAGCACTGCTGGGCTTAGGGGCAGGGCTGGAGCAGCTGGAGAGATCTCTCCTAACCAGTCTCCAAAGCATCCCCAGGGACAGGTTTCCCATGACCCACCTCTAGGAGGCGCTAGTCTTCAAAAGCCCCCTCCCCATTCCTACTGGGCAAGGGTCCACCTTCCCAGTTGCAGCAGCAGGTGCATAAGGACTTGGAGGATCCAGAATAAGTCCAGTGGCCCCGGGATTTGGGCTTCGAGGAGTTAGGGGAAAACACAAGGCAGTGAGTAAAGGTGAAAATGAGAGGACCCCTGTCTTCCAAAGCTTTACCAAATTTGTTAGGGAGTGGCAAAGGGGCTTTCGGGCACAGCGGACTGAGAATTGTCCTGCCTGGGCTTAGCCAGCTTGGGTCATCTAAAAATAACTTCAAGTTTGAAAAGTGACATGGACAGGAGCGCGGTGTGCCGGGTTCGTCGTGCCTGTGGGGTGTTTCTCTCCAGAAGTCATCAGAGGGGACAAGGCAGTCTCAGCTGCCTGATCCCTCTCGGTCGCCTCTGCATCTCGCTGGTTTCCAGGGTGTCTCGGTTTGAATTTTGGTTAATGATTTATTCTCCAAGGCCTTGCTGTCTGTCCTTTTTTTTCTTATCCCAGATGGATTCAACCAGACTGCATGCTTTGGCACGTTCTGTTTCTTACATTGGGATAGAAACGGTCAGTGAAGGATTATTACGCCCACTGCCAACACTGTCTTAAAACCTCGCTTTCACAAAAACAACAATAACAACAGAACCTGTTTCTTGAGTCTCTTTAATACATAGTCCTATCGTTTCCCGTGGATGGAAATAAAAGGATGCGAAAGCATTCTTTAGCCAGATTTTGTGTATAGAGAGACTTTAAGAAAAGTGAAGCCTGTTCACAACACAACTTAACTTTCATACCTTCTTTGTTTTTGATTATAGTGAGTTCAAAATACAGGGCAAGGGGCAGATCTTGTTGACCAGGACCCAGGTTCCAGGGTATCATGAAGACGGACATTAGGTAGTCAAGAAGCAGGCCAGCCTGGGCTGTGGGGCCCAGGAGTGCATGCTTGGCAGTTTTTCAGTACCCACATCGATTTCCCTTTTAGCCTTATGGAACTATATGACTGGTCGTTGAGTTCAATTAGCCTGAAATGGGAGTTGTGATTGGCTTCCCAGTGCACTGTAAATTGAATCAGACTTTACTGAGCACCCCATACCTGAATGTGGTCTAGAGGATTCGGGGAGAGAGAATTGTCCTCAGCAAAAGTGGCCAGATCATAAGATCTTAGTAAATGCTTAGAGGTCTATGTCCTTCCTAACCCACCTAAATCTTGGAGGATGCAGCTCTCTCCAGTGAGGAACATTTAACAGGAGTGGGAACTCAAGTTCTTTCTCATTTGCAAGTACTCATCACACTTGCATAACTGTTTGCCGCGTGTCAGATGTAGCGCAGGCACTGGCATTCGTTTTTTACCCAGTCCAACTTTGACAGTGGCAGAGGTTGCACGTCCCTATCCCTCTAATTCCCTGTGCCACTTGATGAAACAGTTATTTATTAAGCACCTGCCGTGTGCCATGCAGGCTCTGTGCTAGGAGCTAAAAGAACAAGGCCCTACACTTCCCAGAAAAGAATCGAGCAGAAAACAAATGATAGTGAATCAGCCTAGCGAGCCATTTAGTGCAGAAAGGAGCAAGGTCAGTGGGAGCCGAGAGATGGGAAGGTAGAAGGAATCTAGAAGAGTCTATCAGAGAGTACACATTTGGACAGGGGCCCGATGGGTGGCTGGCATTCTCGAGAGAAGGCACTAGGCATTCTGTGCAGAAAGGACAGCGTATGCACACAGAGGAAAACTTATGTTCAAAAGCACCTAGATCTGAGATGACAGCTGAGGAGAATATGGTGAGCTTTGGCTTTAAATATATTCTATTGAAAGGGGAAAACCATGCAGTCTCTAATAGGAGAAATGACTTGATCTCATGTATCTTTTTGCAAAAGTGACTTTGGGGGATGCTAGGAAGTGGATCTGTGAAGAGCTAACTCGGGTGTTAGGCTATTGGTCTGATTCAGGCCTCTCTACTTCCTTCCCAGTCACGGAAGTGCGCATGACGCAAGCAGGTACCAGGGGGAACAGAAGTGAGATCTGAAGACAGTGTTTTTCAGGGCAAATGGGTGGCATTTTTGCCACCAGGTGAGGGCTGGCGGAGAAGGAGAAACTTTGATGTGCAGAGGCACGGGTCGGGCTTTGGGTGAGGTAAGGCATTAATTGAAATGGCAGGTTTGAAAAGGACTGTGAATTTTTCTTTTGAACAACAAAATAAGGTTCTTCTGTTTTCCAAGGTTGTGTCTTTTTTCCTAAAACTGTCTGCTACTCTAGTTTAAGTTCATTCCCGAGGCCACCGAGCGTTGCCTCTGGAGAAGAGGGAAGGTGAATTCCACGGTAGGATATTGTCCCTGCCTTTAACTCCTGAAGCGAAGATTTTAGCTCCGTTATTTGAATACTGTTTGTGGTAATCATTAGAATGTGTGGCATTTATTCAGTGCCTGCGGTTAGCACAGTGAATCCTGCCACTTACCTTAGGTGGCCCTGTCATTAGTCTCACATAATTGACAGGGAAGCCAAATCTAAAAAATAATAGGTTGTCTAGAGTGCCCTGTTAGTAAGAGGTACACCCAGTGTTGGAGCCCAGGTCCTGGACAACAATGTCATTCATCCGTGTGGATCAATACCATCGAAATGATCCCTTCTCTGGGTTTGGATACTTGTGACTGGTGCTGCAGAAGAGAACGGGGCTCAGTTAGGAGTCTTAGTTTTCCCTTGGGCTCTGTGTTTGTTATTCATAGACAGTGAAGAATTCACAGTTCAACATCTCTGGTCAGGCTGGGGTTATTTTTATTTTAAAAGTTAATGTTTTTAATGTGTATGTGTGTGCATGCGCACGTGTGTGTGTGTGTGTGTGTGTGTGTGTGTGTGTGTGTGTGCGTGCGTGCATGCGTGCGTGCGTGCACGCACATTCTTGAGGGTAGCTGCAGAGGTCAGAAGAGGGATCGGGAGCCACTGGAGCTACAGTTGATAACAGGCATACCTGCTGTGGATGGTAGGAACGAACATGGCTTCCGTGGAATAGCAGCAAGCACTTGTAACTGCTGAGTTCTCTCTCCAGCCTGGGTTATTTCTGAGTCTGTGTAGTAATGACAGAAGAAAGACTAGGCACTCCGTAAATTCTGAAGTCCCACCATCCTGTTGCAGGTTAGTCTACTAGTGTGAATGGCTTGGAATGGCACAATTAGAAGTACAGAGACAACGGAAATGTCTAGTGCTGACAGAGCCCAGCTAACGGTGAGAAGCCCGCTTGGTACCAAATTAGAGGAATATCCCATAGACGATGATCATATTCTTTCCTTCAGACATGTTAATTTCTGAATGTTTGTTTTTCATTATGGAAAAACTGGGGCAGTCAGTAAGCGTGCAGTAAGGTAACTGTGGGATTCAAAACAGGGACCAGGCACTTTTACAAGTTGGCCTCATTGAAAATAACCTAGAAATTGGGCCTCGCCCTTTGCCCACAGGACAGCAGATGCATAGAAAGGAAAGGTAAAGTGTGACTGAGGATAATTTACCATTACGTAATTGTTTGTTTAAAATTATGTGCATACAGGTGTATGCGTGCCCATGTGTGCATGTATGTGTAGGCTGGATGTCAACCTTGGGTGTCATCCTCAGGAATGCCAACTACCTCATTTGCGACAGGGCCTCTCAGCTTAGAGCTCACCAGTGAGACTTGAGTGCTGAGCCAGTGAGTCACGGGAATCCTCCTGCCTCCGCCTCCTCGGTCCTGGGATGCCAGGTGCATGCCAGCGCACTGACATTTACTCGCCGTCCAGACTGATGCATCTCCCCAGGGGCCCCTACCACGAAGTTTGTTAAGAGCCACTTTTGCACTGAGTAGCACTGAGTAGATCTAACATAAGGAGATCTACTGAGACCATAAAAAATACAATACATTAAATACCTTCCAACAGACGACTCGAAGAAGACACAGAATGACTCCTTTTCCTGTGGAACCTGTGTCTGCCTTTCATTCTTCCTAATTCATTCTGTCTCTGCCTACAAAAACGCTTATTGTCCTTACAGATTTTTTTTCCTTGTGCTATGGGTTGTCAGGTGGTCTGTATTATAGACTAACTTCAGTAACCTAGTTAATGAGTTGAAACACCTTTTAAACTTAACTGAAGCCATTGTGAAAATTATAAGGGAATTCTGGTACTTTCTAGAAGTTTCCAGAAATGCTTCCAGAAGGAGCCCACATTTTCCTCCATCCATAATGTTCGTAGCAATGTCTCCTACAATAGAGAAGAAAAAGACTGCCATTTCGTGTCTGATCTCTCTGTGTTCCACTCACTGTGAAACAATAGATAAAGTGCAGAATTTCTAAGTTGTGGAGCACACGAAATAAAAGACATTTAAATGCTCATTGTTGGGCCAAAGAATAGATCACAGGAGCTGTGAACTAGAACATAGTTTTTATTCCCTTAGTTCTTTGATGGGATAACTGCTTTATTCTGACAGCCCTATTCTGCCATATTGTATATATTTGGAGGCCATGAGTCACCCCATAATACTTCTCTCACAGTATTGGAGGTGGGGTATAAAAAACTTGGACTTGCCAGGAAATCCCAGGATTCCAGTCCTGGTGCAGTTACTTCCTAGCTATGTGACCTTGAACTCCTAGCTATGTGACCTTGAACTTCCCATTGACCTAGCAGTTGTTGGAGCGGGCACTTGAAGATTGCTGCCCCCTGTTCCAACACTTTATTCAGCCAGTCATATGCATCATCTTCTCCAGACCTTAGAAGACCTGGCGAATGTGTGAGTGCTACTATCTAGAGATAAGCATACTCTGGGAGTTCAGAGGATACGCCACCTAGTGGCAGGTCTTTGAGTTGCAATTTAGGACAACAATCTCTCAACCTTCAAAAATGTGGGGGAGACTGGAGTCCATCCAGTGTGTACAATGAGGAATAGAATGCTCTGTACAGATGTTAAGGATAGCTGTCACAGTAAGGACCTCTAAGAGTGGAGTCGGATGGAGTACTATGTCTGTGAGATGAGGAGGGCACTCTGCGTCTTAAAAGGTATTTATGTCCAGACTGAAGAGATTGCTCAGTGACTAAGTACATCAACTGCTCTTCCAGAGGACCCAGGTTCAATTTCCAGCACCAATATGGCAGCTCAAACCATCTGAAACTTCAATTCCAAGGGATCAAACACCCTCTTCTTGCCTCTGCAGGCACCACATGGACATGCTGCATACATACATGTGCAGGTAAAAGACCCATACATAGGCATAAAATAGAATTATTTTTTAAAAAAATGAAAAATAACCCAATTATGTCATGCATTAAGAAAACTACATTTACTTGCTCTGCTTCCTGGTGCAAAGAACTTTTTTTCTTCAAGATTAACTTACTTATTGTCAATAACATAAGTGGACCAGCCAAGGTCAAGGCTGGTCAGCCAAGGAACCAGGTCTGGCTCCTGGAGAAGAAGGAGAACATGGTCTGAAAAAAAAGAGGTGACTGGCACAGGGAGTTTCAGTATAAACAGAAGCTGAAAACCAAAGTCAAGGTTGAATGGATAGGCGTGGTAAGGAGAACGAGAAGGGGAAACCGTCACCAGGATTCCCTTCAGGTGTGAGTGACGGACAGGATATAAAGTCAGAACAGGAAGGCTGGGAATATTTCCCGTTGTCTAGTGAGATCTATCTACTCAACAGGAGCGACACATCGCCCAGGTTTTTTTCCCTATGTATTTGTTTTTCTTTGACATATATGCTTCTTATCAACTTTTAGGAAATACAAGAAAATTATAGAAAAAAAAAAAACGGCTCATTACTGTGAGCAACGCCATGACGGCGAGCATTTTGCTATTTTTTTCCGTCTAGACTTTTCTGTTTGCATATTTTTATAGAATGAGGATTATAATGTGCAAAGTACTTTGCTTCTCATGTATTTTTCCCACTCATTTATAATAACTTATCGTGAAGTGTCAATGGTTTTTTTGAACACTTCTGGGTGGGTGTGTGCACGTTTGTGCATGTGAGTGTACAGGTGCATAAGCAAATGCATACACACAGAAGCCAAAGGTCAGGGGTAAACATCTTCTTTAATTGCTTTTTTTTTTTTAATTCCCTCACTAAATTCAGAGCTTACTATTTCAGAGACTATCCCGGGGATCCTCCTTTCTCTACCAAGTTTTCCTGGGGTTACAGACATGCACTGTCACACCTGGATGTCACTTGGGAGCTGGAGATTCTAACTCAGGTCTTCATAGTTGTGCAGTAATGACTTTAACCCATGGGGCCATCGGACTAGCCTTTGAGCACCTGTTTTGGTAGGTGAAGAACATTCTTAACTATGAGCTTACTGTAATGCAGTAACTCTTCTCCCTTTGATTAAACATCCAACTTGTTCTTCAGTATCCAAAAAGTCATAGAGAAGGCTTAGGTAAAATTAAAAATAATATTTACTTTATTATTTTTAATTCTTTCTCGAGGTATGTGTGTGTGTATGTATGTATGTATGTATGTATGTATGTATGTATGTATGTATTTGAGATTTGAGTTCAGGTGCCTTTGAAGGCCAGAAGAAGACATCAGATGCCTCAGATCTAGCGCTGTAGGCTATTGGGAGCCGCCTGAGGTAGAGGCTGATCATCTTACCAAGCACCAAACTCCCAAGAGCAGTGACCATTCTTAACTACAAGCTCATCATCTCTCTAGCCTCCTTTATGAGCATTTTGAGCACATTTATTTTGTGTGTGTGTGTGTGTGTGTTGGATCATTTTTCTAAGCCCAATTCTTAAGATTATCTCTAAATAATTGATACTATTTTTATTTATTTGTATGTAGATGTGTGTACAGGTTTGATAGCATGTGTATGTGCATGCAGGTACACACACATACAATGTGTGGAAGCCAATATTAAACGCTTTCCTTAGTTTCTTTCTGCCTTAGTTTTTGAGACAAGGCCTCTCAGTGAACCTGGAGCTCACCATTTCTGCTAGACTGGCCAGTCAGCGAGCTCCAAGGTTCTGCCTGTATCCTTCTGCCCAGCATCATTGAGGTTACCTATGCAAGCCATCATACTTTGCAAGCACTTGTTGCTTTTCAACGAGTGTGAAGTCATGAACAACTTCATAAAGCAGTGCACGCCCAATCAGCTTTCACCATTGTAAACCCTCTTCCTGTGTAGATAAGAGCTAGTTGACATCACTGCTTTGCAGAGACATCCCCACTCCTGGAAATATTTGAGCCCAATAGTACAAGAAAATTAGACTTTCTCTGGGGGACTAAAGGATGGTGGACAGGGGTCTGATAGAGTTCACACACTTGAGTGTTCGGTGTAGTGGACAGCATCCCTTCTGATGGCTTTATTGACAGCTTGTCATATGGATGCCTTGACATGTGTGAGCTTGATCAGGGTAGCAGCTGATCTGTGTAGCCTATTGGGATTCTGAACCACCTTGAACTGAACAGAAGACAGCACCCCTGCTTCACAGAGAGCTGCCTTTCTGGGTCCTTGGTTCAGCAAAAATCATTTCTGAATAGTGAAACATGGCCAAGGATGCGAGCTCATGTACTTTGAGTTCATGAATTGTCGAGTTCTGCGGTGTCCTTTGACTTGGGTTAAGGCCTTTCCTTCCTTGAAGACAAGCCGCAGATACACATATCTCCATTGGTTCACCCTCTATTAAATGGACGCAATGTATTAATATACCATTCTAAAATATATTCTACTATAATTCCTATTTATTTTGAACAGTGGGGACAGTCATTTATGCCACAGAACACAAAAAAATCTTAGGGGTCAGTTTGAGGTAGTAGGATTTTCCTTCTACCATGTGTGTTCTGAGGACTGAATGCAAGTCATCTGGCTTGGTGGCAAGCACTTTTACCCAGGGAGCCATCTTACTGGCCTGCGTAGTATACAATTTTGAATAAATATGTAGGCTAAACAGGTGAGCTTTTAAAAATAATACTCAGATATTTTCTGTTTAAAATTTTTAATTTGATAGCTAATCAGGTTAGTTTCCAACGAAAGACTCCCTGAATCCACTCAGTTACCATCTTAAGTATTTTGATTAAATTGGACCATTATCAAAGTAAACAGTGACTTTTGAATTATCTTCTCCCTTAAAATTATCTGAAGGCATACTTAATATAATGAGTTTATTTGATCTATGTAACTACTAAAGCTAAGAGCCCAGGCAGTATGCATTGCCAGGAAAAGTCAGTGTCTAATTTTAACCTTTTAAAAATTAATTTCCTTTAGATAAGCATACAAATTACTGGCATGCTTGAACATATATGCTATCAGACTTTGTTCTCAATTGTTTCCCCTCACTGACCCCCCACCACACACACACAATTTATACTTGTCTTTGGAGTTTTGCTAATTTCTCAAGAATGGAATTACTCATTTAATCCCAAGTATCATTATGTAAATGTCAGGATATAGAGTGATAAATTCCCATCAACTACTGGGTAGCCGAAACAAAGGTTTTTTTTTTTTGCCAGAGCAAAATCTCTTAGTCCCTATGAGTGAAACCAAAGCAGTAATGCATGAATATGTTAAGTTGTCCCTCCTGTGGCCATCTGTGATGCTCAGTTCATTCTGTATGACACACAAGCATCTGTAAACAAACAAGGTGAGATGTGATCACGGAAGTCTTCAATAACTAGAATGCCCCAGGCGTGTTCATTTGAGGCCCTCTCTTTACTGATTCATTTGTTTCCTGGTGATTTCTGCTCTACACACAGCTGTTGTTTCACAGTAAACTTCAACATCCGACAAGGTGACATTCAGAGGGAGCATTGAGTGGAAATGCTTGCCTGGTCAGATTTCTCAGACTTTCCTCCGACCTCAGTGTCACGGCACAGGAAGAGGCTGTGGGAATTCTTGGCTGGCTCTCTTGGATGTTGGTTTCTTTGCATCACTGTGAGCTTATCATGAGTAAGGAGATGCAATTTCTTTCTCAGTTTGTTTGCAGCTTCACGAGAAGACGCAAGGTCTTCTGGAATGTTAGCAAGGTGTTCCCAGATACCCTGTGTACAGACAGGCTGAGAAAGATTAGCCACAGGAGGAAATGAGACCGAGTGATAACCTGACCAATGATCATTGCTTCTGTTAGAGCCATATGAACTTGACCTACAGCCATACCCATGTATCTCCTGTTTTGTACAGAACTGCAGAGAAGATTAGCAGGCATATCTGTGACATTAAATTTAGAATGGCTTTGGATGACGCTCCATTTTGTACTGGTGAATGAATGACTTGCACAGGACACAGGTCAGTTTTTACCAGTCCTGGAGGGAGCCCAGCTTTTTGTCAGGAGGTCTCTCCATATTCCTCGGTGCTTCTGTTTATTAACAATAACAAGTCCCAAGGAAACCCAATAGTTAGAGAGGGAAGAGTGTGTATGATTGATGGAAGGACCATTAGGAGCTTTGAACTCTTCAGAACTTTTCCAGTGATTCATTCTTCATGATACCCCTGGTTTTAGTCTTTAAAATGTTTCAAATTTCACCTTCTAAGTATGACTCCACATCTCCCCAAAGTGTGTGGTAATATCACCTTATCTCAAGTGATAAAGACCACATTCACCTAGGATGCACTTCCAAGCTGTTCACATGGGCACCGTCTCACTTCATGCCCCACTGACATCACTGACATCATGACCCCACCCCACTCCTTTACTACATCCCAGAACCGAGGTTTCACATCCTGGCGGAGTTCTCCTTCTTCCTTTTCTCAATGATGTCACCTCCTTCCTCCTTATTCTCACACACTCATTCCAGAGTCTCTAATGTTTAAAAACTAAAAGAATGTCTTTTTTCTTTCCCTTTACTTTAAAAAAAAAGAAAGGAAGGAAAAGAACTTCATGGTTACTTGGGGCCAGTTGATGAACTTCTATCTAGCCTGAGTTTATTATCTATTTGATAAGAGATCATCTTTGTGGTAATCGGTTTTTTAGCCAGATACTTTTTCTTCATGCTTGTTTTTTATTGCTTAATTAATTTAATTTACATCCCAATTGCAGCTTCCACTCAGTCCTCTTTTTCCAATCTCTCCCTCTCACTCCCCCGCATCCTCTAGTCCTCCCATTTTCTTCCCATGGATATCAACCAACCTTGGCATATCAAGTTGCAGTGGGAGTAGGCACATCTTCTCCTATAGTAGCTAGACAAGGCAAACCAGTTATGGGAAAGGGATTCAAAGAGAGACAGGGTAATCAGAGACAGCCTCAGCTCCTGTTGTAAAAAAAATCCCACAGAAAGACCCAGCTGCACAACTGTTACATGTGTGCAGAGGGCCTAGGTCTGTCCCATGCATGCTTTCTCTTTGGCAGTTTGATCCTTGTGGTCCCCTATGGGCCCCAGTTAGTTGATTCTGTATATTTCTTTGTGGTATCCTTGCTTGTTCTTAGCCAGATATCTTTTAAAAATATATTAACCCTTCCTTTTAAAATCAGTTAAATCCTTTTAATAATGTCCAAAAGTACCTATACAGTTATAGCTCATGTACATTCGTGTGTCTGTGGGCATTCGTACTGTAGGTCTGGAGGATAAAGGTTGTTGTGGGGAACACAATACAATAAGATACGATGCTTGTCAGTTTCTGTTTTGAGACAGTCTCTCACTGAACCCAATATCTTAGGGTTTTACTGCTGTGAAGAAGCACCATGACCAAGGCAACTCTTATAAAGGACAACATTTCATTGGGCCTAGCTTACAGGATCAGAGGTTTAGTCCATTATCATCAAGGCAGGAAGCATGGCAGGGTCCAGAAAGAGATGGTGCTGGAGACAGAGTGGAGAGTTCTATATCTTGTTCTGAAGGGAACCAGGAGAAGACTGACTTCTCAGGCAACTAGGAGGGGAGGAGGGTCTTAAAGTTCACCCAACAGTGACACACTTCCTCCAGTAAGGCCACACCTACTCTAACAAGACCACACCTCCTAATAGGCCACTCCCTGGGCCAAGCATATACAAACATAACAACCAGAGCTCACCAGTTCTGTTAGACTGGCCAGCTAACAAGCCCCAAGGATATACCTCTTTCCACCTCCTAACTCTGAGGCTGCATTCTCAACCTCACCATTCTGCCTGGCTTTGATGTGGATCCTAAGGTTCTCTGAACTCAGGTCCTTACAGTTGCATGGTTGCAGGGTGAGGTCTTTCCCAATTGAGCTATCTCTCTGACCTCCTTTTGTGGCGTCTTGTTGAGTGCTGTGGTGGAACCCAGGACTTTGCATAATCCAAGCAAGCAGGTATATTTTTTTTTTCTCCTCACACTCAGACTAGTAAGATATTTAAACACAATATGTTAACACTATCACGAGCTTCCTCTCCCTACATGGTAAGGTTCCTGCCAGTCATGTCTTTTGTCAATCACAGCGAAGTAAATGCTGCCAAATATGTACATTCCTTTCCCTAATTGCAAATTGACTTTTTATGGCTACTTATTAGCGAACCCCAGGAGACCAATAGAAGCCATTGAAACATAGCTGCTAGACAGACCAGATATCATTTCTTCAACTTCCTATTGTAACACATAACAAACCACTAGACTGTTTATAAAGAACCCAAAAGCTCGTGTAGTGAATAACAAACAAAGAATCAACTGTATGCAACTTGCTGATAGAGACTGTTGTATGGAAGTGTCAGGCCTAATGACAATCAGAATGGCGTCATTTTACCGATGAGCACAGTGTGGCTGTGAAAGATTTCAACTGAACAGTCTCCCATCTCTATCCTTAGAACCATATTCTTCCATTAGTTTCATCTCTTCTAGAATCCCTTCCACACTTCTCCCCACCTGAATCCTCAAAGGAGCCATCAACCTTAATTAAACCTGTACTTACTATGGTGCATACATGTTCTAATACATGTATGTCTGACCCAGTCACATATATGTTCATTTGTGTATTCCTACTGGCTGCCAAATATTGTGCTAGTCACTGGTATGTAAAAACCAACAGGACTGAATCACTGTCCACAGTTAAAATAGAGTCCAGGAGATGCCTGGCTTCTTGTACATTTGGCTGTACTTTCCCCTGGACATTAAGTACCTAAAGCTGAAGAAAGTACCTGCTCTTTCATCCTTGTCAGGGCGACAGCATGTGTCAGAAAGAGCTTGCAGGGTTTTCCTAGGCTAATGGGAAGATGAACTGACTATCCGTTATAATCATTTTAAATAATTCAGAAGCGTAGCGCCAAGGCTGTCAACACTTTGAGATGTCTTTGTTCTCTTTGCATAATTGTTAAGTATAAAAATAAGTTGAGGCTGAGGAGACGGATGAACAGTTAAGTTCACTCTCTGTTCTAGCAGAAGATCTGAGTTTAGTTTTCAGCACCTACACTGGATGGCTCATAACTGTGAGTAACTCTAGCTCCAGGGGATTCAACACCTTTGACCTCTAAGGGCACCTGAACACACACACACACACACACACACACACACACACACACACACACACA
>JANHMN010000017.1:48586147-48622668 GCA_030674055.1 Rhabdomys pumilio
ACACACACACACACACACACACACACACACACACACACACACACACACACATTTAAAAAAAATAACTGCACAACTTAAGTTTACCTGTTTTGGCTAGTTTGTATCAATAAACCTGCTCTTTCTAGAATGTACCTTATACCTCAATGATGGTCTAAAACAAAACCCAATGTATGATTAATAGCAGTGACAGAATTTCAAGGCAGATGACCCGAGGGATCCTATGTTTGTAATTCAAATGGTTTTAAAATGCCCCTGTCCTGACAGGCATTGGGAGCCTGTTCCGTTTGATGGGACTTGGATGAAAGCAATTGACCAGGAAAAATTGTCTGTGTGTATTTATGGAGCAGCCACTAAGCATCAGGCCCTGGATCCAGGACTTTCCATGTGTCTTGCATGCGGGTCTCCAGGAGAAACCTTCTGTTTCTGTTCTAAGATTGATTAGATGAGGACACCGAACTTCAGGGAGCTTGAACAGCTCCGTTTGGTTTCTCAGGCGGTGAATCCAGAACTCAACAGTGGTGTCTTTGTCTCCACAGCCCAGTGGGATATGGGGTTATTCATGAAGTTGTGGAGTAGAACTTCTGTCCAACCTGTTTCAATGCCCTATCTTGTTGTTTTATGACCACTCTAAGCTAGGATCTGCATGCTCTCGGTTGCCTAATACACTTCCTACAGAAAACACAGTCACATAATTTTGATGGCTGGTTGATGCCGTTGCTATTTAAGCAATTGTAGACTGGCAAGAATGGATGCTAGCCTTTCTAATTAAAAGGCTGTGTGACTTGATACATCGTTAGAGAAGAGGTGCGGGCTTATGTGGAGAAACCACAGGATTCGAGGAGCATCTCAAGTCCTTGACCCTCTGAGTTGCACTTTTCAGTATCCAAGGCAGACTGAGGATAGAAGGTGACAGATCTCAAAGTGCCATTAATCATCGAGTTATTAAATGTCAGGGATTTGAGTGAGACTGTTTTTATGATACCACCTGCATTTGGCTAGAACACTTAGTTGGATTTGGTGACTTCAGAGAAATTATATGAGCTTGGTTTTATGTCTGCACCTATTTAAATATTACTATAATAAAACCACTAGACTAAAATTGGAAATGGAAGCGGCATATATTTTTCCTAAAAACTAATATGTTAAATTTTCAAATTTGAGCATAATAAATTACTTGGCATACACACCTGCTGCAATACCCTCAAAAGAAATAAAATGATCCGCAACCACCAAAATCTGACACACTCACCAAGATTTGGCACACCAACAAGGATCAGGCCCCACCCTCCAGGGTCTGGCCCCACCCACCAGGTTCTGGCCTTCCTTCCAGGGTCTGTCCTACCCACCCACCTCCAGTCTTTCTCAAAGGTATGGATGTCTCCCTACTGCCAGGGAAGCTTAAGGTCTGGCCCTGTGTGGGCACCTCTTTTCAGCAGTTCTCCAACACATCTCTCGCAGCTCGATACAAACAAACAAACAAACAAACAAACAAACAGACTCGTGCTTCTCAACCCTTCCGGAAGCGGCGACCTTTCAATTCAATTCCTCTTGTGGTGATCCCCAACCATAAAATTATTTCGTTGCTACTTCATAACTGTAATTTTGCTGCTGTTAGAGATCGCAATGTAAATATCTGATATGTAGGATATCTGACATGCAGGCCGTATGAAAATATTGTTTGGGGTCGGCAGGTTGAGAGCCAATGCTTTAGACTCTGCGCTATTCCTTATCATGATCTGTTAATCCACATATGTGCACGCCATCGGCGGCATAGAATTATTTTCTCACTCTTGCTGTAAAGATCTGTGAATGTGGACTGGGAAGCCGTGCAGGCCTCACCTGAGCAGGGAAAGTACTGACTGTATTGGAATTTAAAAGACTTCTGATTGCTAAGGTCTCAGAGCTTGCTCCAGATGACTTCGGTTAGTTGCTCTTCTGGAGAAGGCAAGCTGCTATTAATGTGTAGAAAGCCAGAAGGAGCAGGTACCTGGTAGTCAGTTTTTAGCTCTCTGATATTGCTTAGGTCTTAGTCCTCAGAACACTGAGCAGAAGACAGTGGGTGCTAGTGAAGGAGATGAAAATTAATTTTAAAGTACTTGGGCATGGCATAGGACTCATGGGCAAGAGAGCTGGTGAGGAGAAGGTGGGTTAAAAAAGCAAAGCCAAGGGGATTAGAGAAACTATTTTTTTACTCAATGAGTAAATTTTTACTCAGTGCTTGCTGTGTAAGCCTGGGGGCCTGAGGATGATCCTAGCACCCAGGTATAAACTGGGCACACTCATTCGAGCATGAGTAATCTCGTAATCTCAGCATTGTAGGGGTGGGGAATGGATGACGGTGAGGGGAGATGGGAGTAGATGGATGGAGTGAAAGAATGGGGTGGGTAAGGGCTGGGGGTGGGGGTGCTTGAGTGGGGGATGGAGGTGGAGAATGGAGTGAAGGGGTGGGGGTGGGAGTGGTGGAGCTGAAGGGTGAGATGGGTGGATACAGTGTTACAGGACAGAAATGGATATAGTGTTGGGGACATAGATAGAGAATTGGGGGTGACTACAATATTGCAGGAAGGCATGTTGGATACAGTTGTGGGGACATACTCAGAACAGTGCCAAGCTGTAAAAACAGGCAAAGGTTGATGAGTCCCATCAGATAAGCTGTCTTTTCTGCACCTGTCTGGTGAATTCTTGGGTAGAAGAAGGATCCATCCACCCTGCCGTCCTTAGAAAGAGAGGTGTCCTTGCAAAGGGTTGTATGTTAAAAATAACTTAGAGACAAGAGTGACCAGATCCCACTGTGAAAAGACTATCATGAGCATCTCAAGATGTTTGGTAAGCGTGTGTGTCAGACTCTTGCTCAGGACGCACTGAGAAGCTGCAGAATACCTCCAGCATTATTGATGACCAAGGTAAGAGCTCCCATAGCTCTTGCCAAAGGTAGCTTTCAATTTAAAAACTCACATGAAGGGGCTGGAAAGATGGCTTGGCCTCTAAGAGGACATAGGGCTCCTACAGAGAACCCACAGTTAGTATTCAATGCCCACATCAGGAGGCTCTCAACTGCGCAGAACTCAAGCTCCACGGAATCTAACACCCTCTTCTGGCCTCCATGGGCACTGCACCCTCACAGTATATACTCACAAAGATACAATTAAAATTAATACATCTTCAAAATAAGAATTAAACAGTGGTCATCATAGCAATGTGCCAAAAAGACTGGAATATACAGAGGGGGAAAGAGCTGACAGAAACCTTTAATGACATAAATAGGAAGCAGTGGGCAGCAGATGGAGGGATAGCCTCTCCTGGGAAATCCCGGACAGCCTGAAGATCCCCAACTCTATGTATCCTAAAGTAGTCTCTCTGCCCTGTGAAAGCTGCAGGGAACTAATTATATTAAATAACAAGGAATATCTAGGGGTGTCTTGCAGTATCACGTTCCTAGAGATTTTATGAAAATAAAGGATATTATATTCACTGAATATAAATCAAAGGGAAACAGTGACTTATATGCAGGAACACACTTATATGTGTGTGTGAGCATGTGTGTGGCTATGTGCACCTTTGCACACTTGTGGAGGCCAAGTGTAAGTGTTTCATTCTAGCACTTTCTCCCTTAGTTCCTTGAGATATAGTCTTTCAGTGAAGCCAGCCTGGCAGCCAACTGATACGTATGGCATATCTGTTGAGCAAGTGTTGTTTGTATTTGTACTAATACTTATCTGGATCTGATGTGTGTAAGGTGTGATTCATTCCCTCACCCAGTCTCATGATACTTGGTGCTTAATACACAGCACTGCATCTCCTCCATATTTGACAGATGGAGAAACTGAGTCACTTGAGAGGATAACTAGTTCTCCCAGGGCCCTACTGCTGGTAAGCAGTACAACTGGAATTCCAAGACAAGAAAAATGCTTGGCACCTGAGACTTTTAACACTACTTGGTGCTAATTTGAATACATGATATTACATCATGTATTCAATGTTAATTTGAATACAAAATGTTACAGGTGGAAATTTATAAAAAAAAATTATAAAGTACATCTTAAGAATTTATGTGTCAAGAATTTTCTGCAAAAGGGGCCACTCATACTTTTGGTTCCTGGTTTTCAGATTTTTACTTTTTATTGCTAATAGGATCCCACAGAGCCCATGTAACCTTAAGGAACTGAGCAAGAGAAGAAAGGAAGAAATCTAGACACGCTTCTGATCACACTGAGGCAGCCAAGCTATATGTAATGACTTCACATCTTCAGTAGCACATAGGTCTGCAAAGACCCTTGGTTATCAAAGAAGTACAGAACACTCTGGTCAGGGGATGGAGTGCCTGCCCTAACACACTTAATACAGGACAAGGCACTTTGTCAACATCCATGTGAGCTGTTTCTTACTCAAGCCAATTCAACACTAGCCATGTGTTTCACACTTGAAACAGTTATGTCACTGTTGATATGGCATTAACACAAGGTCACATGGATCTCAGACTCCTAAGACTGACTTTCCTTTGAGATATACAAAACAAGTCTTGGCTTCCAGAACTTTGGAACAACCTGCAATCAAGTGTGGGTTCCATGATCCCTTCCTTAGGTTTGATTATCTGCTAGTGAAATTCATAGAACCTAGGGAATTAGTTACACAGGCTATTTTAAGGATATAGACACAGACACATGAGAAGACAGACAGAGCGACTATGAGGTATGAATCCTTTTGGACCTATAAATATGTCCAGCAACATGGTGGGGTTCCAAAGACAGATATACAGACAGACAGACAGACAGACAGACAGACAGACAGACAGGCACGCACGCACGCACACACACACACACTTTTTCTCTCTCCCTCCTTTCATTTCACCCTCCCTCCCTCTTTGGACTTTGTCATTCTCTTTGAGAATTTATCATTCATATTTAGGTTACTGTGTCGTCAGCCATTGTAGATCAGCTTGATCTTCAGCCTATTTTCCTTCTCTAGAGGATAAGAGCTATGGCTGAAGATCCACCCGGACCCCTATCCAGACTGGTTGCCCTGGTAACCAGTCTCATTCTGTGATTATTAGTTTTCTAGCAATCTTCTTACTACCTAAAACCTAAGAGGAGCTTGTGAACACTAGAAAATACTTGTATCTTTTTGGCCAGTACAGACTGTTTTAAGAACCCTGAATGGAAGACCCAATCTTTAAATAAGCTCCTATTAAAGACCAAGTCTTTAAATAAAGAAATTGTTTTGTTCACATTGAAGAAAAATATCCCAGACTTTCTGGCTCTGAGAGCTAAGAATGTTGAGCAAGACTGAAGTCTGTGTTTCTTATTGTACCATAATCCCTAGATGCCCCACCTATAGAGTTCAGTCAGTGAGAGCTGGCATCATTTGTGGTCTGTCACTATGTCTCCCATGACTGAGCTTTTTGGCAGTAAACAAGCATTTATTCATGAAGTGGTGTGTAGTTCTGTAGATACAGTCAATGGTTTTCTTAGCATTGTTTATATTTTTAGTCACCTTTGCTAGGTTATTTTTTATAACCTCAGGAATTATTTGTTTCCATTCATGGATACCAGTGTGCCTAAAATCGCCATTGGTATTTTTCCCATGGGTTTGAATTGGTTTCATGGAAAAGTTAAAATTGCTGACATCTTTATTCTAATCCCAGTGCTGCTAGCATGTCTCTGACACCTTGAACAGCTGAAACTGTTTTTATGAAATGCAGCCATGGTCCTGTGTATGCACAAGGGCAGATGGAGAATCAGATAGCCACAGTATCTTTAGCAACGGTACATGGAAGACACTCCTATCTTCAGCACTGTTCATCAGTATGATAGACTCATCACAGCACAACTCAATCCTTAATCAAGATGGAATGTAGTTTGCTTAGCATCAGCTTTGGTTAAATAGCGGGTATTCAGATACTCGCCTGGGTCATGAAGAAGTAACTGTGGGGCTTCCAGAAAGCTGTTAGTAGGCAAACAAGAAACACATTTTAGAAGCCAGAGAGATGGCTCAGTGGTTCCAAGAACTGGCTGTTCTTTCAGAGGACTGACTCCAATCCCAGCATCAATATAACAGTTCACAATCATGTGTAATCCCAGGGGGTCCAACACCTTCTTCTGGCCTCTATGGCCACTGCATGCACACGGTGCACAGAAATACATGCGGGCAAAATACTCATAAACATAAAATTAAGGATGAAATGAAATGAAACACATTTCAATGTGTGTTTGTAAGAACTGAGCCATTTCTGCAAGCGCCTTGACAGATTCTCAAAGGCACCCAACAATTCCTGAAAGAACTTCCTGACTTAGAAGGGAAAGAAGTGAGCATAGAAATAAGGCAGATGATGTCTGCGTAGTGAGAAGTACCCTTGATTTTTCCCTCTAAGAGTGAAGTTGGGCATCCCATTTATGTTGCTATTGCATCGGATCAGAAGCTCTGCAGGGTGCCAGCCGTGACAGGGAGAAGGGAGAGTTTTCAACATATGGGATAAGATGTAAAAGGAATCAATTAAAGGATTCCGTTTGCCAAGAGTTGTAAATAACAACACATGTGCAGACAGGAGGATGGAGAGGAGGATCCAGATAGCTCCCCCCCCCCACTCCAGAGAGAAGATGCTCTGCTGGTTGGCAGTACCCATGGTGGGCAAGGTGCCCTGGAGCATCTTATTAAGCTTGGACTGTACATTTCTCTATTGTGAAAGTTGATGCTGTACTATAAGAGAGTGGCTGAGGAAGCAGGGAACCTTGTTAGAAAGCTAACGACCGCAGTGTGCATTCTGGTTTAAGATAGGCGGCAAAGGGCTGGAGAGATGGCTCAGCGGTTAAGAACACTGACTACTCTTACAGAGGTCCTGAGTTCAATTCCCAGCAACTACATGGTGGCTCACAACCATCTGTCATGGGATCTGATGCCCTCTTCTGGTGTACCCCTTTCTTCCTGTCATGGCTCGTACCCTGCAAAGCTTTTGGCAGTGTACTCATGTACATAAAATAAAGAAAGAAATTTTAATATAGGTAGGCAAAACATAGAATTTAAGACCTAGTTCTTAATCTTGAACAGTTATCAGAGAAGGTAAGTAGTTAGAGACATGGGCAGCTATTGGATAAACACACACATACAAGTTGTTATCATTGGATCTTAAATATCCCTGGTGACTTTATGTCTGTTGTTGTTGGAAGGTGGGGCCTGATAGATGTGTCTGGGGTGACATCCTCTTGCTCTGCTGCCCAGGTGCCATGAGATATGAAGCTTAGTTCCTTGATATTTGACCCCCCTTCAGGCCCAGAGGGATGCCCCATGTGAGGGCTGAAACTGATCAGCGATAAACCTTTCTTTCTTTTAAGTTGTTCTGTACCAAGCATTTTGTCACCCTGACTGTAACCTAACATCAATGATTGAAAGAATGATAAGGGTCTGCCAGGTTTTGGGTTAAATTCTCCGCCAGGCTTATCTCATCTGATCTCTCCATAGTCCTCGTGTAGAGGTGGAAACTAAGGCTCAGTGATTTGCCTAAAATTGCAAATAAAACCACAGCAAGAGGATCCAGCCATAGATTCTAGTGCCAGCTGTAACCTTCAGTGCATTTCCTGATGGACAGGCTATGGGGCATGGCGTCTGGAAATTTGAGTGGTTGAAATCAGATAGACCCATGCACTTAACCCTTCAGCCGTCTTTGCCGCTTATTATTATTATTTTGACTAAAGGACCTGGGCTCTGTTTTCTTCAAAGCCGCCTTGTCCTGCCCCCTCCTCCGACTTTTCTTTCCACTCCTCTCCCTCTGCAAGGTAGAAGGTGAAAGCTGACAGGACCAATTTTACTTCAGTTACCATGGCAACCATCACAGGCTCTGCTGCTCACTTTTGAAAAGTCTTCCTTCTGTGAGAAGTTATCCCACACATAATTACTTGCCATGTCCCAAGGCTTCAGGCTCTAAGTTACTCCCAGAATCATAGGATCCCTATCTGTCTCCAGATGTCTCCCGCAGCGGCATAAGCCTTCATTACTCCAGAGCCACTCAAACCTGCCTCCCCACCCCCACCCCCCGACTCCCCACACACACTTTGATTCTTGATTCAGGAAAAAAAAAATGTGGCCAGAAATGGCAAACCTTGAACTATATTATGCAAGCCCTCTTTGGAATGGCTCATTTATAAGTGACAGCTTTAAGATTTTTAAAGTTCTACCAAAATTAATCTATGGAATGTCAAGGTTCTTACATATTAATAAAGACCAGGTTTGACATCTCCTGCCTTTCCCACTGCACAATTAACCTACCCATCTGCCTGCTCTACCCAGAATCCTCCTTGCCCTCTGGTTTCCAGCTAGGTTTGGTCGATGGGAGGATTTGGTAGGTAATGAAAGCAAGAGAGTGAGGTAGGGCTGATTCCCCTGGTGTCCCTTGTTATTACCAAGAACTGAGTGGACCCCTGAGCTGAAGACCTGCCAGGAGCAATCCAAACAGCGCAGACCTTTCTCAGCTCCTCAGGTCCTCACCTCTTCAGCTCTAGGGGTAGTAACAGCCCCGGGGGTTGCATTATCTCTTATGGCTGCCCTCTACCCACTTTGGTGCTTTTATGAAGAGTCCCTTTGTAAGTTCTTTCTAAAGTATCCAGCTGTAACACATCATTATGTTTTCCTTGACCTGTACATTAATTCTACTGGGGCAAATTCATCCATATTCCTTGTTTTTGTTTGGTGGTTCCATGGTCCATTATAGGTTGGTTAGTCTCTGTAGGGCAGGTTCATCTGGCTTCAAGGACATCAACTGGTGAGGTGTAGTCTTAGTAATAACACTGGCACTTGGGATGCTGAGGCAGGAGGATGAAACATTTAAAGCTAGCGTGGAAAACATACAAATACCTTGTGTCAAAACACTCAAAACAATAATAAGAAGAAAGTAAAACATATCCTCATTCTTTCACGATTCATTAAAAATACATTTCCTCTAAGGCAGCGGTCCTCAACCTTCCTAATGGTGAAACAGTTTCTTATGACCTCCCAGCCATAAAATTATTCTTACTGCTACTTAATAACTGTAATTTTGCTACTGTTATGAAGGGGTCACAACTCACAGGTTGAGAATCACTCCCCTAAGGACTTATGAGAGTGCGAGGAATATTCTTCCCCTAGGAAAGAGCACACCAATTGGCCATCCAATACCTAATGGTCAACTCTGAAAACATGCGTGCAGATAACATTACACAGATGAAGCAGGTTATGTTTAGGAATATATATGTATATGCACATACATTTTTACATTTGTGCGTGTAAAAAGATTAATTTTTTAAAAGGCAATGAATTTGGAACACAGGGAGGAAAAGTATATGGAAGGATTTGTAGGCAGAAAGGGGAAGAAGGAAATGATGTAATTATATTATAATCCCAAAATATTAAAAAAGGAAAAATACTTTATACCTAAAGTAATACTATGTATACCTAGCATCATTAAACAATGATACAAGAAATAATGTAATGAATGTAATGTAATAATCCAAACAGCATGAGCCTGTGACATTTATCAGATTGGTCTGAATTATCATCAAAAATTAGTGACAAAATTTTAAAGGAATATGGACAACCATGCTTGGGATAGTATCACACATACACATACACTATACAGACTAAGAAGATTGTATTTACATATTTAGAAATGAATATATATATATATAATGTATATAATATATATAAAGAAAACAAGTTAACAAGGTCTTCGACCATAAACTTAAGAGAGAGAAAGGACTTAAGTACATGGGAGAGTTGAAAGGAGGAAAAGGAACTGGGAAAACCATACACTTTTAATCATGCAATTATAATTAAATTTTTAAAAGTATGGGGAAAAGAAAACATGACTTTAAGGGAAACACAAAGGCGGCACCTGAGGAGTAAGAGAAGAGGAGCAGAGAGTGGATACGATAGAAATATTCTCTATTCATGAGTGACAGTCACAAAGGATAAATCAAAACATCATTTAAAACTGGCAATTTTCCCCCTTAAAGATGGAGTTTCTCACCTAACTCTATTCAAGTCATCTCATTCGAAACATAATTTCTTGATGAGGGTGTTCAGGTAGGCTTGTCAAAATGAGGTCCAAATTCCCTCTGTGCTTATTCCATCAAGTCCTGAGTAGATTGGCCTCCTCTTTCCCTTCTCATTATGCCCGTTTAGAAGACCATAGAGATCTATCACTCTCCTAGGAGACCATGTACAAAGGCACTATTGCCAATAAGAGGAGAAATTGCTTCAATGCTTTTAGCATCTAGTACCCAGGGAGATGATAGAGACAACGTGCTTGGTTTATATGCTTCATAAATATTCCTGAGATGCTGTGCTATTGGGGAATTAATTAAATTATGATCCAGTATGAGCTGTAGGGAAGGACAGTGGCCCCAGGAGGCATCTGGAAAGGGGACATAGATGATAAATGCCTTTGAAACCATGAGTTAAAAAAACTTTATGCTCCTGACTTTTTCAGGACGGATCCCAACTGGTATCAAGAATAGCATGAGGTTCACACAGCTCAGCAGGTGTGAAAATTCTGCAGCTGAATTAAATAGGTTCCATTATATTTCAGAAGGAGTTCTAATGGGTTTCTATGACTTGCAGCTTAAGAACATCACGTCTCCTCTTTGTATCTCAGAATTCCAGCACAGCTTGTGGTTGCTAATATTATACTTCAATCTATCCATAAGATGGGAAAAATGAACAAAAAGCCTTGTCTTACACTCCCCCCCCCAGGAATATCTAAACATTAAAGTATCGAAAGGACAATTAAAAGAATCCCATTTAGGATGCTGGTTCAAAAGTGAAGCCTAACTATAAAGTCATTAGTATGGATATATGAATGTTCATGCAGTGAACTGACTTCCCACGTATTTTTAGAGAATTTAAATTTAATTTCAATCTTCTTCTAGAGCTGAAGAGATTCTTTTAAGGTGCTACAGAAATTTGTATTAGTTTCTAGTCTTTAAAAAATAATTAAATGGATTCACTTAACATTATCAACTTAAAAGTTGCTATCAGAATTTTTTTTTTTTTTACTGCTCATTGAAGCAACATTACATTCCTTATTTTTCATTAATACTCAAGCGGAAGTTGCCATCTTTTGGTTCCTGTAAACTAGCAGATCTCCTGAAAATCAATTATTTGTTTTTTTAAGACAAAATTGAACTTGAAATTAGAGTCGATTCTGTATTGATTGTTTCTGTCTATCCTCTTCCTTATTAGCCCCATCAAAGAATTAAGACGTGGCTTTTCTTATCTATTGCTCGAGGCTTTATATTACTGTCTTTCCACATTTTTATCTAATAAAAAAATTTAGACTTAAATTGTTGACTAAGCCCTAATGAAATTCCATGGATCAAATGAAAAAAAAAACACAAATAAATATTTGAAAGTGGTTGGGGGTTGGGAAGACAGATTAATTAATGAAAGTTATCAAAATACATTACATGCATGCATGGAAAGATAAAAATAAGTTTTAAAACTTAAAATAAGGCTTGGGTTGTTTTGTATTCCTTGCTCACGTCTTTCTGTTTGTAGATCATTCTTTTCGTACTAAAAATTCCTGCTTCTCTAGTTTCATTAGGACAGAAATATGAACAGGTTGTAGTATAAGCATCTAAGTTAAAAGTTTTGTTTGTTTATTTGTTGTTGTTTCAGCTTGTTTTGCCCTTGAGACAGAGTCCTTTATAGCCAGGAGCTGGCCTCAGCCTCTTGTCATAGTTTGGGATGACTTCGCACTCCCAATCTTCTTGCTTCTACCTCCATGTGCTGGAGACTTCTGCCATTTCTGTCTGAATGACATTTCTGGTTTTTTATTTTGTTTTGTGAGATAGCTGCCTACTGTGCTAGGAGAGCAACCTTTCTATTTTCTTCTTGTTATATATTTTTTTTGGTTTAAAAACAGGGTCTTCTACTACTCGGGCTAACCTGGAACTCACTATGTAGCCAAAGTTAGACTCAAAATCATGGCAGTCCTTCTTCCTCAGCCTCTCAAGTGCCAGGATTACAAGTGTCAGCTATGACACCCAAATCAAATGCAAGATTTAAACCCAGCAAAAATCTTTTTGTTAAATGCTATAATGTCCCTTTCTTAACAAAGATAAGATTCTCTCTCTTTTTTGTATATTTTCTTCCTAATCATGGAAAAAAAGGAATTTCAAGGCAAAAAGGTAATATCTTTGCACTAAGTGCAGAATGCAGTTCTCTGGAGTCCCCCTCTGACATCTATTAGACAGAGTGTACCTGCTAACGGGGCTGGCTTTCTAAACACCTCCAGGACCAAGATCTAAGACCCAAGCTAGGTTCCTCTGCTTTAACCACAATTGCCCAAAGAGCCTTGGTCCTTGCCTTTACTTAAATTTTTCCTTCTTTGTGTTTTACTCTCTTGGTACCATACCCCACACTGTCACTGCTTTCAGAAAGCAGTTAGAATCTCACTCTAGACTCATTTCCTGTGCTCCCTCCTCCCGCTATCATCTTTTGGCTAACTCGACTTAAGTCCTGTCTATCTGGTATTTCCCAGTTGTTTTAGTGTCTACTCTTGGGCGTGGCATTCTTTCCATAGGAAGAGGGCTCGGATGGGATGCACCATCCCCTCTCTGAGGAGGAACTAGCTTTTTTATAAAGATGACTTAGTTTTAGTTGTACACATGTGTGTGGGTTTGTGCCAGTTGCCCATGGAAGATCTCCATTGGATCCTCTGGAGATGGAGATAAAGATGGTAGTTAGTCGCCCCAAAACAGGGCTGGGAACTGAACTCACAACCCCTGCAAAAACAGTACATTCCCTTAACCACCGATTTATTCTTCTAGCCCTTCAGCCTAGCATCAGCCTTTAAAAAAAAATGGGTTGCATCTGACACTACTGGCTAAGTGCTTCTGATTGATGTCAAAGCTAGTTTAAGCCTCGCTGTGAATGTTGACAGCTTTGTTTTTCCTTCAGTGGCTCAACTGTTCCTGAAGACTTCCAATTACCGCCATCCTTCTATGCCCAGTACAGGGCTGTGTAGAACAGAATTTCCATGGGGCCATGCATACATGCTCCTTTCTCATGGGACAGATGACCCATTATTAGAGGGGTCAAACTTTCAGGATTCAGTGATTTGGAAATTTGAATCTCCTGCAAAGGAGTAACTTCATGACGATAACAACATCCAACATAACCAGATGTTCTTAGTTTCCTCCTGGATTTCACTGTGCCATCGAAATATCTGTTAGGAATGAATTCAGAGGGGTTTGAGTGATGGTGCTGCCTGCAGGTTGTAAAGGGAGAAAGGATTTATTCTCATATGCACACACAACCAGCATGTATTCTGCGGCTACTGTCTTCAACTTTCCTGTTAAGCAGGAAAGACTGGTGGCTAATATTTAGAGCAAGAAAGCATACTGTTGTCATCTTCAGTCTTTTCACGTTTAATTACTGAATGCAATTAGGCTTTTTTTGTTATATAAATCCTGTGTGATTATTACTTCTACATGTGAGCAAAGAAATTAAACAGACATGGGGTCTTTTATCTTCCAGCTTTTTCTCCCCTGCATAACGGTGAGTCCAGTTCAACCATGATAAACTCGTGGCCCCTCACTTTGTAATATTTAAATAAACCTCATTTCGCTGCTATTGCTGCCATGGGAGACTGGTTTATTTTTTTTTATTTCATTTTTTTTCCTTCTCAACATCTTTCCTTGCCAAGAGGATCTAACAGGACTCACACCAAATATCCAGAGTGTAGTTTTTGTTTCTCATTAGGATGATTGATATAGGCTTCACCTGCGGGGGCAGTTGCTGGGCTCTGGAACGTTTAAGTTTAAGTTTAAGTTTAAACTTAAGTTAAGTTTAAGTCATACGTTTAAGTTGTCTGTGGAAAACTGCCCTTTCCCTGCCACTGCCTTGACAATGATGAGCCGCAAAATAATAATAAATATGCATCATTTGCATATTGTTTGTGGAGCTTCAAGCCACTGTCATCTAGATGCCTTGTAAGATACCCAAAGTGTCATGTTTCTGTATTTTCTCTGACAGGGAAACCTCAGCTTCTGCTTGTAGTAAAAAATTGTCCCTTGGGGATTTCTTGTGGTTTTTTTTTTTTTTATTTTGTTTTGTTTTTTATTTTAATTGATCCTTGTGTTTTCTGCTTCTAAGGAAGGTTTGAGCTTCTCCACTTTCCCATGGAGGCTTTATGTTTTAGTTGTGGTGTCTCTCTTCCAGATCCACTGGTAGGAGTGTATGCCTCCCAAATGTCAAACAACAGAAGAACAGCTAAATAAATTATGACAGACCTAAACACTGAGGCTATGTGGCTATTAAAATTAATGTTCTTTTCCTAGTATGATGGTACACACCTATAATTCTAGCACTTTGGAGGTGAGGCAGGAGGATCAAAAGCTCAAGGATATCCAAGGCTATACAGTGAATTTGGGGTTGACCTAAGCTGTGACACACAAAAATGTCTCAGGAAAAAAAAATTGAAAACTTAAGAAAAAAACAAAACCAGAGAAGTTATTTGGCTGGCTTTGTTAGTATAATCCTGTAGTCCAGGAATATGATCTTAACTTTTAGAAAGAAGTTTTACATGTACAAAAAGAACCCCACTAGAGTGGATTGCAAGATAGCTCAATGCATAAAGTGCTTGCCATGTAAGTGTGAGATGCTCTCAGCTGCAACCTCAGCATGTGTAGCAAAAGCCTCTTTTTCTCTTTCACATACACACACACACACACACACACACACACACACACACACACAGAGAGAGAGAGAGAGAGAGAGAGAGACAGAGAGAGAGACAGAGACAGAGAGAGAGAGACAGAGAGACAGAGAGACAGAAAGACAGAGAGACAGAGAGACAGAGAGGACAAAATATACCACACAAAACTGTTAGCCAAAATTTTCTTGGACAAGATTATGAACTACATTTATTCCCTTCTTAGTATAGTTCTGATATCTTTATTTTTCACTACATGAATTCTTTGAGTAGTTTATGTCATTTTAGTTTTATAAAATAGGATCTTGCAAATCAAAATATAAAGAAGAGAATTACTTTTGTTCTTAATGTAAATACTATATTATTTATTATGATATTATTAGTGACTTTTAAGTTGATTACTGTATTCTTTGCTCTTTTCCTTCCTGAAAGGGACTCATTGTTAGGCAAGCACCGCACTGAAGCCTTTGATAGGTATCAGCACTGTCTTCATCTTTGTGTCTTTAAGCTCCACTCTCAGGAAATACTAGGCTGGGCTGAGACACTGAATAAGGAGGCTCTAGTCACAGCAAAGGCTGGGCTGTGGAAGAGGGCTGGGTAGGATGCCTGGAGAAGTTCCAAGATGCAATACCAGTGTCATAGGCAGTGGACAGCTGAGTCTCTGAACAAAAGGCCCCATTGGATGGCCAGCCTCACACTTCTACACCTTGTTAGGTGATGTTGTCTCGACAATGGTTGCCTGATAGGTTTTGATTTCAATTTAAAAAAATGGAAATAATAATAAAAACAACAGAGCAGTTCAGTTGCATTATGGGGCTTAATATTTCATTACTAGAATGTTCTCTGAGTTGTCACAATTTTCTGTTCTCATGTTCAGTTATGCTCACCAAAGGCTGGTGATCATCTTAAAAGTACATTTTCCTGGTTCTAAGGTTAGCATAATGTGCCATTTAAAAAATTACCCTATTACATAGCGAATGCACTGATTTAGATGACTCCTTTCGTTTCTATTTGAGTTCCTGGCCTCTCCTAATTTTCTTTTCTCTTTTTTCCCATGAAATATCCAACCTTTTCAGAGCATCGGGCAATTTATACTCCGAGGGTTAAGAAATATCACACAAGTAAAGTTCTCATGAGTTCAAGCTGCACCCAACCACAAAGACAAGCCACTTGTGGCAAAAAATATCTTTCTGGAGAGACATATTAACATGGGATTGAATATCAGCAGCAAGCTGGTAGATTTATTTTTATCTGCTACACATGGGAGGGACACAAAGCACATTTTAAAAACAGTTCTGTGTTTTGGAGAAACTGAGGTCCCAAGACTCTTGTTTTGTTTTCTTGGAGTTCTCTCACAAGCATTCCGAATCTTCCTCTCAAGACTCCATTCCGAGACCGTGTTCTGACATCATAGCACTCACCCCCAAGACCATGCTCCTTCAGGCAGCTTCAGGATGCTGATAGAATGAGAGGGAGGAAATCCAGGGTGCTTTTGCCCAGGTAAGGCTCTGGAGCAGTCGTCTTCTCTAGGGATTCAGACTTCTCTCTAAGTTACCCTGCACTCTGGGGTTCTTGCCACATGTCTTCCTAGACTGTGTGCTGACTAACTGTCTTCAATATTATTTTATTTTTTTGCTTTACTCTACTTTATTTTATTTTGTAATGCTAGGTTATTTTTTCTTAAAAAAGAAAAGCAATATTTCTACTTAAATTTCAAAAGAATGGGTATTCATTAATATTTATGAAAGTATAATGAAGAATGAGGAATGATGAAGTTAAAAGATAGGGTAATTAACTTTTTTATGTTAAATTTAGGAAATGCAAAACAAAAATACTGTTTATAAACTTCTGCGTATTTAGAAATAAAGAATTTCTGCTAAAAGAAATAATTACAGCTAATCAAGGCAGAATGCTGACATCCATAGAAACTGCATTTCCCTTCTATGAATTTAACCAAATTTTACACAGCAGGATTATCAGGCCCAATTTAAGGGAGTGTTGCTGCCTCAGTAAGTGTTTTCAGCTTTTAGGCTCTCTCTCTCTCTCTCTCTCTCTCTCTCTCTCTCTCTCTCTCTCTCTCTCTCTGTGTGTGTGTGTGTGTGTGTGTGTATGTGTGTGTGTGCATGAATGTGTGCACACGTGTTCAGCCATGCCACAGTGTCCCTGTGGATGTCGGAGATCAACTTTGTGGAGTCCTCGGTTCTCTCTGTCCGTGTTGACTTGAGTTTTGGAGACTGAACTCACACCCTCAGGTCTGCATGACAAGAAGCCCCACCTACCAAGTGATCTTGCTAACCTAGTACAGATTTTACATAAGGAATAAGGACAAGTTTGTATGCAGAGAACAGCTATTTCTATATGATTTGGTCAGCTTGAAGCCAACAAGACACTAGCAGATTCCAGGAGGAATACACAGAGGGGGATGGGCACATCCGCAGTGGAGAGATGGGTTATGGAGTGCTTATTCCCTAGGAAGATAGCATAGGAGTTCTGTGAAGCAATATGGAAATGAGAGAGTCAGGTAAAAGTCAAAGAAAGGTTTAGTCAAAGGAAATCATGCTTTTTCTCAAACTCCATGTCAGCTTTTATTGTTTCCTTGGAAGGATTCACCTGTTGGGGGTGGAGGATGAGTTGGTCTTTCCCCCATCTTCCGGATGAAGTACCAGTGTCCACTCTGCAGAGTGAACCCTAGAACTAGGGCACGGAGCCTGCTGTAAGCTGGTGATTTAGGCTCACACTGAATGGGACCCGTAGCTCTCTCCTTTCCGCCACTCAAAAGGAAACAGAGAAAACAGTGCGGCTGGGCAGGGGGTTGGACCTAGGGTATGTGGGCGGGACCTAGAGAAAAATTGACAAGAACAGGAGAAAAACTAAATGTACAGTCTGGCTTCTCCAGCAAGAGAGCATTGGGTGGGAAGTAGGAGCAGTTAGCAGAGGGATGTACATGGCTGTTTATCTTTTAGTAAAGGACAGAGGGAACAGGAGGCGAGACTTTCCTAATTATCTGGAAGGAGGCAGGGGGAGGTTTTTGCTCTCGAGAATAAATAGAGTCGCTGAGCCATCCTTTGCCTTTTCCAGCATGTGAAGTGAGTCACTTAATGGAATGGAAGGAGAAATCGGTGTGATTAGGGTTCCTTTGTTCAAAGCTCTAACCTCTGAAGCCTTTCTCCATTCAAGTAGTGGAGGTTGTTCACCAAAAGCGCCTTGACTCTTGAAGTCTTTGTTCAAACTAGGGCGCTTAAAAGAAAGTGTCCTGGAGACGATCACATTGTATAGCTTAGCCGGAAGTGTAAGCTAATCCCGTAAATGGAAACGAGTCGTGAGTGAGGCTTACTGTTGGCTTGATTGAAATTAATTTATTCAGCTATGAATCTTACTTTTCCTTGGCAGAAGAATAATTGAATGAGTCTCGGAACTCATCTGACAATATTTGGGGACCAGGTTTGATTCAGTTGAAATTTTTTGATTAAGATGGACTGACAGTGATCTGTGTGGCAGGCTCCTGGGTTCTAATGACATTTTAGACTTCCTATATACCTTTAATAAAAGTAGTACTATTTTGATATTCTTAGCAAATATTTTTGCTAGGAAAATAGTACTCTAGTGGGATTAAATAGTAATTATTGCACATATTATGTATAAAACATCTGGAATAACAATATAACAAATATGGGTTGTCAAGCTGGGAGATTTTCTTCATATTGATGTTTAAGTATTTTTCCTGAATTATAAATATTCATTTTTACATTTAGAACTATAGAACTGGATTATAGAATGCTTTAAGCCTAAAAGTACTTTTCATTTCTACTTAAAATAAACATTTTTTTCTCTAATTACAGAAAGTATGGCACTCATTGTATTATCTGAAAACTTTAAAATACAAAATTAATAGTATTGTATTTTTGTTTGTCAGAAATGCAGTGATTTATGATGAGACTCATTACCAACTTACTTAATTTTTAAAAATGTATTACATTTTATTCGATCATTTTAAGTGTGTGTATATGGGGAGGAGTTGGCCTGCCTGTGTGCCACAGCCCACAACTGAAGGTTAGAGGACAACTTGGGGTTGCCCCCCCCCCCTTAATTTGAGTCTCAGGGATTAAACTCATGTCATTTGGCTCAGCGGGAAATGTCTTTACTCACTGAGCCATCTCACCCACCTAGGTTACTGATTTATTTTTTACTTCTGGCTCAGATTTCATATATAATCTAGTGTTGCCATCAAATGTTGCTTACTGTCTTAGGGTTTTACTGCTGTGAAGAGACACCATGACCAAGGCAAGTCTTATAAAGGACATCATTTAATTTGGGCTGGCTTATAGGTTCAGAGGTTCAGTCCATTATCATCAAGGTGGGAACATGGCAGCAACCAGGAAAGGTATGGTGTAGGAGGAGCTGAGAGTTCTACATCTTCATCTGAAGGCTGCTAACAGAAGACTGACTTCCAGGCAGCTAGGATGAGGGTCTTAAAGCCCACACCCACAGTACACACCTACTCCAACAAAGCCACACCTACTCCAACAGAGCCACACCTTCTAATAGTGCCACTCCTTGGGTTGAGCATATACAAACCATCACACTTAGCAAATTCCCACCAGAGTTTCTGTAATAAAAATGGACATTACAAACAACCTCATCCCATAGTGTATTCCATGCTCAAAAGAGGAAAAGCACAAGAATCATATCTCACCAAACCTCATGAGGGCAGAGCGATGCCATGGTAGCTACTTTTTCTTCTTTACTCTGAAAGGATACACTGCTGGTTTGAAAGAGAAGGGGGCAACCCTGTTAGAACTGCCCAGAGACTGACTGTGAGCCCTTTCTTCCACCTTCTAGGCCGCTATCTACTGGGATTTGAGTGGAAGGGGTTTAGAGACATAAAAATAGATACAAAAGAAAAAAAAAAAAAAAACAAGTGCCATACCTGACATGTAGGCGTGCTAACCAAGTCCATGGAACCATATGCCAGTGTTAACACAGGAAGCACTTTCAGATATGTAAAAGATGATTAGAAGGGGTCAGGAAGCAGTATTGAGAGGAACTTTCTGGAAGGTCTCACTTGGGGGGGGACATTTCCATTTTCTAGATTGGTTCAGATCATACAGATTTTCAAAACCTGGGCCTGGTTTACAGTTCTTTACAGACACAATCCCAAGGAACAGAAGGAAGGTAAGTGGTATATGTAAGTGATTCTCTGTGTGCTCACACGTGTGTGCATGTTGCCATTGTGCATAAGCCGTTCTGTGTCAGAGTTAACAAAACAAAGATTCAAGGAACAATGAAAACAAACTAATTTTGATCAGCTTCATCCTCCTGGCATAGGAAAGCGAATTCTGGTCTTACACTTTATCATTTTCAATCTTAGTCTTCCAATTTGTCATTAGCCTTATAGAGGTCACTTAACTGATAGAATGGGGGATAATATTGATACTGATCTCATGGGCCACTGTGAAAAGTTTGGAAATGAGTTAATGTGTGGGCAAGGGAGATGGCTCAATCAGTAAAGAACTTCGTTTGCAAGCACAAACACCTGATTTTGGGGGTCCCAGCACTCACAGGAAAAGGCAAGATTGGAGTGACATATCTGTAGCCATACTTGGGGGCATGTGGGGTGGCAGGTGGAGCCCTAATGCTCACTGGTCAGCCAGTCTTCCCGAATCAACAGCCTTCAGGGTCAGTACAAGATTCTGTTTCAAAAAAAAAAATGTGGAGGGCAACTAAAGGAGACATTCAATATGACCTCTGACGGGCACGTACAGACTACCTATAGATCATTTAGAATAACACCTGGAATTCAGTAGGTACTTATGGTCTTAGTGAGTGCTCTTTCAGGCCCCCAGAACTGGGGCCCACAAACAAGAGTTTTAAGAATTTTGTTTGACTCCAATACATATCTGTCTTTGCCTCTTCAGGGATGAGGGGAGACGCCTACTTCATTGGAATGAGGAGCCTGGGGCAGCAGACATCCATCCCTGAAGATGGGGGACTTTTCTTCCTCTGCTGCATAGACAGAGACTGGGCTGTCACTCAGTGTTTTGCTGAAGAGGCCTTCCAAGCGCTCACTGACTTCAATGATCTCCCCAATTCATTGTTTGCCTGCAATGTTCACCAGTCTGTGTTTGAAGAAGAAGAGAGCAAGGTAAGACACACATTCTGAAGTGTGGGGAAATCTGACTAGTGTCTCCTTTCTCATTTGATGTGGATCTTTTGGAAGTTTTTAGATGTGTTTACTTCGCTTTGCTTTGGGCATTGGTTATCAGGATCAGGAAAAGCCTGGCCAGTATAAAGTAGCCACTGAGGTGGAGGTGTGCCTGGCTATTTACGGATGAGGTTGTAAGGAATAGAACCCAGTCATCACTGGCTTGTAGGTCCAGCTAACAGACAAAGTGGTAATTAGATCTGGATTATAAAAGGCACTCCTTGAGCTCAGAAGCAGATGTTTAAAACTCCTAAAAGTTTTCTGTCTTCTCATTCTATCAAAATGTTACCCCCTCCCTGCTCCTTCTTCAATGTGATGACTATTCCGGGATGGTTGGAGGAGAACTAGCTGGCCATCTGAGGTTTTCTCTGCTCATGTGTACCTTGGTAGTGGTTGTTACCAGTTGTGTTAGACTGCTCATTTTAAGAAGCCAACTTGTGATAGTGAAAATGTTCCTGAAAATCACAGTAAATATTCCATTTGGGGATCCTCCTAAAGTTTATTTCAGATTGCAGATCTTTTAGATAAAATAGCTAGATGGGTCCAACCTTCCTGCATAGATGTGGATTCTGACTCATAAATATTTACCACTATACCATGCTGTAATTATTGCTGTTTTCTAAGGAAAAATGCCATTTCCCCCCCCCCAAAAAAAAACCTAAAGCATGTGGCTCTGTATGAGATATGAACATTTTCTAATTCACCGTTTTGTAAATGTTGGCTCTTTCCATCTCTAGAGTCCAGACATTGTTGAACTGAGCACAACTAATTGGAAATTCAGTTTCTAAGTTTTATTGATTTTTTTTTTGTGATTGTTCTTAATGAGCCATGGAGAAATGAGCATTGTGTGTGCATGGGGGAGTGTCATTTCAACCCATTTAAAGACACTGTATAGCAATATTGCTTTGGCCTTGAACAATTGAAACTGTGGGCTGAAAATAGCTTGAAGTGCAATGAATTATCTGTGATCAGAAGCCTCAGGCCCATGATTAACAGGCTATTTAAAGCAAGAAAGTAGCACATGCCGAGAAGAAATAGGGATTTTGTTCTTGGATTAGAAAGCAGATTATAAAACAGATTATCATTTATTCAGGATGCATTATTTGCTCTGAAATTTGCTTGCCATGAACTACAAAACAAGGCTCTCCCGTTTCTCCTTGTGCATTCCATTTATCCAAGCGCCACAGTAAAGAGGATTCTCCTTGGAGTCTTAGTGGAGACTTCTATTCTTTCATGATTAAATACTAGCAGTCAGTCGAAACAATAGGTACCTAGGAAGGTACTGATATTTTTAGAAGTGCAATTGTGTCCTGGAGAGATGTGAACAAATTCACCCCGGGACAGGAAACTGATGACATATCAAAGTAACAATTTTATCTTGGTGAACGAAATAGGTTTATGAGACCTACTTAAAGGAGTGTGGGTAAGGGGTAAATTACAGGGGTTGAAATGACCCACAGGCAGCTGCAATGAAAGTTATTTCAGCATGGGTGCAGCTCAAGAAAGCTAGAACCCTGGAACATACTGCATGACTGTAGGCAGCTTGGTAAGTAGGAGAGTGTCTCAGCTCCTTAGTAGTCTTCCATATTGGGGTACCCTTGGGAAGAGAGTGGCTTTCTGCAAACAACGAGTTTTAGGGATTTCCTGGGAAGTCTGAGTTGTTTATTTCCTGAGTCTTGATTGCTTCCTCTTAGAAGTCTCTGAGTCTTAATGAGCCTCTTTTTAGAATTTTCTGAGTCTTAATGGTCTTCCTTCCAGGATGAGATGTTTTAAGCTAGAGAAAATAGGTGTACATTTGCAGTTCAAGACTAGCTGGTCAGCTGAGCTTAAATTTTGAACCCTGAAGAATAAAGGCCCAGGGACAGGCATTTATGGGAAGACTGGCCCACATCTGTGTGGATCTTTGAGTTGTTATTGAAAAATGGGTTGCAAAATATTTTCAATTAGTTTATCTCAAACTTTTTGTGTAACAGTATGAGATAGAATTTTGTTTTGAAATAATTTGATAATAATAATACAATTGATAAATATGATACAATAAGATGAAACCAATATCACATGATTGAGATACTGATTTGTAGCCAAGGAGGTGAATTTTTAAAAATTAATATATTATTTATTTAGTGTAGTGTACCTCTCTCTCTCTCTCTCTGTCTCTCTCTCTCTCTCGTGTTCTCGTGTGTGTGTGTGTGTGTGTGTGTGTGTGTGTGTGTGTGTATGTGTGTGTGTGTGTGTGTGTGTGTGTGTGTGTAAGTCAGAGGACAATTTATAGGAATTTATTTACAATTCTCTTCTTCAGCCATGTGGTCCTCAGTTATTGAACTCAGGATATCATGCTTAGGGTTAAGTGCCTTTCTCTGCTGAGCCATCTCTCTGGCTCATTTTACAATTGGCCAGTAACTACATCATCATATTTGGTAAACCAGACAGGAAGTCTTCTACCTTGGTTCCATCTGACAGCCATTAATTGTAGAAAGTTTCTAGAATATTAAATAATCTGATGTAGATTAGATTATTTTATTTAGTCAAATATTCACGTATGCACACATATTATACACAATGTACATCTCTATATATAATACATGCTATAGGTGTATATAATATAATATATGCAGTCATACACTATGCATAAACAGTATCCCCTGTGACTTGGCTAGTATTTGCATAGCAAATGTCCCTAGGAATTGCATGTATTAAAGGCTTACTCCCTAGAGTGGTGATATAGAGAGTGTGGAACCTTTAAGAGGCAGAGCATAGCAACAACTCTTTAGGTAATTGGGAGATTTCCTTTCAAGTACACAGTGGTCTCCAGGTCTGTTGTAGACCAACCATGAGGTTAATGACTCTGCTCTGCCATGATGTGTTACCCCATCACAGGCTCCAAGCATCATGGGTAGTGAGTCTGATTCCTCCCAACTTGTAAACCCAAATCACCCTTTTGTCTCCTTGCAATTTTCTTGCAGATATTTGTTGTGCAGTAACAGGAAACTAACATGGTCGTCTGGTATTTCAATTATCTTTCTTTTAATTAAAATAATAATTTTTATGTCTGTGTATGTGTCGGATAATCTACATATATGCCACATGCATGTGAGGTCCAGAGCAGGCCAAAAGAGAGTATTAAAGTCATTGGAGCTGGAGTTACAGGCATTCAGGAGCCACTAAGATACCCAACACAGGTGCTGGAAACTGAACTCAGGTCTTCTGGCAGAACAGAACATGTTCTTCATCATCGTGAGTCATCTCTCCAGACTCCTGCCCAGGTTTTCCACGATCCTACTCAAGATATTTACATCTTATTTTACAAGGATATTATTTTCACAGGGTCCAGATTTCATAGATCTGAGCCACAAAGTCCGAGATGGACACCTTTTCCAAAGGATGGAACATTTGGGTGTTCTGGTAGAGTAGGGGGGACAGTTTTAGACTGAGAGAAAAGAAACAGAAAGCATCATTGGCCTTCTGTGTTTACCTGTGAGTAAGGCTGCTGGAGGCGATTGTTTTTGAATTGTGTTGGGGAAGACATGTTTTGTAGCCTGGAATTTTAGCAGAGAGATGGTTCTCATTTTTTTTGGTCCATGTGTGTAGGTGGTAATACATGTGACTAGTCATGACCTCATGGCCAGGTATTTTCCTTTGGTCATAGTTTGCTTTTGAATCATGGTATTTGGATACTGGTATCTTTGATTTTAGCCTGTTGTTAAAATTATCGTATTCATTTTAAGATTTTTAGCTGGATAAAATAAATCAAGACTTCTGCTCCCTCTCATGAGTAGTGTTTCAACAGTCTCTTCTTGTTGTTCCCACGTGTCTGAGATGCCTTTCTCAGGGATTTGTCTTTTTCAAGGTAAGCCAAGAAATACTGAATTGGCTTGCTCATATTATAGACAATGGCGTCAGGCACGATGCGGTCATGTTTGTTTCTGCTGACATATTCTCCTATGCACATCTCTGCTATTCTTTTAACATTCTCTGCTTTATCACCTGATGCACATTTTTTGAACAGCATTGTGAGGGCTTTGGCATTCCCTCCCATTTTCAGTCAGGCAGAATTCAGAGAGCTCTTGTTTTGATTTGATGCTTTGGCAATGAGTGAGCCCAGTCTTCAGTGTGGCTTGTTTGGGCCAGATGGTTGTGTTCTGTTTATATAACACAAAGGATAACCAGAGCTGGAGAAAACTGGCACCCAAAACCCACAAATGCAGATTGCTGTTTGAGTGATACAGCCTGAAGTATAAATATTTTTGTGTGAAACCCATCTAGAACCGAAATCTTCAAAACATCCAATACCCAAAAGTTACTGTGGTTCATTCCCCTCTAGTGTGGCTTGCCCTCATTGGCCTTTCTGAATCCCACTGGGCTGTGGAGTCTTACATGATAGGACCTTTAAAGGAAAAGAATTGCTATAAAATATTTATGTAAAGTCAACTGAGTAAGAAGAAGCCAGCAAGGTGACTTCATAATGGCCTTTAAAGGACATACATCTATTTCATTTAATAATGATAGTGATAATAACAGCACTGTCTGTATCAGCCATGTTCTGAGATGCCAGGTGATTTTACAAGTGTTTTATAAACACCAAACCTCCTAGGGTGGACTCTATCTACCTATCTCCCTCCTAAGAAAGTGGCAGGGTTCCATAGCTTTGAACTTGCTGAGCTGTTCTAGTTGGTCTAATGTATAAGCAGAGCTGACTTGTGTCATCTCTAAACCAGTCATTTAATTCTTGATGTTGGACTCTGATAAATGTACTCTATACTCAGCTGGGGAACCTGGCATCGTGTTATCTAATGCCTGCTTACGTCATTTGGGTGTTAGAGTGTGGACAATAACAGTAGAAAGAAGGATTCTTGCCAACCTATAATGAACAAAAAATACAGTAAGACCAAAGAAACACAATAAGGTTGTTGAGAGGCTATGGGACTAGAAGGTTTGTTGCAGAATGAATGAGTCTACCCAGGTTGATAGTAACTTTATCTTCATTATCAGACAAAACCATTGAGATGCAGTTTGCCACGATTTTACAGCTACCAGTGACTGAGTCAGGATGCATGCTGCCACCTGCTAGAGTCCACACACTCTTGTTTACTAAGTAATATTGCCTCCCGGCATGGTATGGTAGTTAGCTCTGGATACAGTATTGAATAAGATACACATAAATTGCTTGAATTCACAGTCTAACCAAAGAACTCAATTCAAGACAAGCCACCAAGCAGTAAGTAGCAGTGACTGTGATGCTTCTAGATCCAAAGAATATTCTACAGACTTTCTACCACGTTAATTGTCTCATGCAATTTTTTTTAAAAAAAATAAGAAGCATTTGTATTAATTATTATTTCAAATGGATTCTAGCCACATGGGCATGAAGACATTGGAGGCATAGCTCAGCATCTTTTTATTTTAAAAACATGTTTTTATTTTTTAATGATGTACATGTATATGTGTGTCAAGGAGGGTCAAAAGAGGGAGCTAGACCCCCTGGGACTGGAGTTACAGGCAGTTGTGAGCCCCCTGTGCATATTGGGGCTACTGGGAACTGGACGTGGGGTCATACATGAACAGTGTGGGCTCCTAACCACTGAACCATCTCTCCAGTCCCATGTCTCTTCATTCTTGTGCTTCGTATAAATAGACCATCTCAATGCACTGTGGGCAGCCAGAGGGATAGCAATATTGCAAGTACTCATTCAGCTTGACTGCTATGATCCAGTTCCGTCTTTTTGAGTAAACGGTGGTCCAGACTGATACCACAGACATGATGGAGATATACTAATGAACCTTCCAAGACTCTATCTGATTTGTTGCTATCTTCTGCTGTTCTTCTGCAGGTTAGATTGGCTTCCACTTTGGTTAGGAGGGCATCATGGGAACTCAATTCCTTGTGCTTTCTATTGCCCCGTGTCTGCAGTTCTAGGCTACGGAAAATCTCTAAAACTCAAGGATTTTTGCAACACATTTTGAAACCCAGCTTCATCTGACCTAATTCCATTTAAATCTGAGCAGAGCAGAGGTGAATCTCTTTCCTTGTGAATATTCATGCTTCTCTCTGCAGCAGCCTTCTTGTTTTTAATTATGAGGAGGTCACCATTACATAACAGGTATCTGTGTCCCAAAATTTGAATCCAAAACACGTCAGTGCCCAAGGGTTTTAGACAGTAGATTGTAGAGCTTTAAGATATAACAACAAGCCTAACAAGTCTGGAGAGGTAGCTCAGTAGTTAAGATCAGTTGATGCTCTTAGGACAGTGGCTCATTCCTCAGCACCCACATGGGTACCCCCTAACATGCCAAGAGAACAAAGGTCTTTACATTCACAGATGGCACTAAGGAAATCAGGAATGTTAAACACGCAGGGTTGTCTTTTCAAGGAAAAAGATGTCTTACTTGTTTTCTGCCCAGAAAACCGGGACTGGAGGTTGTACTAGCAGCTAGAGTCTGGAGAGGCAAACTCAACAATAAAGTCTGCTGTAGCAGGTCCAGGCCCTGAATCTTTAGGTTTAGGCTGGGGCTTTGGGTCTTATGGAGCTTGGAGCCATAGGAGCAAAGCTAGAACCTGGAGCTATAGGTACTAATAGATATTTGGTTAGAGGGTACTAGCCTGACAACAGACTGTGGGGGTTATATTTATTGGAAGTAAAGGGTATGTTGAAGACAACATGAGCCCTTGGACATAGATGCTATCTATGTGGGTGACCTCAAGCCAGATTCTGACCTGTAGTGAGTCTCCTTCTTAGAGTAAGTATAGTTTTCTCTGACTTTGGACTTGACTTAAACCTCCTCATGCAGTTGCCAGTCTTTCTTTGTAGAAAGCTCCTGACCAATGGTCTAGTATGGACCCATAGGAGAGTCTTTTAGTAAGCAGACAGTTATTACCCCATGCCATGTATATTATATTACAAGTTATTAATATACAATTATAAATTATATTATAACAGAAAACACTTGGATGAGTCACCAATATGTCATTCTCATTTTCATCTTCATATTGAAGTCTTCAGAAGCAAATAAAATTTTAATTATTATTATTATTTTTTTTTGTATTTTCAGCCACTCCCCTTGTGTTGATACACTCGGTTGTTTATCCAGTGTTAAACTGAACATGCAGTTAATGACCCAAGACACAGCTACATTCTCCGGCATTCACTGGCCATTTAGAAATACAGAAGAGATTTGACAAAGTTCTCTTACCCTTCAAGTCCAGTTTAGGGTTCCCCATGCCTTCCTGTCTCTAAACTCAACCCTTGAAAATGGGTTCTAGAAACAAACTTAGCTATATCAGCATGAGATCTTCAAATGAATGACATAGGACAGAACTCAGGCCATCCAACAGCAAGACTCAAGCAAAATGGAAGGATGCAAATGTATTTATAAATTGTTTGAAATTTCTACATAAAACGGACTCAATAAGGCCATCTGAGTAAAACCATGGAGGATCTTGAACATGTGGGCTTGCAAAAATCCCTTCAGGAGAGGACCGGTGTGTGCACAGGCATCAGTGGAAGGTTCTAGAAAATATGTAATGGAGAAGACTTAAGGCTGGTAGAAAAACTCAAACTAGGCATCCCTGAAAAATAGGAATAGTGTGAACTAAAGAGGCTGGAGTTGAGAGTTAGAGCCAAATGTCACCTTCAAAACATGAAGCAAATGAGAGACAAACTCCTCAGATATATCCAAGGGACTCCTAAGGACTTTCATTCCCTGGCCTTTCGTTTATTTTCTTAGTAGGCAAGAGTGACATTTATTTACAGTGGTTTGTTTATTTTTGAGGCCATTTAAGCTGTGCCAGGACAGTGGGTGTCATTGTTCTCAGCATGGAGTTCTGTTTTCTTTCACCTCTGGATGGTGCTTGGGAATCTAATGAGTCACTACTAATCACTCAGGGGACACCTGCCAGATGAGAGGCCCAGTGTGGGGCAGATTTGAAAGCTACTGCAAGACCTTCCCTTCAACCTTAACCTTTATTGAAGAGACTAGAGAATTTCTGAGTCCTATTTAGTATCTTGCTTCTCTGTGGTACTGAGTGATCCTCCCCTCCCCGAGCCCAAGAGACTGGCAATCTACTTTAACTATCCCACGTATATAATGGTGGCAGTGGAAAAAAACTAAACCTTATGGCAACAGAGTTGAGGCCACTATGGTTTTGTGCCAAAAAGTAGGTAAGAGTAGGTAAGCAGGTGTCCATGCTGGCACTTGGGGAAATGGTCACTGTGTTCCATTTAGCTTGTGATGACATTAAAGAACATGGAGCCCTTACCTCCATACTGCTGCAGTGTTTTGTTTATTTGTTTGTTTGTGTGTTTGTTAAAATGACAATCTTCTTCATGTTCTTTATCTATCTTGAGGCTCACTCTTGTCATAAAATGTGCCTGTGTGGGTTGACATAGTTGAGAGTACACTTCCTAGAGTGAGGAAGGGGACTTGGTAAAAGTGGACCCTGTCCTCTAGGCTCTGCGCCTGCTACCCTGAGCCAAGGACAAGGACAAGGACTAGTAGGTGGACAGCATACTTTATTTCATTTTCTACTTTTTCTGAGATCAAGATATTCTGAGAAGTACACAAGAGACAGAATGGATGAATTATTCATCAGTCAGCTTTTGAGAGACTAACCAATTCGAAAATGAATTCTTGAGTTACGTCATCAAAGAGAACTGGTTTTGTAAGAGGAGGTATCAGAGATAGAGCGGGGGTGGGGAGGGTGAGCTTCCTTATTGTTCTTTTCCTTGCTCTCAGGAGCTGAAGATAATTGGGCTTCCTCCTGCCCTTCTTGGGTTCCTTCTCTCTGGTCTCCATTTTATTGCTCCAGACCCCACCTAGAGCTTATCAAAGTCAGGAACTTTAACTAAGAGGTGTAATACTCTGCTAAGGAGGCTGAAACGGGATTGTCATGAGTTCCAGACCAGCCTAGGATATATAGTAAGACCCTGTCTTGACATAACTCAACCCTACAAATAAATAGAACAAAACTCCACCAGGGTAGCCATCATGCAGGCCTGATATTCAGTTCAATAGAGAGAATGGTTATAATATAAATGGGCTGAGTGCCAAGCCTACTGCTATCATGTGATCTGTGAGCATGTACATGCCATGTGCATGTGGAAGTCAGAGGACAACTTGTGGGAGTTGATTCTCTCCTTTCCCCATATGGATTCCCAGATATCAAACTCAAGTTTGGCATCACCAGATTTGGCAGTAGGTACTGTAAAGAGAATCTCTTGTAAACATTACCTGTCAATAAAAACAACCAATAGCCAATGAGCTGAGGCAGGAAATAGGAGGTGGGACACTGGCAGGAAGAGAGGGGATTCTGGGAAATAGAGATAAAAGAGAGATGTGTGGGGAGAGATGAGATGGGGAAACAGACTGAGGAGATGAATTTGGAAAGACACTGAGGGAGATGCTGAGGAGATGATAAGGAAGAAACTAGTTGGGATGGAAGGAGAGGTAATTAACCAAATGGTAGACACAAATAGGTTAAATAAGTTACAAGCTAGTCAGAGATGAGTCAAAGTTTATGGCCTAGGCTTTTATTAATAAATATTTAATCTGAGACATTCTGGAAGCAGGACTGGGAAAGGAAAAATGGTTTATTATATTATTTTAACAAAGTACCATTATGTGTTGAACCATCTCACAGGCCCCTGAAAGATGATTTATGCATAGAGTACCCTACTTTATAGGATACCCTAGTTTTATGGTCCATTGGGGAGCTCTGGTGTCAGAGAGTTGTAGGAAAATCAATCATGTTCTGTGTCATGGTTTTCTGGACAGACTGTGGTCCTCATGAGAAGCAGAGGAACCAAGAATGGCTTTAGATCCAAAAGCAGGTGGAGCATGGCATGACACCATGGTCAACTTATTGTCTATGAATCCTTAGTTTCATATATATATGTTTATAATTATATTTATATATACACACACACATATATATGAATGATGGGGTTAGAACGCAGGGGGCTGGGCAGCTGGCTCAGTGGCAAAAGTGCTTTCAGTGCAAATCTGAGATCTGAGTTCAGAGCCCCAGCATCCACATAAAGCTGGTTGGGGCAGCTCATGCCTGTAACCCTAGGCATATGGGACACAGGGTGAGAGGGATGAGACTTAGGGCTAGGGGATGGGGAAGGACAGAGGAAGAGAATCCAAGCCTAGCTGGGACTGAGCGATCCTGCCTTGAGTAAGAAAGGGGAGAGTGATTGAACAAAGTGCCTGCTGTTGACCTTTGACCTCCAGCACAACCTCTGCCTCCTATTCATGGGTTTGCAGTGTGCCTAGGGTGAGACGGATGGAGCAGAGTTTAGCAATAGACTTCTTGATCAAGGTTAGCATCCTTGCCCATTCTTTATTTCCCCAACCATGAAAGTCTGTGGCCCTCGGTTTCTGGTTTAAACAGGGATGGAATTTTCTAAGTACTTAGCAGACAGTTCATGGCTGTGGAAGCTGGGAGGAAGGCCAACGGGTCCTTTGCAGCATCACTATAAAGTAGTGCATTTCTAGGAGAGCCTTTAAGGACCCTGTGGTTGCATGTGGAAACTGTTATGCATTGATGGTAGAGCATAGATGGCCTCTGTTCCCCATAGAAGGATCATGTCGTGTTTTCTAGAGATCATTTATTTCACTTGGTATGTGTGAGTGTTTTGCCTGCCTACATACAGGTGTACCATGTGCATGCCTGTTGAGTCTGCTAGATCTGGGGTCACAGTTGGTTGAGAGCCACCATGTGGGTCCTAGAAACCCACACGGGCCCTCCACAAGAGCAACAAGTGCTCCTAGCTCGGAGCCATCTCTCCAGCCAAAATGTGATGTTTTCTTACAGGAACTAGTGCCAGGAAATCGCTGTTCACTTCAAAGAACTGGTATTTTTCTCACTTGAAGGATTATGTAACTCACAATGTTTTTTTTTTTTTTTCTTCCCTGCACTGGCTTCCAGGAAGTTCAAATTAGGAATTAATAGTCACAGCAATGCTATTTATTATGACTGGTTTGGGGTGTTTTACTTCTCTTTGTTTCTCTTGTTTAACCTAAACAAATGTACCTCTAATGTAAAATGTTTAAGAAGTAGATTCATCACACTTCAATCAGATTTATTCATATGGATATTTCCAAACCCATCTTGCAACATGCCAAACAGCTGACTACTGTCATCAGGGATAGGTTTTTAAGGTGGTTTACATGCCACTGTAAACAGAGGGAAAAAATGATCTGCATTATCAGGCAGTGCTTCCCATAAATTCAGTTAACTCAGTCATTCTGGATTTCTGACGGCATTGAAGACCTATAGACTCATAGCCAATTCAGGCTATTTACCTTGAGAGAAAAGATCTGAGTGGAGGGTTCTCAGCTGACATTCATTCTAAAGCCAAGAAAAAGCCAGGTTCAAAACTAAGTGTTCTAGTCAAGAGAGACTGCAGAGGTTCTGGCTAGTCAACAAAAGGATGGACTGGGTATTAAGACTATCTTGTACCTCACTGGTACAAATAGGAATAATTATGCTCTAATTGTATTCTGAGAGAAAAGCTTTATTTTAACAGGAAGGGTAATATGTAGGAGGAGCTAAGGGGAAAGGAGCACCGAGAGGAAAAGATGGAGTAAAGAGAGGAGAAGAGGAAGTAGATGAGAAGCTCGGTAATGAGAGAGAAAAAGAGAGAGAAAGAGAGAGGGGGCATGGAGGCAGAAGTTCACGTGTCTCCACTAGTCAAAGATAGTTTACATAGCTAGGTTGGGTATTAGGTTACACTTCTGATTGAGCATTACCATACTTATAAAGCCCTTGATTAACATTTAAAAAAATTGTATAAAAGCCAAATGGAAAAAAGGGGGCAATGGATAGGGGTTTTCTGGGGAGGGGAAATGGGGAAAGGGATTGGCATCTGAAATGTAAATAAAATATCCAATAAAAAAAAGAAGAAAAAAGAAGAGAAAAAAGAATAAAAGATGGATATACTTCCTTTTGCTATAACTCCTTTTGAGGAACAATTTAATTTACGGCATCTTTGTGGGAAAAAAACCCAAACGTAACTTTTTTATTAGAATCAGAAGTGGCATCTTCTACACACGCATGCTTGCTAGGGTCATGATTTTAGCACAGTGCCTCTCAAATCGTGTGACTTGTACCCTAAGTGTGGCTCAAATTTAATGAGTGTTGTATTAGTACTTTGTGAGAAGCTTAACTTGGGCAAGCCACTGAGGGATATGCAGTATTCAAATTTGCCCTCTCAACAGCTCTGTTGACATCAAACCCTGAAAGTCTCAAGTCAAAAGATCCCATGGAAAAAGGATACAGGTTCTGTGTGATGATCTGCCTCGATTCTTTTCTTCACTGACTTTATATTCTGTCCTGCTAAAAATTAGTCTCCCCTAGGGGCTGAGCTTAGTGGGTAAGAGTGCTTGTGATACAGGTGTGAGAATGTGAGTTTGAACCCCCAGCATCGGTGTCAAAACTGAGTGTGGCCAGGCACCTATAGCCCCAGAGCTATGGGGGAAGGTAGCTGAGATGGGCATTCTTGAGATTTACTGGCTAGCTCTAAGTTCCCCGAGAGATTCTGTCTCACAGGAATAAGAGAGTAAGAATAGGATACCTTATATTCTTCTTTAGCCTGTATATCTATACACATGTGTTCCTGTAAAACACACACACACACACACACACACACACACACACACACACACACACGCATTAGCACACACACACATTAGTGGCTGATTCCCAGGCCTCACAGGGGTTATATGACAAAAAGGAAGTATGGCTCCTCAACTAGCCATTTTAGATATTTAAAGGACAAGCATTTAACCAACTATCCATGCCAGATAGTCAGTAGGTAACTGGAGCCATTAAACCCACTACTCCCAGAGTCTGGCATGTGATTTCCAAGGTTATTAACACTGTCTGTCCAGCCTCTTATTGATAACTGGACTCTCAGTGTGGTGAAGGTTGACTTTCACTGCCACTGTCTCTGCTGGTCCTAAGTGAATACTCACTATCCTAGCTTGCTTCTCTGTGGCTGTGATTAAACTGTGTGGTTGAGATGAAAATGGCCTTCATAGGTACTTAGGGAGTAGCACTATTTGGAGCTGTGGCCTTGTTAGAACAGGTGTGGTTTCATTGGAGGAAGGATGTCAATAGGAAATGGGCTTTGATGTCTCAGAAGCTTAAACCAGGACTAGTGGTTCACAGTCTCTTCCTGCTGCCTGCCAATCCAGATGTAGAACTCTCAGCTCCTTCTCCAGCACCATGTCTGCCTACATGCTGCCATGACAATAATGGACCAAACCTCTGAACTGTAAGCCAGCCCCAATTAAATGCTTCTCATATAAGAGTAGCCATAGTCATGATGTCTCTTCACAGTAATATAACTCTAACTTAGGCACTGACCAAACCAACCTGGGGAGGAAAGGGTTTATCACATCTTACAGCTCACTATGGATCATTGACGGAAGCTAGGGCAGGAGATTAAAGAAGGACCTGGAGGAAGGGCTGATGGAAAGGCCATGGAGAAACTGTTTACTGTTTTCCCCAGTGGCTTACTCAGTTTGATTTCTTATACCACCCAGGGCCTCCTGCCCAGGGTTGCCACCATCCACAGTGGGCTAAGTGTTCCCATATCAATCATTAATCAAGAAAATGCTCTACGGACTTGCCCACAGGTCAGTCTGATGGGAGCATTTTATCAACGGAGGCTCCCTCATTTCAGATGACCCTAGCTGTGGCAGGTTGTCAAACTAACCACCACATTCACCCTGCTCTCCCACGCTCCTTTTCAAAAGGTGTATTTCCCTTGGCATCTCTAGAAACAAGAGCCCATTGTTTGTAGTATTTTGAGTGGCGTTAAGCTCTTGTGTATAGGTTAGAGATTTGAATGTGCAGAAATAAGCAAATTATTTGGAGTTAAATCTGATGACTTGACCAGGTGGCCAGCCTAAGCGAAATCATTTTCCTTTAAAAAAAAAAAAAAAAGACACAAAATTTGTGCAAACATTATAATGAATATCAGTTATGGAATACCAGAAATTGTTTTCCTTTGAAGTCTGGGCACTAGCTTTGGGGAATTCCAGATATGCACAAGTAAAGCATTGCTGAGACAAGGTCACCTTCCTGAAGAAGAAACAGCTGTGCATGTAAAGCCTAGTGTGTTAAGTTAGATGTGGAGGATTTGTTAAATTAATTGTGGTTTACCTTGTTTATAAACCATATATCCAGCCTGGACTTTTCGGACCAATTTCTTTCTGGACAGAACAAGCCCAGAAAACAAATATGTGGCATCTGTGGCCTCAAAATGTTCCTGAGACTGAGAACCTTCTACAATAGTCTAGAATCTTTTAATGATTCAAGGGTCTTTGCTGATCTAGACCTTGCTTTTAACCAACTGACATTTCTTGGAGAGGTGAGAGCAAATATCTATTCATACCAGATAGAGTACTGGGCAACAGATCAAAGACATCATTCCAACCATGTCTGCCATAGTAAAATAAGATTTTTATCAAAGTTACTTACAGGAACACGACTGACTCAAAGGCAGCTGATTCACCAGAAGGCCCACCCCAGCATGAATGACAGTTCATAAAACATTGCGCCCCTCAGCTCCTGCCTGACTTGCATGCACATCTCACATGCTCAGCTCTACTGGAGTCTTTGCTTACTTGGCATTGTCACTTGTATAACCTTGGAGAGGGGTCTTCTAAGAATCTTATAGTTTAGTGAGCTTCCGATGCCTTGTGGTTTCTGTGATGGATGTTCCTGGCTGTCAACTTCATTCATATGGAATGAACTACAATTCAGAAATGGAAGGCACACCTATGAGCCAGATCTTAAGGCTAGAAGACACAGGTTTCTGACCAGGATCTTGAGGCAGAGTGGCCATAAAAAGCTTAGGCCAAGGCAAGTTTGTATATGCCTTTAATTCCAGGAGACTAAAGCAAGCAGGTGTCTAAGTTCAAGGCCAGTCTGAGACAAAGCAAGTTTCAGATCCAAGTGTGGTGGTCCACACCTTTAATCTAGCCACACCTTCTCCTGGAGACCTACATAAGGACGTTAGAAGAAGGAAGACAAACTTTTCTTCACCTGCTTGCACTTACTTGTCAGCACGCCTGTTGGAACCTACTTCTTCAGGATTCCAGCTTATACAGAAGACCAGCTGAAACAACTAATACTGTAGGACTGAGGAACTACTATATTCTTGGGTTTCCCATTCACAGTTGTGCATTGTTGGGTTAGTTGGACTGTAGACTGTAAGTCATCACAATAAATTCTCTTAATATATAGAGACACCCCATACGTTCTGTGACTCTAGAGAACTCTGACTAGTATAGTTTCCTGGGGGGAATCTAATGATTCTCCTTCTTCTTTGCAGGAGGAAATGTTTTAACTCAGAGAAAATGACCAACATCTATCTTTACACTACACTATTTCCTAAGTTGTGCCTAGGAAGTATCCCAAGGCATCTTCAGGTATATAGGTTAAGTGCTCATGGAAGGGCCAGTGACTGAAATATACTGCTGTGCTGGTTAGGTTTCTTTCTCCTCTTCCTCTTCTTCTTCCTCCTCTTCCTCTTTCTCCTCCTCTTCCTCCTCCTCCTCTTCTTCCTCCTCCTCCTCTTTTTTATCTCTCTCTCTCTCTCTCTCTCTCTCTCTCTCTCTCTCTCTCTCTCT
>JANHMN010000017.1:48622678-48642880 GCA_030674055.1 Rhabdomys pumilio
TCTCTCTCTCTCTCTCTCTCTCTCTCTCTCTCTCTCTCTCTCTCTCTCTCTCTGAGTCAGGGATTCTCTGTGTAATCCTGGTGGTTATGGGACTCAATCTATTGATCAAGCTGGCCCCCATCTCAGATCCATTTGCCTCTGCCTCCTGCCTCCTGAGTGCTAGGAGTAAAGGCATGTGCTACCACTACCTGGTCGTACTGGTTAGTTTTAATATCAACTTAATATAACCTAGAGATATCTTGGGAAAGCATATTAATAAAATGAATTATCTAGATTAGATTGGCCTGTGGGTCTGTCTGTGGGGGATTATTTTCATTGTTAGTTAATGTAGGAGGACCCAGTCCACTGTGGGTGGCACCATTCCCTGGTTTGAGGACCTCTACTGTATAAGTAGAGAAAGCTAGCTGAGCATGCCCTACAGAGCAAGCAAAGATGCTCATATTCTGTCCTTGCTCTTGACTGTGGATGTGATGGAAGCAGATGCTTGGGTTCCTAGAAACATTGAGTGCTAGAAACACTGCATATGTGGGTTTGTCCCCCTGCTGCCTTGTTGTTTAGTGCTATCCTCAGAGCAGAACAACCATTATCTTCCTAAAGCCCAACTATCTGCTTACAAAAAGATCATCACAGATTATAGCTGGGCTTGCTGATTGTTAACATTCCCTGTTAGAGGGAGCAGACCGTTAGACCCTCACCAAATACTCCAGCCACTTCTCTCAGGCATTTCTATGCAGTTTTTTCCCTAATTGCATGTGGCCTTGATTGCTAAGGAGAGTGCTACAGTATTTAGGTTGGGAAGATGAGGGTAGAGGACTCTATCTATGTGGCTCTGGGGACACCATAGTCCCTGCCTTACTGAAGACTTCCTAAGTATGGCTGCTTTGGGGTCATCTATGTGCTTATCAGAAATCTCTGACTCACGCTTCATAAGGAAGCCCAATAAACTCACTGATCCTCAAGGTAAACCTTGATGGAATCACACTTTGGTTTATCAGTGGGACACTGGGAAGTAGAGGGTAGGCATTGCATAGCCTCCGCCAGGGAGTAGATTCAGGCAACACTGTCTTAAGCAGTACCATGCATGTAGATCATAGTCTGCAAATGGACCCATCTGGTGGGAGATATGGTGGCTATGGTGAGCTCGGATGAGCCATCCAAGGCCCTCATTTGTCATCAACACTGTTGCTCTTTCTCCCAGACCCTTTTCTAAGGAGGATGAGACTGTAAGTAAGGGTGTCAGAGGGATATAACTGCCTTTAACTTTGGTTGTCTCTAGGTCCTCAACAACTGAACCAAAGGCACAGTGATAGGCACTGTATGGGTGGCAGGCTGTCTAAATGACCCACACTTCTGTTTGCTTCTTCAACTGTGATGTTTTGCTCTCCTCAGAAGGTGAGCTGTGAGCTCGCTAATTTTAAACCTGCAACCTGTGAGGAGGAAAGGGTGTTCTTTGACAACATGACGTCACTGGAGCCTCTAGGTGTTGACTCATCAGTATTTTTAGGCGGCACCATGCTTTTTTTGGTTGTTCTAAGAATAGCCTCTGTGTCTGGACTCTACCAAAAGTCACCTCAGCAAGGATCCTGTCCCCACACTGCAGTTGGAACAGAACGAATTCCACACTCTCAAAGCCAGTTCTCTGTAGAATGTCACCTTTTTAGGTTTTCTGTGGACAAGAGAATACCTATACCAGGGGCTGCCTTTTAATGTTGATCAGTCCTTTGCCACCAGTCCTAAGTGCTGTAAGCACCATGAATAGTGACTATTCCACAAGGACAGAGGACCTGAGTTTGGTCCCTAGCACCCACATCAGATGGCCCACAACTACCTGTGACTTACGCTCCAGAGGGATCCAATGCCTTTGGCTTCCACAGGCACCTGCACACATGTGCACAAACTCATACATGTATACATAATTGAAAGTAAAATAAACCTTAAACAAACAAACAAACAAAAAACAAGGTAAAGACCCCTCAGTCCCAAGGGCTCTTTATTGTCTGCAGTCAAAGCCACTCGGTGGTACAAACTTTTATTAGTGACTTTACTCGGTTTGCAACCTTGTCAAGGTATGGCTCCATGCTGTGTGTCTTATGGTTTAAATGACTCTACATCCTTCAAGTTAGGAACATGAGGTAGAGGGTGAGGCTATTGGATTTTATGCCAGCTAACTAATAAACAGCCCTAATAAATGGCACTATAGACCGTCAAACTAAATAAGCATATAAACTGCACATTAAACCATGCTGGAACTTGAAGATAGGGCAATAAAACTGGAAGACCCAGCCAGCCTAGAAATGGAACTCTACGGCTCAGGGTAAGACTGGCTTTCCTGTTGCCTATTCAGTGAATGTCCTAAATGTGATCGATATATTTTATGTGACACTTGAGAACTCTGAGGAGTCCTAATGATTTGTGAGGACAGCCAAGTGTTTTTCCAGCCGTGGCAGCTGCTTGGAACAAAATGAGGCGGTTGTTTGAAATTACATTAAAGTGTCCCTTTTATGTCTCTAGAGCTGACAGAAGAGCCATAATATGACCTACTCAGAGTGGCTGGAAGGGTGGGAACATTCTGGGATTCTGAGCCACCTATGCCATGGATTAGTTAATTCTATTTTATTTCTTCTTTCTCTAATTGAGTGTGTGTGTGTGTGTGTGTGTGTGTGTGTGTGTGTGTGTGTGTGTGTCTGTCTGTCTGTCTGTCTGTGGGCACATATGTGCATGTGAGTGCAGGAGCCTGCAGAGTCCATAGAAGAGCATCAGATCCCCTGGAACCAGTTACAGGTGGCTACAAACTGCCAATCCAGGTTGCCAGAAGCTGAAGAGCAATACTTGGTCTCAAACACTGAACCACCTTTCCAGTTTATTCGTCAACTTTCAACGAAAGCTCAATCTTTCTTCCTGCAGGGGTCATTGTGTCTCTAGGAAAACGCTGCACAGTCATGGTGGGAGGGGGCTTCTAACATATTAGTTCCAGCTTATAAACAAACTCTACTTCTCCTTCACTGTGTGACCACAGGTAGTTTATGTCTACGAATCTTAGTTGCTGCTTATGTAAAATAACATCAAACAGTACTGACCTTTGAGAACTGAAACAAAGTGGCCCACATGTTTAGAGATTCTATAAATTTGATTGACTGGTGTGTATTTGTGTGTGGGGGGGGAGAGGGAGAGGGTAGAGGAGAAAGGGAGAGGGTAGAGGAGAAAGGGAGAGGGTAGAGGGGAAAGAGAGAGGGAAAGGGGAGGTGGGAGAGAGAGGTGGACAGAGAGAGGGAGAGAGGGAGGTGGAGGGAGGGAGGAAGGAGGGGCAGAGGGAGGGAGAAAGAGAGAGAGTGAGAGAGAGAAAGAGAGAGAGGGAGGGAGAAGGAGAGACAGAGGGAGAGGGAAAGGGGAGGTGGAAGAGAGGGGGAAAGAGGGAGAGGGATGGAGGGAGGGAGGAAGAAGGGACAGAGGGAGGGAGGGAAAAAGAGAGAGAATGAGAGAGAGACAGAGAGAGAGAGAGAGACAGAGAGACAGAGAGACAGAGACAGCAGGTCCAGAGTCAAATGGTCTTTGCTATCTTAGTCCTCTCAATAATCACTTACTGCTTACCTGTGTGTTTGACCTAGCAGCCTTACGAATATCAGCTAAATTCTTCTTGACTCTCCTAACAGACCACCGGCTTCTGCCAGCCCAAAGACTGAGAATCTAAAATCCAGACTTCCCAGCTTTGCCATACCCTACCTGATAGTTCCAATTAATGGATTGGAAACATGTCCTGATTTGTGAATCCCTTTGCTCTGTAACTATAAAACCTTCACGAAACAGTTGTTAAAACAGAGTAATGTGTGTGTGTGTGTGTGTGTGTGTGTGTGTGTGTGTGTGTAGTGTACACTCATGTATATGAGAGGAATACATACGTATAATCATGTCCACATGCAGGCCAGTGGTTGATATAAGGCATCTTCCTGGATTACTTTCTATGTCATACTTATATATTGAAGCAGGATTTTATGTCAGATCAACTAAAACAAACAAACAAATACACACACAAACACCTCAGCCCAAACAAATGGCATTATGGGCTGTCAAACTAAATAAACCTATGAATAATATAAATTAAATCATGGAACTTGAAGACAGAGCCATAAAACTGAAGAGCTAGTAAGTGGGACTCTATGGCTCAGGGTGAGGCTGTTTTTCCCATTGCCTACTTAATGCATACCCCAAATGTGATTGATGTATTTTACATGACACTTGGGAGTTTTGAGGAGTGCTAATGATGTGTGAGGAACCCAGAGCTCATTGATTGAACCCACGCTCACTGAAATTTTGAGCTAGTCTCAAAATTCAGCTTGCTACCTTCTGGGTCCTGGAATTACAAGTAGGCTACCATACTCCTCCAGCATTTACCTGGGGCCTGGCTCTATATTCCAGTCCTCATGCTTCTCCTGAATGCAAGTGCTTCCCACTGGATCAACTCCAAAGTCCCATCATGATTGCTCATAGCTCCAGAATCTGTCTTATACCCTTTGAGATGAGAGATTAGGTTTTTTGCACCAACACTTTATTGGGTTGTTGTCATATATGCTAATATAACCCAGGTATCTTGATTAACGTGATTGTATATTGGCTAGCAGTGATTATGGTGACTCCTCTCAGAAGTCTGATCTTTGCACCTTGCAAGGATGGCATATCCCTTGGATTCTTTCTTTTCCTCTTCTATGGCTTGCCTACTGCATAACTTTCTGGACTGTGCTGCTTTGGTGGGCTCCTATTGTGCATCTCCCTTACCTTCAGAAGAGAGCTATCTAAATCGAGATGAGGGAGGAGGTAAACCAGATGTCCATCTCTGAAATCTGAGTATTCTACAAGGACAAACCCAGAGGAAGGCTGTTCGCTATGTCTCCCTGTCAGTATTTGTTTGGGGCTGCAGATAAAGGAGGCACATCTGCCACTGCCAGATAGAGCTTTAGAGACCTTACCTCAGATCAAACCAGGATTCCTGGTTAGTGGGTCTAACTGGAGCATCGAAGCAGAGATGAAAGTTTTATTAAAGATGCTTTAATATAAGCATATGCATGAGGATTAGGAGACAAAGAGGTGCTCTGGAGAATATAAGAGACACCCAAGGGTAGGCCTGGGCTCTTCTAGGAGGTGCAACTCATTGGTTTTAAGTAGTCGTATATGTGAGTACAGCTCGAGTTACTTTCTTCTTGATGGTTTTGAGGGCACCTGGTAGGATAACCATGGATAAGGGAAAAATCTGACCACAGGATACAGGTGGGTAAGTCATGGTTTCTGTAAACAGCTTTGTTTGAGATTCTCAGGTAACGTCTGAGGAAAGGAACAAGGCCTTTCCCAAGGTCATTGACAATGAGGCTTTAAGCCTGGGTGTTTAGATTTTAACATAAATTATCTATGTTGGCAGCCTTGAAGCAAATGTTACTTGTGCTGGAAATCCTGCTTCTCAGATAGCGAGAGGCTTCAGTCCCAGTCGGGGTGACGAGCTCTTTCCACTCGTATGTCCATGATTTTCTGTCTTTCTATCCTGTCTTGTCCCCAAAGAATGTCCCAAATAGTTACATATTTCCTCACCATATCAAAATGTTGACAATTCTATTCCTTACTCTCCAGCGCTCGTTAGCAGTCATTTTCCTTTATGTCATATATGTAGTTTAAGCTCCAGTGGGCAAAGAGGTGCTCAGTACTTAAGAGTATGCAAGAAAAACAGAGAACAATTTTGTTTTTGCCAAAAGGAATATACTAACAATGCAAATGTAAGTTGTCAAGGCAATTTCTTTAAAAAAAACAACAACAACAACAACAACAAAAACAAAAATAAAACCAGTGTGCCAAAACAAAAACAAAAAAAAATAGTGTGCCAGAAACCAAGCTGGGCTAGCAAGCACACTGAGGCAGGAAGTTCATTTGATTTTAATTTTAACACAGACAGTATCTGTGTCTCTCCCCCACTGGATGGGATCTGTCCTCTGTTGCAATTGACTAGTATTAAAAGAATAAGCACAAAGCAGTGAAGGAAACTGTGTAGGGTCCTGGCCTCCCCAAGCCATCCAGCTCTGGAATTGCAGTGGGGCATTGGCACAGACAAAAGTTCCACCCTTTGGGAAAGATTTTAAAAATTAACATTAATAGTTTTAGAAGCCAGGTAGATTTGTGGAATATTGGCTCTTAAAAGGCTAGTTATCTTTGATGGAAAACAAACAAGCAAAAACAAACAAACAAACAAGCAATTCTCACATTTGCTGTTCTTACAGAGGACCTGGATTTAATTCCCAGCATCCACATCTTGTCAGGGCACAAGTGCCAGTAACTCCAGCTTCAGGTGATCTAGTGCCCTCTTCTGGTCACTGTAGTTACTGCATACATGTGGTATACAAACAAGCACACACAAGCATACATTCACACACACACACACACACACACTCACTTGATGTAAAAGTGAGCTTTAGTTGTTTAGGAATTTATGTATCTTCTTCATGTGATATGTCATTTTTATGAGCTGCCACAGTTGTGTCAACTTCCCTTGAAGTTTTATGATGAGGCATGTGAGTCTTGCTTTCCTGTTCTGTTCACCTTTGTATCCGTTTCTGGCAGAAAACTGGATTGATTGACCAAACCTGCACTGTGGGCAATTCAAGACATTTTAGATTTTAATTTTAGAAACCAAAAATCTGAATGCAAGAGGCTTTTCTTTGCTGGTGTCTCATCCTTGCAAATAACAAGCTGTAAGTATGTGCTCCTTGTGACTGGCCCTTTAAATAGCCCCAATGACTGCAGAAATGTTATCTTTTTACCTTAGAGAGCAGAGGCAGGTGAAAGATGGGCCTTGTGGGGAACCTGGTGATACTTTTTCGTGTTTATTAAGTACTTAAGAGTTCTCCATAGAGGCTCCTTTACTGAGCTCAAATCCCTCCCATTACCTACCCCCTGAAGAAAATAGTGGTGTGAGAAACCCAGTCAAATGTTATATGTGAAGTGACTTTTCTCTGGGATTAAAACGTCATAGAGGGGACTTGAGTGTGAGCCATAATCCTAACACTCTTAATGGTTCATATGGCTAAAGATGTGGTTTTAAGAAATTGTTCTTGTTGTGGGGAGGGAGGGATAAACGAAGGGTGGGAAATGAGAGAAAGAGAGAGAGAGAGAGAGAGAGAGAGAGAGAGAGAGAGAGAGAGAGAGCAGGTGCTAGAGTATACTTGTCTTGTGGGTGTCCAGTCTCTCCTAGTCTCTCCTTCTACTATGTGGATTCCATGGATTGAACTCAGGGCATCGGGCTTTGGGTCAAACACCTTTACTCACTGAATATCTCCAGTCCATTAAATCACTCTCTAAGGAATCCTAGGTTACCAGCGTGGATAGAATGAAAGCGAATCCAGCAGATGTAACCTTTCAAATCTCCTTTGGCATAGGTTGTTATACTAATTATTGCTTAGCCCAAAGTGTGAGAATATTCTGATCTATTAATATGTAGAAATGTCATCATTAATAAACAATGCATCGGGAAACACGTTTAATTGTCTGAGAGTTGGCTGCCAGGACCAGTCCCAATATGTGGGGCCTGGAACTTCTCGAGGTATGCTACAGTGCATACTCTGGGACTCCTGACGTTTGTATCTGATGGTTGTGGGTGTGCAGGCCTCCCTGTGATCTATAGGATACTTACCTTGTATGGGACCAACCCCGTGTCCTATGGGATGTTCACTATCATCCTTATCTTCCATGCCCAGGTGCCATGATGACACCTTTTCACTTACAATAACCAAAAATGTCCACAGACATTGCCAGAGTCTCTAGCCTCATGGGTAAATAAGAGGAGTATTCTGGGTGTTTCTCTCTACCTAATCCAGGGCTTTACATTACTGGCTATGCTAGACAGTATATGCCCCAAGCCAGGTTCAGCCATCCATCCTTAATAAGCCAACTTTAAGATTAATAGAGGAAGGCAGAAAATGGGGATTGGCTCAATATGGATACATTGAGAAGATGGGCAGAGAGGGTGAGTGAATCCCTCAAGTCTGTCTTTGAGACCCTGAGATCAAATGTTAAATAGAGATTGAAGAATATGCACATGGAGGCAGCCTTATAAGGCGTGGTCTCATTGTCTGGACTTGAGTTGCCACCTAAGACAGAGTCATAGTTAGAGCTGTGTGGACTCTCCTTCCGGAAGACATGTTTTCCCTCTGGCTGGCTTCATGTCCTTTCCTTCTCCTAGCTTAAATTCCAGAGAAGTTCACATTTATTTAGGGACCATTATTTTGACAGCCTGATAGTTAGACTGAGAGACATGGATGTTCTTTAGAATACCATTATTTCTGCCAAGCTGATTGTACTTAGGAATCTTATCAGTTGTGGGGAGGTCACCAGAAACATCGCTAAAGCAATTCATTTGTGGAATATCGATGCAGTACACTTGAGGAACAGAGAGTATGTTTGTGTGTGTGTGTGGGGGGGTGGGGATTATGTCTGTGTGATGGCTGAGGTGGAGGCCAGAGGTCAATCTTACTATCCTTCTTCAGAAGTCATTGACTTTATTTTTTTTTAAGATAGGGTCTCTTACTCGACCTGGGCCTCTCCAGTTAGCTTAGGCTGGCCCACCAGATAGCTTCAGGAATCTGTCTGTATCCACCTTCATAGTTTTGGGATTCCATGCACACAGCACTATAAGCTGAGAGAGTTTGTGATTTGGTATTCCAGAAAGAACAGCTACCTTGCTGGGTATGTCCTATGAACAAGGTTTGAGGGGAGGCTTGCTGGGTCTGCTGCTCACACGCATGCTGACAGGCTGGTGGAAAATTTGGAGTACTAAAGGTAAACCAGAGAGCATAAGCCAGCCTCCAAAGGGCTGATACTAGAAGAGTGAACGCACTCTAAGTCACTTGTGTAAGTCACCTGCCACCATCACTACCACATACTCCAGGTACTTGGGGGGGAGGCCAAAGTATGCTTTGTTCTGAATTTTTTAACTCAATTACTCCTCCATGTGCTTATAATGAGAGATGTGTAATCTGTAGCTCTGGCACTTCAGGGGCAGAGGAGGGTGAATTTCTGGGGCCCATTTTTGGCCAAGTCTTGCTCAGTCAGTGAGTTCCAGGTTCAATGAGAGACCTGCCACACACATGTACACACACACACACACACACACACACACACACACACACGCACACAATTGACCTCTGATTCCACATGCATATGTGCATGAACGCTCAAAAAGATGTACACACACCACATAAACACATACATGTACACAATGATTTTTTTTATAAAAAGATATCCAGGGATTATTTTGTTCAAAAATATTATCAAAACCATTCTTCTCAGATTTACAGTGAATTATTGTGATATTGATTGCATAGAATGACATCTCTATCCTATCTATCTACTATCTATCTAATCTATCTATCTATCTATCTATCTATCTATCTATCTAACATCTATCTGTCTGTCTATCTATCTATCTATCTATCTATCTATCTATCTATCTATCTATCTATCATCTTCCTTCCTTCCTGGCCAAATTTGTTGGTAATTGGTTGGCTTTTGCTTTATACTTAGAAAAACAATTGTTTCTAAAGATATTGATGATATTTACAGAGTAAATAGCATCAGATCAGGACACCAAAGCTAATACAAGTTATTGTGGCAAGTTCACCTGTCACAGACTGATACAGAATGCAGTCAGGTTGCAAGTGCAGCTTATGAATTCTCTTACATTCCAGCACATGGGTCGGATAAAATATCTATATAGCTTCCTGGGAGGCTGGAGCAGGAGGATGAAAGTCCAGCTTAAGTAACTTCTTGAGAACATTTCTCAAAATAAAGAAGGTGAAAGGCCAAAGATAAAGTTCAGTGGAAGGGTGCTAGGCCTTGGGTTAGATCCCTGGTCCTGAAAGGACCTGTACAGGAGGGCATGTCTAAGTTCCCTCATAGGAAGACAGAGGAGCAGAATCAAAAGAACTTGCTGAGAGTCTTCTATATCAGTAATATTTTTTGGTTTCCCCTTTTGTCTTCCAATAGCTTCTCTTCTTTCTATTTAATTCTGAATTGAATCTCTGTGGCCAATATTTGGATATATGAAGACATGTTACTTAAAGTCCAAAGTCAATAAATGTCATAGCTTCCCTCGTTTTATTGGGAAATGAAACAATTCTAATCTCATTCTGTAAAAGCAGTGCTAATCCAGTTTTTCACTGTTAGGATTTTGGGTTGTGTAAATCTGAGCATAGCATAGTCGTTTCTCTATAGTACTAATTTTTGAGTGTTGGGTTAAAATTATGAGAGACTACTAAAAACAGTTTGTTCTCCTGTGAACACTTACATGGTGCATGCAGGGACTTAGAGAAGAGATTTAATGATGTCACATGATCCTTTGGTCATGTAATCGTTTTGATGGTTCCTAGGAATAGATGTTTCTGAATTTCTCTAACCCTGAGGGCTCTGATACATAGAATCACCTCCAGGATTTATGCGATTGACTGGACTGACTCATGACAAGCCAGGAGTAGGCATTCACTTTCTTTGTTTTTCCCCTACTGGCTCTGTCTGGGATTGATAGGTATCAATAATTACCTCAGTACATCTTTTCTTTTTAAAATGTTCACCTTGTCCTTTTAATGCTTTTTCTTACTTGTACTAATTTTAAAATGTGGATGCATGGATGTATTTGCACATTTTTGATATCTTTTATCCTTTTATTATTTTTTTTTACTTTTTTTTAATACATCCTGACCACAGTTTCCCCTCCTTCCAATTCTCCCAGCCTCCCCCAGATCCATTCCTTTTTCATTTCCCTCCAGAAAATAGCAGGCTTCCCAAAGATATCAACTGAATAGGGCATAAAAAGATACAATAAGACTAGGCAAAAACTCTCATCTAAGGGTTGAGCAACGGAACCCAGTAGGAGAAAAAGGGTCCCAAGAGTAGGCAAAAGAGTCAGAGACAACCCCCACTCTCACTGTGTAGACCACCAAGCTAAAGAACCATAACATATATGCAGATGACCTAGCCCAGACCCATGCAAGCTCTGCGATTGTTGCTCTTGTCTCTGGGAGCCCCTGTGAACCCCATTTAGTTGATTACATGGGCTGTATTCTTCTGGTGTCCTCAAGCCCTCTGGCTCCTATAATTCTTCCTCTCCCTTGGGCTGGAAAGATGGCTCAGTGGTTAAGAACACTGGCCGCTCATCCAGAGGACCTGGGTTTAATTCCCACCAGCTACACGGCAGCTCACAATCTGCTGTTAATCTTGAAAATATTTCTATGTGTGTGATCTATGTGTGTATGTGTATAGACCTGTACATATGTACATGGAGGTGAGAGGACAACCTTGGGTGTTGGTTCTCATCTTCCACTTTATCTTGCTATCGCCTCCTCACACACAGCAGAGCTAGCCAGCGAGCTCCCAGGGGTTCTTCTCCTTCACCTCTTTTGCCCCTTAGGATCTCTGGGATTCTAGATGTGCAACCACACCTCCCTCTTACAATTCTGCACTTCTGAACTCAGGTCTTCAGGTTTGCATTGCATAGTAGGCGCTTCGCTCATTAAGCCATTTCCCAGTCTGCATAGTAGGCGCTTCACTTATTAAGCTATTTCCCAGTCTGCTGTCTTCATTTCTAGATGTTCTCATCAGCATTTCAGAGCTGGCAATGTCTTTTAAAATGAAGCACTCTTCCCTCACAGATAGTGCTGGGAAGCAAGGCGGCAAAGAGTCCTTTGGCTCTTGCTTGAACTTCCCAGCAGCAAGTCCCTCTCAGAGCTCCTGGTTCCACATTCTGCTGCCTTTGTTTATTAATTATTTATGCTAGCCATATTCTTTTCTGCTAGGGATCGCTTCCCTGATTGACGGCATCTGGGGCTCGCTATACAAGAGTATTCTAAAGGCCGTATCAGGGAAATATCACTTTTTTTTCTCCCCCTTCCCCTCTCAATTTTTAATAACCCTTAGAATCTGCAGCTAATAGCCTCTCTTAGATCTCTTGCCTGTCGTTTCCCATTTTGTACTCTTGGTACAAAGATGCCAGGAATTTTCTATCACACGTCCCTTTGAAGAAGGCTATCTTTTATTTCTCAGCGAGAATAAATAAAAGTGAAGTCACACCTATCGGGTGATGGCAGTTGTGAATCTGCACACCGTGAGAAGGCAACTTCTAAACACAAATTCTTTAATTTCCCTTTGGAAGAAGGAGGAGGCTGGAGCATTAAATGTGAGTACATTTCCACCCAAGAATCACCTACTTTATCAAGCCTAACCAAGTTTATCAAGCTGTACTTGCCAGCCATATACTATGAAGCATCTTTATCCTAAATCCAAGAGAGCAGTCTCCTTGAGCTGGGCATTGGCATCTCTTGTTCCCATCTCAGGATCCAGTCATCATGCTGAATACCAAACTCTTGCCCACTTCCTTCTAGCCAGCTCTACGCTCAGGCTTGTTTGTATCCTGAACCAAGCCAGCTGTACCCAGTTTTAACTAGAAACTCTACCTCCTATACCATTCACATACTAATCCTGAGGTGCTGCCTTGTAAGCATCTCCTATGTGTTTACTTCTATCCCTGGTGGAAGCCGTGGGCATCTCTCACTAGGCTATTGCAGTTGCCGCTGTCCGGGTCTCCATCTAGCCTGCTCATACTGGTTTTCATTCCTCTTGGTAAATTGGATGATTTGGGTTATAATTTATTTCAGAGCTCGTATCCACAGTGTCTGTGCCCCACCCAAAGCCTCCTCCTTCTCTCAGGATAAAGGTCAATGTTCTTAGTTTAACACACAAATCTTATCCACCTCAAGTATTTTTTCTCAGACTGTAGCCCTGACTGTTCAGCTCCAGCCATGCTGACTGCCTCCGTCCTCTCTCTTTTGTGAATGTTGTATGCCCCTTGGACCTTTTAATTTTTGTCTGCCAGCATCTACTATTCCCATCCTCAGCCCTACCCATCCTGGTATAGCCTTGGACCATTCCCCATCCCCTGGCACAGAAGTGGTCTGGCATATACCTTTACTGAAGAAATGAGGCTTTCATACCTTCCCTTGGTTCCTACTGGTCTTCCTTGTACCAGTGAAGGAAAGCATTTCGCACGCAGCCTGTCTAGTTCTTGCAGAAATTAAAACACTGATTAACCTTTGGCTAAAATAGTCTTCAATACAATAGGCAAAGTGATGGATACTCCACAGCCTACTAAGAGCTTATGTGATTTATTTCAGTCGGCTCTTGCAGCAGCAAATGGTTGAGAAAAAAAAGACGCACGGTTCTGCCGAAGTTTGTTGATGCCAACAGAGGTCTATTGTCAGCAGAACTAGAATCTGTAGCATTGGACTCCAAATCCGGATGTTTGTATGGTGGTACCGAGCTGCCTCTTGGGTGGCTGGTCCAGAATGTGACCCATAGACTTAACTGTAGTCTGTTATTCATTTACAGTTCGTGATGATAGTTCATGATACAGTTTGTGAACCTAAGGAGCACTTGGGTACAGTTCTGTAGAATCCTCTTTTGTCTTTCCTGTCAGGCAGTGTGGTTTATGTTTGAAAACCATCACGTGGACCTGCGGGATGGCTCAGGAGTATAGGGACATTCTACCCAGTCAGCCAGCCTGAGTTTGATTCCCGGAACCCACATGATGGCAGGAGGGTACTGACTCCTGCAAGCAGTCCTCTGACATACACAGGTGCAATGTTTATCTCTGCCTCACCAGAGCAGAACTGAGCACATGTCTCTGTACCCAGCTTCTGACATTGGAGCTGGGGATCCGAACTCAGGTCCTCAGGCTTGTGTGCTAGCCATCTCCCCAACCCTCAGCAAGGGGTCGCTTGAGGGTAAGAAGAAAGCATGGGGAAGAAGGCTAACTGATTCAGCAGTGGAAGGGACTGGATGACCACCTCAAAAGCTCTGTGAGGGAGAAACTAGCTAAAAGCCTCTCACAGAGGCCAGGGAGCTCTGGGCTATGGAAGGTCAAACACAATGAAGGGAGTCAGTGGACATTGAAAGAGAAGCCACCCTCTTCTATCTTGAGCTCTGAGCGATTGCTTTCCGGGCCAGAGATGAAAGATCCTTTCCTGGAAAAGTCTAAGCCATTGCTTCATAGAAAAGCCCAAACAAACCATTTGATCATTCCTTTAGTCAACAAATAGCTCTTGAGCTCCAACTATGTTTTTGTCATTGTTGAAACTGTGATGAGGAAGATATAAACTGTATCACCATCCATGGAGCTTTTGAGAAAGAGACACACACAGCGACACTGAAAGACGTCATATAGAGAAAGGCAGAGGAATGGAAAACGAATACATGAAGAAACACAATACGGTTTTCTTCTAAACGTTTGCAAAGGTTTATTTTATTTTTTTTTGTCTGGGCGTTTTGTCTCAGTGTACTTTTGTGCTCCACCTTAGCCTAGAAATGGGAGCCACATTAACCCTTCATACCCTGAAGCTGCCATTTGTTAGGGTACTGTTTATAGTAACAGGGTTGAAGCTAGAACCCTGTGGCTTTAATTAATTTATTTTCTCTTGCAATTTGTTGCTGGATTATTCACTGAGGGGGAGCATGAGGTGTTTGTTGTATGCTTTAGGATGCTCTGCCTTTCCTTTTTCTCTCCTTTCCCATCCCTTCCTCTTCTTTCCCTTTCCTTCCTTTCCCTCCCCAAACCCTCATGGACAGCACTCACAGAGAACTATGTATATACCCTCCTCCTGCCCCATGCTACCTTGCCGTACTGATTTAATTACAGTGGTTAGTGGTAGAAGTAACAGATTTTCTTATCTGTTAGAAAACTCTTTGAAGGCCAAAAGAATTACATTTTAAATAAATTTAAAAAAATAAGCTATTGCTCCCAAGGAGGAGGAGAGCTTTGTGCTTTCAGATTACTGTTACAAGGAATCCAAAATTAAAACTTAGGAAAGGTCTTGTCAGCAGAGTGGAATGCAATTAGGGAGTTATTTTATGGATGTTTAGGAACACTCTGAAGAATTTCATCTATTTAAAGTAGCATTAGAATAACAATAAAATTCTGCGGGAAGAAAATGTGACACACCTTTGAAAGAAGCCATCAGTTTCCAGCTGAGCCAGCTTGGGACTTAGGGAGCTGCAGAGGAATGGAATGTCTGAGCTTCTGAAAATCAAGAGTCAGAGCTTTGACAGACACTTGCTTTTTCTTTTCTTCCTTCTCTCCTCCTTCCTTTCTTCCTTCCTTTGCTCTTTCGCTCTTTTGTTCTTTTGCTCTTTCATTCTTTTTTCTTTTTAGTAAACAGGTATATAAATGACTTAAAAAATTTTAACCATAGGTCTTTACGCATCACATAGCCTACACTGTAATTTAACAGGTTTTTTTAGCTATAAAGAAATAAGCAAGAAGATATACTTGACGAAGTGAAAAATAGATACAAAGGCGCTCTCTCTCTCTCTCTCTCTCTCTCTCTCTCTCTCTCTCTCTCTTAAAGCTGGAGAGTTAGATATACATTTTCATGAGCGTATCTTTGCCAGAATACTATCCACAATGGTTGCCAAGACTTGGGCACCTGTGAGGGCAGCCATACTGCTAGACCATTTTGCCCATTTCACTCATGTTCACACACAGAATTATCTAGAAGCTGCAAGCTATGTGATAGCATTACTTCTCTGAGTACTAATTGCACAGTCTTGTGTTTGAAATTATTTGCTTTAATATTCACTACAGTAACTGAAAGCTGATATACTCCAATTTTTTTTTTAAAAGTCCCTCCAACATCATCAATAATATTCTAAGTACAGTGGGTCCAGAGACCAGAGTTTGAAAGCTGGTATTTCTGAGGTATGAGGGGTAATCTTGAAGGAGCTGCTAATATCTGGTGCCTGAAAGGTTGGGAATTGCTTACACGGCCTCAGAAATTTAGATTTTCTTTTAGGTATTGGTACTCAATGTGTGTCACGTGGCCACTGGCTCATGGGTTGCCTATCAGTCTCCTTAGACTCAGAGTTGCTTGAGTGTGAACACTTTCTGACTCTTTGAATATCATGACATCCTGGGAGTTTAGAGCAGAAGCCAGAAAGGCTCACACTGAAACATATCCCAGCATTTTAGTGAGACAACTACAGGACTCCCATATGAACTGCTGGCTTCATTGCCTTGGCTTGGTCTCCATCTGAACAACTGTACTCTTGGCTCTGAGATAAAGCAGGTGAGTAGGTGTGGGTGGCAGATAGTCACACCAGAGGGCTTTAGGGTGGAGAGACCATCTATCTCATTCAGAAAGAAAGCAGAATCTAGCATTGGGAAAGTTGAGGTCAGACAATGGGAGCTGAGAGCGGGTAGACAAGCTGAATTTAGGTCAAAGGCTTTCCATGCTTGTTTTGTGTCCTTTTCTGGAGAGGCATCCATTATAGTGATTGAGAAGGGGGTATATTGGGACTGGGGAGATGGCTGAGATTTTTAGAACATGAGCTGCTCTTCTAGAGGCCCTGAGTTCAGTTCCAAGCACCCACATGGTGGCTCACAACCATCTATACCTGCTGTTCCAGGGGATTTGATAACTTTTTGTGTCTTCCCTGGGCATTGGGTGTGCATATAATGCCAGACATCCAGCCAGGCAAAATACTCATACACATAAAATAATATTTTTTTAAAGAGGAATATATGCATCAAGTTTAGGAGGGTGGGAGGGTTTACGGATTCCAGTTCCTCCAGTTGCTCACTCTACAACCTTAAAATCGCCTCAGAACCTGGCTGTGTTTTACTTTGCTCCTGTGTAAAGTAAGTGTGGTAATGATATTCCCACCTCTCTGGTAGGATCATTTTTAAATCAGTTGAACTGACAGAAAAAAAAAAAAAAGAAGCTTGTACTTAGTAAGTTGTGCATAAGTTAATGTGTGACCAATAGTATGTGTGTGTGTTCGTGGGGGTTAGAGGTAAGCTTCACATGGTGGTCCTTAGGTGGTTTCTAACTTTTGGTCTTTCATTTACCTGGGACTTCACCAAATGGAGCAAGCTCCTTAGGAGCAAGCTCCTTAGCCCGTGAGCTTCCAGGGAACCACCTGTGTTTCCAGTCTGTGCTTACTGGGGTAGCAGGCAATCACACTTGGCCTTGCCTTTGACGTGGGTTCGAGTTCCCAGCGCAGACCCTAACACTTGTGAGGCAGATACCTTGTCTGACTGAACAATATTTCCAGAACCACATTATGTTGCCTTTAATAAAAACTGTCAGGGTTAATGAGTGGATTTTCAGTGAAGGGGAGATTCAGGGATGCCAGAGAGAGGTGGCTCAGCAGTTGAGAACACAATGGCTTTACCGAGGAGCGGGACTCAATTACCCCCACATTGGATGGCTCATTCCCACCTCTAATTCCAGCTCCAGGGCATCTGACAGTCTCTTCTGGTACCCACGCTTGGGTGACCATCCCCCATACGGACATTTACACAGAGATACAATTAAACAATGAAACGAAACTTTAATAAAGAAGAGACAGCAGGGTTGGTTGTCTATAATGAGGAGAGAAAGCCTGTCCTCACTAAGTGTCCATTTCCCTGTTTTTCCTACACACTTGAGAAGTGTCCTAGAAGACTGTAGACCTAGGCTTTGGGCTTCATCTGCCCACTGGAACTGACAGTATGACCTTACTCAAGTCATTTGACATTCTGGGTCTCAGTCTCCTCATTTGGAAATTAAAAAAAAAGGGCAAATTAAATGACTTTCCCTTCCAAGGGTTATTCTGGGATCACTTGGACTGTGGGGAAATGCCAGGACTTCCTGGCATGGAGTTGGAAAAAGATTAGCAGCCACCATTTACCTCACCCCTTCAGCAAGGCACTAGATAGCCCCCGGCTGTTCATTTCTGCCAACCATAGGAGGACAGCTGAAGGTGTCTGCCTAGCCAGAGGACAAATTATGCTTTATAGGAAGTTGCTTGTCTTGACAAGACCATTATTTCTGGGAGAAAAATAAATGCCCCAAACAGCTTCATTCACCCTCCTGGAAAGCATGCTTATTTTGGGTTATTGTGTTGAAAGTTCTGTTAGCCAACATAGTTCATTCAAAATTAGCTTCTTCAAGACTTCTCTGCCTTGAGATAGCCACACAGCCTGGCTGATTCTGTGTAGTCTTTGCAGAACTTAAAACAACAGGAATTGACACTCTCTCTGTATCCTTGATGTCTTTTCCAAATAAGTTGCCTTCCTTCCCTCATTCTGAATGTCATTTCAGGTGTGATGTTCTCAGTGGAGTTTGACCATATAGCTCAGTGGTTTGTTCTTCTTCATTCACGTAGATGTCAGCAGCGTTCTGGATGTTTGAGCAGAGACTTCCCTGACACTTAATTATTTTTGTTTTGGTTTTGGCTCATTTCTTTCTCCTTTCCAGGTGATTTTCTTTTTTCTTGACTCCCCGAGGACTCCAACCCCCAGAGCCTGACCCTTAGCTCTCATTTCTTTTCAAACAAATTTCGTTCTTAGAAATGGCATTCACCAATGCTTACGACCCCTCACAGCACACGCTTCTGACACTTCTATTTTGAGATTGTTTCCCACCAGCTGCTGTTGCCACCCCGCCCCGCCCTCCCCTGGCCATTTAGAACATCAGTTGTGAATGGCACACTGTGCTAGGGCTGAGGGCACAGATCAATGGCCTCTGCCTTCAGACAGTTCTGATGGGGTCTAATTGAAGTCACAGATGTGGTCAGGTACAGTCAGTGACAAGCACAGCATCAAGTCAGCTGCTTTTGGATGAGACATGGGGAACCCTCTTGGGCTATGGAAGAAAGGCTTCCTGGAGGAAAGGGTATCAGGGGCGATCGTGAATAAGGCTCTCCCAACCTCTTCCTACTTTGTTCCCTTTTGTACTTTTTCTTCCATCACCTCACACTTAGTATGTCTGTCAGAAACCCAGGCTCTTCATCTTTTTTTTTTCCGAATTGCTCCTATGTACTGACTTAGCTTTCAGATTTCTTGCCTCCATGACCATTTAAGGGACACATGTCAAGTATTTTTCTTTCTTCTCTGTTACCCTATTGTAAGATATGTCCTCATCTTAATTCTTATCTTTGGCTTTTAATTCCTTCCGCAACCCCTGTTGTTCCTAGTCTGCCTCCCTCCTGGGCCATAACAGTGAACTCTTCTTTGATTAGTCTGCCTTAGTTGAGTCTCTCCATTTTATCAGTTTTGTGCGGCTTTGCTGCACTAATATTTTCTGAACACCATATTGGCCTGTCACTCACTCACAGACGTGTCCAATGCCCAGAAGGCTTTCAAGTGTTTTATCTTACTTGCTATCAAACTACCCATGTGAAGGGAATCCCACACTTGTTAACCCATCCCCCCAACGTACAATGAAGAAAATCTGGGACAACAGGGGTGACATTCTGTGTATCACCTATGGCCAGTTTATATAATGTATTTGTTTCCAGCTAGCATATACATGCATATGTATGTATGTATATATATGTATGTATATGTATACATGTATACATATGCATACATGTACATGTGCATATATACATATATACATATACACATACACATACACATACACATACACATATACATACACATATACATCCATTGAAAATGATCCAGTTTGGGCTGCAGAGATAGCTTAGTCAATAAAAATCTTGCCATGAAAACAGGAGGACCTGAGTTCGAATCCCCCGAACCCAGATAAAAGGCCAGATATGTTGGGACAATCGTGTGATTCTAGCATGTTGTAGAGGGAAAGATAGGCAGATCCTCAGACCTCACTGGTAAGATACTTTAGTTAAATCAGTGAACCCTAGGTTCAGTGAGAGACTGTCTTAAAACATGTGATGGAAAGTGACTGAGGAAAACATCTGATGTGGACTTTTGGCCTCCAAAAACACAAGAGACAGGACACTCTCATTCATACTTCATGTATCAAAATTGCTATTCCATGCCCTGCAAAGGTCTCTGTTCTGTGGTCCCTCCTGGTTTTGAACCCAAGTCCCTAGTGCATATGGACCATGTTTTTGTTTTTGTTTTATAGAGACAGGGGCTACTCCTTGTAAATAGTGCTCACTAATTATGCAACCCAAATCAAGGCATACAGTAGTCTGATATTATTTCAAACTCAGATTCAATTTCCTTGCCTTGCATAGAAAGGTAGGCAGATTCTTCAGTGGAGTTATGCAGTTGAGTTATTTTTTTATTCGCTGGCCTTGTCTTTCATGATTTGTCTTTTTAAATATAGCAATTCTGTGCTTTGAAATCTTTATTCTGTACTCAGAAATTAATATTTT
>JANHMN010000017.1:48642890-48652994 GCA_030674055.1 Rhabdomys pumilio
ACACACACTGGCCTCACATAATCACTGCTATACAACACACACACACAAACTCTGCCCTCACACAAACACTTCTGTACACACACATGTACACACACACACACATATACACACTGGCCTCACATAATCACTGCTATACAACACACACACACACACACACACACACTCACACACAAACTCTGGCCTCACACAAACACTTCTGCACACACACATGTACACACACACACACACACACACATACACACACTGGCCTCACATAATCACTGCTATACAACACACACATACACACACATACACACACACAAACTCTGCCCTCACACAAACACTTCTGCACACATACATGCACATGCACACACACATGCACACGCACACATATGTACACACAAACACTGTAGGACAGAGAGCTGAGTCAGCGAGCGTGATGTCAGCACCTGCCAGTTGAATTTGCATTTCAGGCTGTTCATTTACCTATGTGCCAGTGGGCCAAGGAAAAATCTCCCCTGGCCCCAGTTTTTTCATCCGAGAAATGGGTCTAGAAGTCTCTGAAGTAATGTGCTGTTGTAGGAACTCATAGTCTGTGTAAGCCATGTGGCAGTCCTTAGGGTATAGACACCTTACCCTTTCTCTAGGATCCTGAGCCTTTGAGAATGAAGGGGTTTGAATGGGAAATGGCACCCCCAGGCTACTGCATTCATAAACTTGGACTCCAGTTAGTGGCTCTGTTTGGAAGAATTTATGGAGGAGGTTGAGCTTAGGTGGAGCATTTACAGCCTACCCCACTTCCTGCTTCTCTATTTGCTGTGTGTGGATGATATGTTACCAACCAGCTTCTTCCTCCTGCTGGCATACATTTCTTTCCTGACATTAGAGACTCTAGGCACCTGGAACTGTAGGCCAATGCAAACTCTTCCTGATGCTTTTGACATTTCAGAAATCGGCTGCTTGACAGGAATATGACATGGGCCAAGGACATGAAAGTGGGCTTCAGGCAGGATCTGACATTAGGCTAGAACAAAGAAGTAGGCGTCAGACATGAAAATGACTTTGGGCTAGGACAGGGAAGTAGGCTCAGATATTTTGGTCATCCTGATCCGCCCTTAGAAACAGTGATCAGGGGAGTGTGCACAGAACTTTGTTCATTGTCTTGCTTGTTCCTTGACTATTTGCATCTATTGTTTTGCTAGTTCTTCAACCTAGAACTGACCGTAATACTTGCATGTAATTAAAAATGGTATAAAAGCAAAAAGGAGGAGGGGGGATGGGATAGGTGGTTTGGTGGAGGGAGCAGAATGGGGAAAGGGGATGACATCTGAAATGTAAATAAATACAATATCCAATTTAAAAAAAAGATGCTTTTGACAATGGTATTTTATCAAGGCAACAGAAATGCAACTAATAGAATACTGATACTTAGGAGAGTTTGATGCACTGGCCTGGTGTAGTGTCTGAGGACACTGGGTTGGATTAATGACAAACACAGTCAGGAAATCAGAGCAGCTGTGCCTTACCTGCTCTCCTGCCATTATCTGGAGAGCACAGACTCCAGAGTGGCTGAAGGACTTGGGATCAACAGTGTTGGGGCTTCATCTCCTTTAACTTTTGCTTATGGGGAACAAGCAGGCCCTCCCTCTGCATCCAAAGGGACCCTCCCCTTAGTCGGCTTTACGGGAGTGTTTTCACCTGAGTTCACTTCACAGTCTGTCTTCATCAGCCAGCAAACTTGTCCCTGCTGCCTTTTTAATCAGGATGCTTAGAAACTAATCAGAGCTCATAAAGAAGAAATTCATATAAGACCTCTTGCCTGCAAGACATGCAAATGCAAACAGTGAGATAAAAATTTTTTTCTCTCTCCAGTAGTTGACATGAGAAAAAGGGATACCCAGTAGCCGAGAAGATGCAGTGTGCCCTTGCTGGAGAGTGTAAATTGGCCTAAGCCTCCTGAAAATCTATTTGACGATATAGCGAGACTCATAAAAATGACTGTATGTTATGGTACACAATACCCCAACTGCCCATATATTCGAAGGAGACGGGAGAGGCTTAGCAGTAAACGTATTCATTACAATGGCAATAACAAAATAAACACAGAGGAGAAAATCAATCCCAGCAGTAGGGAAATGCCTTAAAAATGGCACATCATCCATCTCATCAATGCTATGGAAGGCGGACATTTTTTTTTTCAACAGAGACAAATATATGAACATGAATGTTTGCACAATGCTTGTTGTAAAAATAATAAATACAGAAAAGTGTGTTGTCACATCTACCCGAACATTATCTACTGTCATTTGAAGGCTGAAGGAGGTCAGCCAGGGGCATCTTGGCTCTTCCACTGGGAGTCTTTCATCCCAGGAACTCATCCCACAGCAAATGCTGAGTTTCCAGCCCTCTCTGCTCTTAAGAAGCATTTTTAACCCTCCCCCAACTAAAAATAAACAAACCTCACATATATTATAATATTATCCCATGCACATTATTTCCTTTAGTATCTTCTAAATAAACAGATCCATGGAATTGGTACTACATACCAGGACTGGAAGGACTTTTTATTTATGTTTTAACAATGTGTGTATGTGCACATGTATGCATATATACCCATGTAAGCAGGTATAAAGGTCAGAGGTTAACATCTGTCTTTATCACTTCTCTGCCTTATGTTTTGAGGCAAGGTCTCTCCTTGAATCTGGAGCTCAGTGTGAAGCAAGGCTGGCTGGCCACCAAGCTTCTGGTACCTACCTGACTCCTCCTTCCAGCACCGGGGCTGCAGATACTGTTTCTGTCCAGGTTTTTATGAGGGTCAGGGAATCTGAACTCAGGACCTCAGAGCTGCAAATACTTCACCCACTGAGTATCTTTCCAGTCCCTACTATTTTACATTTAAAAATAAAAGAGTCTTAGGAAATCTTTCAATAGAACTGCCTACAGTTCCCAACTTAATTAATCTAATTAGTAGATTTAAGTACTAATTAGCGTGCTTCCTATTAGAATTAGGATGTAACCTATTCTTTACAAGACACACAGTTTTTTTTTACTTCTTTTTTTATTTCTCTCTGTAAACCTTCCATCAAATGTTGCCTAATATTTTTAGTGCTTTCTTTCTTTCTGAATTGAATATTTATTTTTTAAAATAATTTTTGATTTTTATTTTATATGTATGTTTTGCCTGTACTCGCATCTCAGTACCAGTTGCATGTCTGGTACCCAGGGAATCCAGAAGATGGTGGTAAATACCCTGTAACTGGATTATAGACAGGTGTGAGCAACCTAGTAGATTCTAGGAATCAAACCTTTGGTCCTCCGAACAGAAAGGGGACTAAGTGTGGATGTAATATACTTCGTGATTTAGTCTGGCCTCATTTAGCTCTATGATTAATTAGAGATTTGAAAAGAAGAAGCACAAATTGAAGTCTTAGCGGCCTACCAATATAATTCTCCTTTTATAAATATAACATTTCTTTAAATGCCGTTCAAATTCTTAAGATCTTCATCGCAGCATCAGGAAAGAGACTTTCCCTTGGCTTAGCTAAGTTATCTACACACTTGGGTCTGGCCTTGCTGGAGAAAACCACACAGCGGGCTGGCAGTTCTCATTTGCACTGAGTAGAACCCAAACTGGACATCCATATGGCTGCATGTTTTTCTTGTAAATCCTGGTTCTTCACACTCCAGACATTTTCCAAAGCCACTCTTGGATGATGCTATTGCCTTCACTGAGAATCCAGAAATAATCTAGAACTCTTTCCTGGGCATCTTTCCACTATTCAGTCTGTCACCTGAACTCAAGGCTAGCCAGCTCCTGTCTTCTTTCTTCTGTTCTTGCATCCCAAATGGTACACACAGTGAGCCTTCTCTTCTACATGCTCCCTCACTGTACCTCTTCCTGTTTATTCTCAGAGTGTATTAAGGTAGAATCATCATTTAAAACAACACTCAATAGAACTGCCCCATCTCTTTCATCTCCTTCCAACTCTTCCTTTGCTCACCTGAGGTCCTCAATCATTAATTCATGACCTCAAACTAATTTTCCACCCCTATCACACAGGTTTCTTGTCCAGTTCTTCCACTAAGTCAGTGGTGACCCTAGGGACTCTGCCTTTCCTGTCACTAGGTACAGTCATTATCACTGTATATCCTTCTCATTGACCTCTTCAGAACATTTTACACAGCTGGTTAAGCATAGATGCTGCCTCAACACCATTGCTCTCCATCCCTCTCTGACTCTTGGCTCTATCCAAGAACTAGACTCCGATTTAATTGTCATTTGCCATGTCCCTGTGCTAGGAGTTCTCATATTCAGTGGTGATAAAATCGGCCTCCAGGGAGCCACTGAGAAGCCTGCTTCCCTTTACCACACATCAACTCCCCAAGGCATTCATTATCTCCCTAGCTCCCTTTCCTTTCTGCACACTCCTTCTGCACTCAAAATTCCCAGAGTGCATTTCACTCTGTCTTTGTCACTAGCATCTTAGATGAAACCACCATTGCCTCTTGACTGAAGTAGTCCAGTAGCTTGTGTTTTCTTTTCTTTTCTTTTTTTTTTTAAATCTCTTTGAGATTTTCAGATGTGAATTCAATGCAGTTTGGTTAGATCTACCCCTCGCTCCCCCCATTCTGGGTCTTAACTGCCTACATCTCCTACTCTCTTCCATGTCCTCTTCATCTTCACATCTCTCTCTCTCTCTCTCTCTCTCTCTCTCTCTCTCTCTCTCTCTCTCTGTGTGTGTGTGTGTGTGTGTGTGTGTGTGTGTGTGTGTGTGCGCGTGTGCCTGTGCGTGTCTGTGTGTGTGTGTGTGTGTGTGTGTATGTGAACTATTTAGTCCAATTTATGCTGCCTATATACATTCATATGGCTGCTGGGATTCACATGACATAGAGCTTACCAGTAGGGTATAGGCAACTCACCCAGGCATGCACATCCCTGAAGAAAACTGACTCTTCTCTAGAATCATCCACTGCTTATAGCTTTCTAACCAGGAGCAGGCCCTTGTGAGCCCTTCCCCCGACCCTGCTGGAATATTGACTTGTTTGATCTTGCATAGATCTTATACAGGCAGCCACAGCTGCTGAGAGCTCATGGGTGCAGCATCCCTGTCACATCCAACAGACGCTACTTTGCAGCAGCCCTCTTGCTCTCACAGTCTTTCCATTGGAATCTCTCTCTTGATAGTTTGGCTGTGTACGACCCGCATTCCTCACAACATCCAGAGAGAACTTCACAACACACAACCCTGATGATTTTGGTTGTTTATCCTTTCCCGGTTACTTCCAATCATATTAGGATTAAAATAGAAAGCCCTTTTCTCTGCCCATGCCCTGCCAGTCCTCCAGAACTCCTTACACACCACTCACCTTCTTGCCCATGAATTTTTCCCTACATCATCTCTTACGTTGTTTGAACCTAGATTTTCTGCATGGGATATTTCTCCTCTTAAGTTTTATACACTTCATGTGCTGCTTTTCTTTCATATCTTGCCACCTGTAACTCATCTTCAGAGATAGAACTCCCTCTCCCATGTCTTCCTCCTCCTCCTCCTCCTCTTCCTCCTCCTCCTCTTCCTTCTATTTTCTATTTAGTGATGATCTGATTCCAAATTACTAGTGACTTATTTATTGGCTAGTTAGCTGACTCACATGTACTTCCTTCAAAATCCCCAGGAGAGAAACTTTTGGCAGTGTTGTTTGCTCTGGTCTCCATGCCGTTAGTCATTCCATTCACGGACCAATGAATAGGCCAATAGAGGAAAATGAGTTTCTCCTCCTTTTCTACCAATGGGTGATTAACAAATAACAACAATGGAACTATACCAGTTTCTAATGTATTATTCAGAAGAGCTTAAAATGCTTACAATATAAAAATAATAAGCCCTAGTAAACTGTGGACTGGGGTCGGGGTCAGGGCTAACATCATGGAATAATTTTTTGAGACAGCAGCTATGACCTGGCTGTTTAATTTAGTTTTATTTCCCCCACTGTGAAGGAAGAGCCAAAGAATGATGAAACTCTCTAAGCAGAAAGAAGCAGCATGAACTCAAGTACCATGGCCATGGTATCAGCTCTTAAGCAATGGAGAGTTTCCTACAGTTTCTGCAGGGGGTTGTTTGTAGCTTTGTTTGCTCCACGTCAGAACTGAACACAAGGTGGTTGAACCTGGTGGTGTGGATTGATGAAAGTATCAAAAGCTTTATCTCAGCTGATTCTTTCAGGGTGTCCAGGGAGATTCTCCTGTCCTCCAGGAAGCAAGGAGTCTGGGACTCAAACCTACTTCCCATATCCTTACTCTCTCATGAGAGCAGAGCCCACATTGTCCCTGGGGTGATGGGTTGGTCTCTCATCATGTAGGAGGTACCATGAGAGGCACTGGGGCCATGGATGCAGCCTTTGCTTTTTCACAAACCACCTCGTCTTCAAGTCTCTCCATGAGTTTTACCTTCAGATCATTTTGTTCCTGGACCAATTTTCAGTGTGTAATATTTTCTAGGACAGAGAACATGCCTGCAGCAGAGACTATAATTTCATCCACTGATTGCTTATGGAGGATGCTGTTCATAATCCATATTGATCAGTAATTTCTTGCTACTACACGTTTTTTACTTGGCTGTATGTGGCCCATTGATTGACTAACTGATCCTGCCAGTGTTCCTCTCTAAGTGCCAGACGTGGAGCAAATGTACAGATGTGGGCTTGGGAGATGGCTCAGTCCGTATGCAAGAGTGAGGACCAGTGTTTAATCCCTAGAACTCACATATAGAAAGCTAGAAGTGGAGTGCACACATAGAATACCAGTACTACAGAGTAGAGACAAGTAAATGTCTGGGGTTCACTGCCCAGTCAGTCAGCATACCCAAACTGGCCAGCTCCAGTTTACATGGTCACCATTTCCAAAACATTTTTTGGGGGGTGGGGAGGCCAACCTTTGCAGTAATTTACATAGTTTCTATTTAGCTAAATAAAGTCTATTAGTCTATTTTCTATTGCTATAAGAAAACTCCAGAGACCAGATTACTTACAAAGAAAAGTTTACCTAGTCCACAGTATTAAGGGCTAAAAGTCTAAATAGCATCCCCGTACTAGATCTAGGGAGAGCCCTTCCTGGATGTGTCGTCATCGAGGTAGATGGCATCACAGTGGAAGCTCGTGTGTGAGAGAGATGGTTTGAAAGAGAGCGGGAGAGAGAAGAGCTGGTATGGCTAGAGTCTCCTGAGAACTCTACTGGTCCCATCCTAGCACACCTTTCTGGAAGACCTTGAACAGTGCAACTGCCTCCTAATATTGCCTCTGTTCATCAAGCTTTCAACACACGAAGCTTTGAGAGACACACCCAAAGCACAGTTAAACGACTATAGTTAAGTTTCCAGACATGTCTGTGTAATGTTCAGACTCTGCTCAGGGGCATGACATTGTCTCAAATTTGAGACGTTAGCATGGATCATGTTCAGCATCTTACAGTCCCGGTCCCTGACTGCACACTGTCTTTGTAGTAGTTGCAGCCATGTCCCAGGCTCAAAAAAAGATGACTTTTTAACTGATATGTAATGGGGGTGGTGGGGTGGTGGGAATTACAGCCAAACCAATAACAGATCCTTGCTGTCCTTTGGTAAATGGTCTCAACAGTGATGTAGAAGAGAATGGGCTATAACAGCTTCTAGACGCTTCTGCTGTTTGCTCTCCAAGGATCCATGGCTAGCTCAACTCTGATCCATGTCTTTCCTTATGGTAAATTATGCATAACACAACGCTCATCATTCACAACTATTTTCAAGTGCTCAGCTCAGTAGTGTCAAGTTCACATCTCTAGAACCTTCCCACTATCTGAAACCAAAGCTCTGCCCATTAAACAGTGATGCCTCCCATTCTCCCAGTGCTCCACAGAGCGTGGTTTTCAACCTTGCCGATGCTGTGACCCTTTAATAAGTCCCTCACGTTCTGTTGACTCCCCACCATAAAATTTGGTTTGTTGCTACTTCTAACTGTGATTTTGCTACTTTTATGATCGACAATGTAAATATCCGTTTGGTGATAACCTTCGGTGACCCCTGTGAAAGTCATTTGACTGCCCCACCCCCAGGTTGCGGACTGCTGCCCTAGACTCTGGCAAACACCATTCTGCTTTCTGTCCCTCTGAGCTGGATTTCTCTAGGCTCCTAATTCAAATGGAAGCACACAGCATGTCTCCCTCTGTGTCTGACATATCATTTAATATATTGTCTTCAAGGTTTATCCACGTGTTAGCATGTGTCAAGATTTCCTTTCCCTTAAAGACAGTATATGTTTCTGAATGTGGATTGTTCGCTCATGTCTGTGGGAGTTGCAGCTACAGCTCTCAGGTTCTTTGTTGATCTGTCAAAAGTATAATTCAGCCTGAAACTCTTGTACCATGCTTTGCCTGTCATGATGGACGGATGGTCCCTAAACTATGAGGCAAAAATAAACCCTCTTCCTCATGGATTGTTTCTGTTGGATATTTGGTGCTAGAGAGATTGCCCAGGTTAAGTATTCATGTACTGTTCTCGCAGAGGAACCTGGTTCGGTTTCTACCATTGGGCAGTTCATAACCTTTTGTAACTCCAGTGCTAGTGGACCCAATACCCTCTTCAGACCTCCACAGGTGCCTGCACACACACACACACACACACACACACACACACAGTACATAAACATGTATCACTGTTTAATTATGCATAAATACACATAAATAAAATAAATAAATCTTTTAAAAAGTAATACAGAATCTATGTATGACATTTTGCCTATCTTTTCATTGGTCACCAGACCCTATATTTTTTATTTTTCATTCTTTATTGATTAAGTTTGCTTTTTGACAATTCCATGCATGTATATAATATATTCTGCTTACCCCTTCCCCATCCTCTCTTACCTCCCTCCCCTGACACCTCCCCTCTTACCATACCATTCTCCTCTTCTAGATTCATGACTTTTGATTTTGTTTTGTGGCCCGTTTAGTTTAACTGGGCCATCTGCATGACACTGGATTAGAACTGTTCACTGGTGCCCAATGGGATCATGGGTAGATCCTGCATATTTTCAAATAGGCTGTTCCCTGCAATCTTCTCAGGAAGCATATGTCCCGTCCTCACTGTTTGATATTTGATAAAAAGCAAGGGCTTCAGAAGTGAAGGTCCTTGCCCAAGGTCACACAGTCCAGAAGGAACTGTGAGTGAGCAGCAGAGGTTTGCCTCTCTCCAGAGCCTGGGCTCTCCCTGTTGTATTCATATCCCAAAACACCAGCGGTTTGAGAGTTTGATTTGATCAGAGCCAAACAAAAAACATAACAGAGCTTTTGACCCATGGGCAAAGCAGACAAACTGATGAACAGCTTAAAATCACGCTCTCTTTAATGAATAGTGTCTACGTATTGACTATCTCCCCCAAAGCCTTGCTTCACCTGGTTTGGCCTTGTTCAGTGATTTCCTTTTATGATAGACCTTTTCACAAAATAAGAAAATCATTCCCTTCCAGGTAATATTTTTATCTAGAGCATTACCTAGACCGAATATCTTTTAAATATATGACTATTGTAGGGAAAGACAATGGATTCCTGTTCCATTGTTTAAGAGCTGGTCTGGTTGCAGAAGCCCTTACGTGTCTCAGACATGCCGTTTGCTCTCATGGCCACAAGGTGGAGACATACCATGTCAAATTCCTCACATACCGTCTTCTGTGGGAGACTCAAGTCTTTATCAGCCTTTTTAGAGTGTCTTAATCACCTTCATATGTGCCACTGAGCATACTGTCAGCCACTGGCAAGTATTATTTAGGGCTATTTAAAGAAACCAAACCAAAGGAAGATAGATATAAATGTCTATGGATGCACAGACGGACAGGTGGATAGACAGACAGATATGACATATAGGGTTATAGATGTGCAGACAGATGCATAGATGTGAAATGTGTTAATGGTTAGATGTGTTAAAGGAACTGGTTCTCTGATGATGTGGTGGATAACTGCCACAATAGATTTGATGGCCTGTGAGTCAGAGAACCACAAATCCCAGCAGCGTAGCCAGGCAGTTCAGGCTGGAAAGCCTCAGATTCAGGAACTTGCTGCTGCTGCTGCTGCTGCTGCTGCTGCTGCTGCTGCTGCTGCTG
>JANHMN010000017.1:48654224-48670393 GCA_030674055.1 Rhabdomys pumilio
ACACACACACACACACACACACACACACACACACACACACACACACACATATATATTAACAAGAAAAAGGGAAGTAGGAAGGTGTCCAGATAATGGAGTACTTGCCAGTTGGGTGCATGAAGCCCTAGGTTTCATCCTGACCCGAACAACAAACAACAAAACATGGGTAAGAACTATGAGGGAAAATAATAAAATACTGGCAATGTTCCTGGCAAGCAGCAGACTTCCAAGGAGTGGGGGAAAAGACTTGAAAACATGAGTGGGTGAAACGTAAGCCCCCTGTCTTACTTGAAGTTACACTGGACAAGAGATCTGGTGCTTTTGTGGCTGCAAAATACACCTCACCAGTCTTGCTCTCTCTATCTTTTTATGCACGTAGGTGTATGCGATACACATGCACGTTCAAGTATAAGGGTTTGCGTGTGCATGTGTGTGTGAGTGTGTGGCTATGTCTGTGTGTATGTATATGGAGGTCACGTGTTAATGCTGGGTACCCTCTTTAATTGCTGTTTACTTTATTTACTGAGACAGCTATCTCACTGAATCTGGGCCTCCCAGGTTTGGCTACTCCAGCTAGACAACTTGCCCGGGAGACTCCCAGGAGCTGGAGTCACAGGTGGTTGTGAATCAACTGATGTAGGTGCTGGGAACTCGGAAGTCAGGTCCTCAAGAAGAGCAGCTCGTGTTCTTTACCTCCCTGCCGTCTCTCCTGCTCCAGCATCTATTCTCTTGATGAGGTGGAATGAATTTGAAGACTCTTACATGCATTTGTAATGTACTTTATGAACGTGACACCACAGAAGTCAATGAGACTCATGACTTTAACTGATGATTAATTTAAGTGGCTTTAAAAGCTCACAGGGGAAATTAATAGACCTCCCAAAGGAGGTTAATAATTCGAGGGAATCGTGTTGTATTATTTCCCATATCGGTTGGTGACCTCTGTACCTAATAAACATGATTTTCCGTTATTGCTTTCATATATACGTGTTCAGTTGTAAACAAAGGAGTTTAATAGGACTTGAATTGGGTAAGTGTCTCAAGGCGTTATTTAAAGCATTTTCTTTCTTCTGACAGAATCACTGAGATTGATGGTTTCAGTTTCTAAAGACTCTCCCAGGGAAGACAAATAAGTCAGCCTGCATGGGGTTCATTTTATTAGGATAATTTAAAAGGACAGCCTAGGCAGAAACAAATGATCTTGGAGTCTGAGCCATTGGATAAAACCTGGTGAAATTCATGGCCCCTGGAATGAGTCCCAAGGCGGGATTTTACTCAGTGACTGGCTGTTTCTTAGCTCCGCCTTGATTTCCTTGACCTACAAGATCTTAATGTAGGACTGAGCTCAAGACTGGGCTTGGGAAGCAGACACCTTCTCAACCATCTCCTGCTGGGAAACCAGTGGTCAGCAAGGAGGGAGAAGTTTCTATTTCTCTGCCAAGCTTCAACAGACATTTATTCTATTCCTTGTTATTTTATAATTCTATATGGCTGAGTAACTCAATTCTGGTAAAAAAAATATATATTTAAATAAAAAACAAAAGAGGCAAAAAAGCTTAGGGCCTGGGCTTCCTTTTTCCTGGGCACTGATGCTTGTTCAGCTTAGATGCCTGAAATCACACCATCAACTAAATTAATTTTTAAAGTTAGTAGCCAAAAGCTTTAGATATCAGCACGGCATAGTCAAACAAAGTGTGTCTTAGGAGATCCTCCTCTTCCTCTTCTTCTTCCTCCTCCCCTTCTCCTCCCCCTCCTTTTCCTCTTCCTCCTCTCCCTTCTCAACCCTACCCATTCTCTCTCCTCTGCCTCCCCTCTTCTCTCCCTCTCCTCCTCCCACTCCTGTCCTCCCCCTCTTTCTCCCCCTCCTTTCCCTCCTCCAGCCATCTGCTCTCATCTGCCTCTTGTGTCTCCATCCTCATCTTTGCTCTGGTCTCTTTTCCACTTTAAAGCCACACGTGACCTTTGGTTCCCACCTCTTTCCTCGGAGCCTCTTTTTACTTTTTCTTGGCTTCTTTTCTAGTTCTTCGGGCTTGAAGCACATTTACCCCCAGTTGTGTTCATGCCTGTGTACATTACAAACTATGATTCCCTCATGAGAGAACATGCGGTGTTTGTCTTTCAGGACTTAGGTGGCCTCCTCACTCACTGTACTTCCCGGACCTGCTCATTTCCCTACACATTTATTTGTCTCAAGGCTGAGTACAATTTAGATTTAATTACATACATGCACATTTCCATTATCTATGTGTCAGCTGATGGATACTTTGACTGGTTCAATTTCCTTGACACTGTTATAGAACACAGATACCGAAGTATCTCTGTGGCGAGGTATGGCGTTCTTTGGATACGTGCCAAGAGTGGTATACTGGGTCATATTATAGTTTTATTTTTTAACTTTTTTTTTTTTTTTGAGAAACTACAGAGTGTTCTAATTATATAGACTTTATCACCCAAAGAACTGTGGAGGGTTCTCTCTACGTGAAGGGCAACACAGTCAGCTTTGCTTTTTCACTAGAGGAAGGCCAGACCGTAGCTAATTAGTGTCTGCCACTCGGAGCAGGACAGATGGAACCCATGTTGTCCAGTGAGCAGCTTGGCATCTGGTCCCATCTGCAGTGGGCGGCTGCAAAAGCCTGCAGCCAGCACAGCTGTTTGCTCTGTATCAGGTGTTCCAAACCTGTAAACAGGTACCCGAGCGAAATACCGCGGGGCTGAGTGGCGTGAGCATCCCTCCAGGAAGTATACTGCCCTTCAGGAAGTCACAGGGACATAGTCAATGAACCTGACAGAGGTAGCCTAGGAAACAAAACACTTACGATGCTAGGACTCTGACCAGAAAATCCTTAGCAATGTTTTCTTATAAACAGCTTATCTCTTGAATATCATAAAACCATATGTTTTGAAAACATCTACTATAACATTCAGATGACCTGAAAGTTTAGTGTGGCAACTTCCTGGATGGGCAGAACATCTTAACCTCTAACTCCTTGTTTGGGTTACAATCATTTGGAATGCAACAATGTTTGATTTGTATGTGGTCTTTAGTTGATCCTTGACTTTTTTGTCTTCTTCTCTTAAAGGCTTGCTTCCAAAGCCCTCTCCCTAAGATTACTTCATCTCCATTTTATTTTTATTGAGGTGTTGTTCTTGCTTTGTTTGCTTGGCACGAGGTCTCACTGTGCATCACTGATTGGCTGAGCATGCCCTATGTAGGCCTTAGTAGTCTGGACTGGAACTTACAGAGATCTGCCTATCCCTGCCTCTCAAGTGCTGGGATTAGAGGTGCACGTCACCATGCCTGACTACATTTTTATTTTTAATAATGTGTGTGTGCCTGTGTGTGCAGACAGAATGTAGTGCCCTCAGGCCAGACATCAACCCTAGAGTTCAAGTTATAAGTACATAACTGGTCGTAAGTCTCCTGAAGTGGCTCCTGGAATCGAATTTGGGTTTTTTGCAAGTGCAATGACTGCCTCTCTGACTATCTCTCTCCATCTCCTTTATTTTTATCTATTACTATTAAGCTACTCATCCAGCTATTAAAACACAATCCTGGGATTCTGATTTGGATGGTCTCTTCAGAGTGCCATCATTTGGATGTCTCACAGTCTCCCTGGTGTTCCTAATGCTGGCGTTCCTATTCCAAGGAGATAACCACATCGACGCACATTTATATCTGTATCTGTCTGTCTATCTATCTATCTGTCCATCTATCTATCTCTTATTGTCATTGTTAGCCTTACATGTTGACTTATTGAGGCCTAGAGCTTCTGAGAGGAAACCCTCAGTTGAGGAATTTTCTATCTCACACTGACCTATGGGCATGTCTGGAGATGGGTTGCTTTGATTATTAACTGATATAGGGTCCTGCCCTGTTTAATAACTTACCCCAAGCACAAATTCCCTGAGACAAACCAGAACAGTGGTGCATATAGGCGGCACACATGTGAGATGTAATTGTTACTCTTTTCCTGTAGTTCATCTGTAGTTTTAGAGCCACACCCTTCCATCCTTTGAGGCATATGTGCCTGAACTTGCTTGATGCTCATAGCAAAGGGAGTACTTTCATCTTGTGAACAGAGGGTTGTACTTTCCCATTCTTAGGGCTGTTTGTCCATGAGCTTTCCGCAGATGTTGCCTCTGCCTGAGTCTTCCTGGGACTCTCTGGCAAGTTGCATCAGCATCTTTTTTTTTTAACTAGTTGAAAGCATCACTTTGTGGCTGCTGAGGTCTTGAGATAAGCGGTTGCCACTTAGGCAGGACATACGCTTTTAAACACTAACAGTATAGAGAGTTGAGGGGAAGATGAGTCAGTGAATACATGCTTTCTGCATCTGTGTGAGGACCTGAGTTTGAATTCCCAGAACCTATTTAAAGCCAGGCATAACAGTATACATTTGTAACCTCAGAGCTCCTATGGCCAGATAGAAGTCAGAGATGGGAGAATTTTCCACAGTTACAGGCCAGCTAGCCAAACATATACCACAGTGAACAAGAGACCCTGTCTTAAACACGGTTAGCAGTGAAGACAAACATTCAGGGTTGTCCTCTGACCTCCAGACACACACTGTAACACCTGCACCACACCATACACATGAATTTGTATGCACACACAATACACCTATGAAATATACAAAATGATGTAAATGAATGAATAAAAACATATCCTTGTATGCTGTTGCTGACTTGACTCTATCAGTTTTATATCTTTTAACTTCAATTTAGTTACTCTGACAATGCTAAGCGGGGGGGGGGCTGCTCCTCTGTGGTTTTACAGATGCTGATCATGGCCCCCGACTGGTGCCTCACACTTTCCTCCCTAGCTGCTCATCAGTTTCCGGCTGTGGAGAGGTTTATTGGTAGGAGCGGACAGGAATAGTTGTCACACACCTTCCAGGCCTTGGTGACAGAAGTCAGCCATTTGTTATGAAAGTTCAGACATTGGCCTTGAAGTCAGTGCTGGGGGGTCTCTGCCATTATTATAGCCATGGTTTAGAAGGACTCTGCTTTCGGATATAATATCATTCAATCACCTAGCACCCATTTTCCCGTTGAAAACTGCCATTTTTATTTTAGAGAAACCATTCACTCACACCTTCTGCTGAATTTTCAAACCACCAAGTAACGGTTCCTCTACATGAGAGACAATAAGTTATATGGTTGATGCTATAATTTCCCTGATAATTTATGCACCATCCACGGAAGTGGCTTCTGTAAGTGGAAAATGCATCACTCAAAACAGTCACAGTCAATTTATGTTGAGGCAAAGAAGCGGCTGAAAGCAAGGCTTTTAACTCTGCTTTCCTCTGACTCACTTGTAAGCATTAAAAAAAAATTATACTAAATAAATAAAAAGAAATCCTGTCAGAAATTTTCTCTTCAAAATGCACTAAAACTCCAGCAGCTGGTTTCCCATCACAATCTTTAATGGTATGAAGGCAGGGTGATGGCTGAGATGGGGTGTTTCACTTTAAGAAACATAGTTGCAACCAAAGAGACAATAACCGACCAAGAAATAGCTGCCTATTTATTGCATAGCCTCATGGAAATTTAAGAGGAGTGGGTTTGTTTGGGAAAATTAGATACTGTGTCTGATTTTTTTCAGATTTGAGTGTGCTTGGAGATCCTCTCTTCCAAGTTCCCCCAAGGCTGTTATAAAACTGCAGCATGGGCCTTCGTAGGTAATGATCTACTGACATGCTGTCTCTTGATGCAATGTGGCTTGTGTTTAGTTATTGTTTATTCTTGGCAGTGCACTTGTGAGAACGTAATTGCTTTTTCTGCAGAAGATAAAAAGCATTCAACTTCTGGAAAGTGCATTTATCCTTACCACTCTTGTGGAGGAGTGAAGTAAACACTCTTCCGGTCTTCCCTGGCTTGCTCATTTTTGTCCTTCCAAGGGGGGCTGTATGTAGCACTGGGCTGAGTAGTCTGTCTAGTCCCATGACATTAAGAGTTCCTGAACTCTGACCTCCACTTTACTTCCTAGCTAGCCTTTCTATGTCAGCACCCTTCTACACCTAACGGTTAGCTATGTCGAGTTTAAAAAAAAAATTGATTGATGTAAAAAAAATGAATATATTTGGTTCATACCCTGGAAATATTCTTCCAAGCCATATTAAATGAAAATATACTTTGTGATTTCCATTAAGTTTCTAGAATAATTTTATCCAACCCACACCTAAAGATTTAATATATGGCTAGTTAGTCAGCTACTCTAGCGGCATCTTGGGGATACATGTTGTACAAATAGAATTTTAATAACAGCTGTCAGATTTGAGAGATATCTCTTTTAGCAAATGGCTTGCTATCTAAGCATGAGGAGATGAGTTCAAACCCCAAATAAAAAACATGATGGTAAGTAAGCACTTGTAATTCTAGTATTGGGCTCTAGGCTACTGAAAGACCATGTCCAAAATTCAAATTAGATTATCTCCTAAGTAGCAATACCCAATGTACTCTGGCCTTTTCTATATGCAGATGCATACCCACACAAATGTGTGCACCTGCTCATACACAAGAGTGGGTGCATATGTATGTGTGAGCACACACACACAGATACACAGACACACAGACAGACACACAGACACAGAGACAAGCACACAGACATGTGAACAGACACACAGACACACACACACACACACACAGGCACACAGATACACAGACACAGACACACACACAGAGACACACAAACACACCAGCATGAACAAAATGTACCCTGGCACTTACCTTATTATAGAAAATTACCTTTATCTTGTACCTTAGATGTAACTTTTGAGTGTTATGAAATTATAAAGATTAACATATCAAGCCAGTAGAGCGTATATCAAGAGTAATGGCTTCTCTCTCATACATTTGTTTCATCTAAACTTGGTCACAGTCCTGTCCCATCTCCCTACCATACAAATGGGGAGTGGACTGGTCCTCACCTCCTGGCCCAGAACTCTAGCATCTTGTGTAGCTCTCTATACAATTATTCTGACTGATATTTGGGGAAGGTAAAACTTTCATGTAGGCTCAGTTGGGAGAAGGTAATGGCAGATAATGATGAAAGATATTCTGTGCAGTTTGCCCTTTGTTGATATGCTCTACTGACCCAGATCTAGCCATCAGACCCTTTATCAAAGAACGTGAAGCATCAAGAGTAGAACTCATGTGACAGTCCTGAGTCACAAAGCTTTTAAAAACCAAACGTTCTAGAGTAACCAACTGTATACATATGCACACTTAACTCCCATGTGTATACAGTTGGTACTCTAGGACCACAGATTCAGCCGAGGATGAGAACTTTAAAGGATCGGAACTGCATTTGAGCTGAACATCATGATGGGCATACGCTGGCGTAGCACTCACATTGTATCCAAGATGCGAATGACCTAAGGTGATTTGAAGGAGGTTTCAGGTTAGGTGCAAGCATTGTGTTAGCATTTGAGGGAGCTTTGAGTGCTCATTTCCAATTTCTACCTTTAGCTTTAGTATCTGTGCTCTCGAATTTTGTTTTCTCTGTGTGTCCTGGGACCAATCCCCTAAGGAACGCTGGGAGACTTACACATCTGCAAAACAGACCAAAAGAGGACGCTGTGAGCCTTGACAAAAGTCTGATGTCAGAGATGGACACTGGGGTCCTTAAAATGAGGCAGAAAGAGGACACCCTGTTGTTTGTTCCTGGCCAGAGTTGGTAAGATGGAACAAGAGCGCTTCTGGGTCTCTAAGGTCCTGAAACAAACCTATGAGCATACCTGTACTCCAGGGAAAGGTTCTGTGACTGAACAGAAAGGAGCAGGGGCTTTTCCAGAATATTCAATGTGGTAATACACTCAGTTTAACTCTGGGAAACATGGATGAACTTTGGATCGTCTTGGTTAAACTGTGGCTGGTGGCTCTCAGGATTAGTATAAACGAGAGACATGAGAAACATGTTCAAATACATACTCCCTCATGCTTCCCTTGTGATACAAGGGTCTAGAACTGGGCTCAGCAATGATTCAAGGTGATCAAATATGCTTTTGGTCTGGGTGGCCAGTGTACTTGAAGTAGTGCCTTCCTGTCAGTTCAGTATGGAACACAATTAGTTTGCCTCCATAGTCATTGGAAGCCTGTTGACACGCCAACTTCATACTCTAGCCTCCAGAACCGTGGAGAAGCACATTGCTATTGTCTGAAACCATTATGTTCATGGAAATCAATCAAGGTAGTGGGGAGAAGCCAGACCACATTGCCTGCAACTCTATGTGACAGATCAGCTATTGGAATAGCACTGTCCTTTGAAAACAAATACTTCAAGGAAACTTCAAAGCTCTTTGGCACTCAAGGTAATTCATTAGAAACATTTGCTCATTTGTAATTTGTACATGTGCATGTGGCGGTCTGAGAAAAGCTTGCAGGAGTCAGTTCTCTCCTTCTCCTATGCGGGTTCTGGAGATCAAACTTGGAGCGCCAGGTTTGACAGCAAGTGCCTTTACCCTCTGAGCAATTTCTCCAGTTCCGAAGCAAATTGTATTAATCTAAATAGTTTTTCCTTTCTAAGGACCTAGGAGATAGGTTTTGTTGTGAATTACTATTGAAGATGAGGGGACGAAGAGCCAATATTCCTGCCTCAGGGCTGTCCTGTTCCTGTTTACAGGTGGAAGGGTCATTTGATCTTCTTAAGTCTCTTTTGAACATTTTGAACAAAATGTGACTTTCTTTCTTAACTGATGAGATGCTGAGATGTGAGGACTTAGTGAGACAGAGTACACAGAGAGTGTGATAAACTGGGAAGATGATACCAATGTCTGTTTGTATGATTTTGCAGCAGGAGACTGTATTAGAAAGAACATTTGCTTAGTTTTAAGGCATTGGGATGCAACCAATCAATAGACTAAGGTACGGAGCCCCAGACCAATTCTGTAATGTATTCCATGGTCTAATAAAAGGAGAAGGGAAAACTTCTCCAGTGCTAGAACACAGCTTCTTCTGGTCTAAGACATGTTATATTGAAGAGATTTAGTCAACTAGTTCTAGAGCCTCATAGACATTCTAAGATATGTGTATGAAAACATGCTCGAGTCAAGGGGTGGCAAACAGGCTGTCTAGCATCAGTCTTTTGGAACATGGTTCACTTATATGTTATTGAGATCTTGTTCGGAGTATTAACAAATTAAACAAATGATTCTAATATCTTGGTAAAGTTTCTGTGGCCTCTTGGAGCAGTTTTAGTTAAGAATATATTTGCAAATTTTGAAAACGTGAAATCATTTTTTTTTTACATATGTAATCTCTCAGTGATTAAGGGCCTTGTCTGCTCTTATAGAGGTCCTGGGTTCATTTTCAGTATCCACATGGCCAGTCACAACTATCTGCACTCAAGTTCTGGGGGATCCGATGCCCCTTTATGCCCTCCAAAGGCATCAGGCACAAACATAGCACGCATGCGTGCATACAGGCAAAATATCCATGCCATGCACATTAAGAAAAGAAAAAAAAAAAAAAGAATTCTATAGATGCCAGTTCAGACAATTTTTTGTCACAAGGTATTGTTCAAATAACTTCAACATAAAACTAGGCATACTCCTCTATGTGTAAAACTTCTGTGTGTTTATAAGATGAAAATAAAATTTATAAACGAAAGACAATAGGAACGAAACCCTAATAACTTACAGTGCCAATGACACACTCAGTGCTCACGTGGTGAACTGGGCACTGCAGCAGAGGGCGGGGCTTTAAGAATTGGCATGGCTGATACGATGTGTAATTTCACTCGGGGAAAGTCTGTCAGGCTTCATCTATGCAATGTCTATAGTGTGTATTAGCCAAGAAGACACTGTCTCTTCCATATGAATGCTTCTTCACTTATTGGTAAGCATTAGAGTAGCCGTATAAAAGCCAATGCACATATGGGTAATAGCCAACTCTGACACATGAAGACACATAGGGTACCAGTGAGCTACATCTGTTACTGTTGTAGTCTCCCCCTCTCTCTATTTCCCTCCCTCCTTCTCTCCTTCCGTCCTTATGTGTGTGTCTCTTTATCTCCTTCCCTCTCCCTCCTTCTGCACTCTCTCTTCCTCCTTCCCTCCATGTGTATCTCTCTGTGTCTCTGTCTCTCCATTTCTTCCCTCTCCCTCTTCCTCCCTTGCCTCTGTGTGTCTGTGTGATAGGGGAGAGTGTGTGCATGTGTGTATGTATGTGTGCTTGTGCGTGTGCATGTGCGTGTATGTGTGTGTGTGTGTGTGTGTGTGCGTGTGTGTGTGAACACAGGTGAACAATGCCACAGCACACATATACAGGTTAGAGTACAGTCACTGGTGTTAGTCCTCAGCTCCCACCTTTTTTGAGGAAAGTCTTTTATTGCTTGCCACTGCATATGCCAGCCTAGTGGCCTGTGAGCTCCCAGGGATTCTCCTGCCTCCAACACCATCTCTCTACAGGTACACTGAGATTACAAACAGGAGCTCCAAGTTCTTCTAAGTGGTTTGGGGGATCTGAACTCAGGTTCTCCCACTTGTCCAAGTGCTTTGCCCACTACTGTCTCTCCAGAACTAGCCAGAATCTTATGGAGATACTATATGGATCAAGAAGCAATAGTGAACCATAATGAAAGAAATCTTTGGATCCCCAGTGGCCCCCTCACCACAGTTTGAAAATGTTAGTCTGCAGCAAACTTCGTCATGGTAGATCCATGGTTTTCCCTCTTATAGTTGTTGCAAATGCAGTCAATAGTCATTGCAGACATTTAAACATTTAGTAGCTAAACATGCTATTTTTAATGCTGTCCTGCAGAGACACTCCCATTAACATTTAAATATCTGTTTATTCTCTATGCAAATGATATTGTTGTATACTCCATTAAAGCATTTTCCCACTTAGTAAAGCAGTGAGGACTGCTTTCCCAATTGTGAAATATTCTCTTACAAAAACATTTGATTGACTTTAAGTCTGTGTTTATGTTAAAGTGTAGCAAACAAGCCACTTATTTGCATATTCAGATTGCTCGAAGTTTCTCACACTCTATAATTTATGCTGGAGTCTGAAAGGCACAAACCTTCCTTGGGTAACACAAAAGATGACTCCATTTGCTGAGGGCTATTTTCCTTAAATTAGAACTTAAATATCAGAAATAATGCAAAATTTAAAAGATTTTTTTTACATGTAAGTATTACAAATAAACCGTGCTAAAGTAAATGGAGATGGCAATCCTCACATTTTACTGGGCGAGGAGATAGAGCTTTGGTGACCACCCAAGGGTATTTGTTCAGGAATAGTTCAAGGTAAAGAGAGCTGACTTTAAATTGAAGATCCCATTATATGGTTTGTCCTGGGGAGATCTGAATATCTATTTATCCCAGAGAAGACTCTGACAGACCAAATACATAAACCACTCCCAAGTATAGCTTGGTGAATCAGTGAGTTTACTGGATTTACTTAAAGGAGCATAGGGGAGGTGCAACTTACAGATATTTGGTGATTCAAATGCAGCTGATTCACGGGTCCACCAACCCCAGCATGGGCAATAACTCAAGAAATCTGCATCTTAGGAGCTCTCAGAATGATTTGCCAACAGCTCCACTGAAGATTTTCTTCTCAACCATTGTTTGCTGCTTATTTTAATCTTGTAAACCTTGCATCTGTCTGAGCCTCATAGGCTTCAGGCATTTCCTGAGCCTCCTATGTTTCCTCAGCTTCACAAGTATTAGGAGCCTATTCCCTGAAAGAGGGAGTGTTTTTATTTGCAGGGAAGAGCCACAAAACAACGTCACAGGTTTTATGAACAAAACCAAGACAACACAAAACAGAAAGATGATATAATTATCCAATCCCCATGGTTTTATGCTATGTCTACAAACCTGTCTGATTATTGTTGATTTTATTTGTGGTATGCATAAAGATATTTGAAATAGCTCAACATACTAGAATGTATAGAAATTAGCCTCAATATTTTGATTTGAAATGTCTAATTAATAATAGACATATTATTTTATTTCAAATCGAGAGAAATAATTTTATTACATTTATTAACTGGGCTTGAATATTCAAAAGATCACCCTTAGTCACAGTTGGTCACCTGATAGAACACTTTCTTTCTCTGGTTCCCGATTTCTTTGCTGATTCCTCTCCCACTGGCCTTAAGTTACAGGGTCCAGGACTTAGCACTGTGCCTTTCTTTCTCTCCTCTCTGCCCTCACCCCATTTTATGGCTCAAGTACTACAGATGCCTTGTTGGCTCTCTAGTGCCCTCCTCTTGCCTAGGCATCTCCTCTGAACTCACACTTAGAGCATCAGCTGCTCTTTGGCATGCCTTCTGGATGTCAGAGCGATTTTGCCTGGCTTAGCTTACACAGACACCAAATCCAGAGGAGCCATGTCCGTGTCTTGGAGTTAAGACCTTGGTAGACAGATGTGATTTCCAATACCTTCTTGCCCATATTTACTGCTGCAAAGAATAGATTATCTTAATTCCAGTTTTCCCAACACCTGTCCAGGACTTAAACTTATCACTGCTAATAATATCACCACAGCACTCTATCACCAAACAACACAAACATTAGCTGCCATTAGAATAATGAGTTCTTTTGAGTAGACTGTGGGCTTATCGCTATCAGGCAAGAAAAAAAAAAGAACTGTGGAGAGGTGACTGGCAGCTCAATCAGCCACCTTTCATGCCTCAAACTTAAGCTTTCCAAGGCATATACTTCAGGACAGACGTTCGTTCTCCTAGTATATAGACATGTCCTACTGCTCAGTAAAGAAACAAATTAAGAGACTTGGGGCTACAGCTCAGGGACATCACACTTGCCTAGAATGGTCAATGCCCTGAGTTCCATTCCAACCGCTGTGGGAAAACTAGGGTTTGTAGGTCTTGAGGTCAAGGATTCTTTTGGCTGTGCTTCAGTCACACTGGCAATGCCAGGCAGGCTTGGGAGAAAGTTAGGGTGATTGGCAGACTGACGAGCAACCCAACAAGTAGATGGGCTCCAGGAAGTAAGAGAGGAACATTCTGTGGGGCACAGGATCCCAAGTGAGATCCCCGGCCCCATAGCTTTCATTCGATTGAACACTTACTACACACCACCCAATGCAGCCACTTGTGTTCTCACAAGTCAGTCGTATGTTTTTATTTTAGTGTTCTAAAGGTGATAGAGAAGACAGGCAGAGAACTCAGAAGTAGAGCAGGGGAGGAGGGGCATAAACCACACAGGAGAGGCTGAGGACCAGCCATTTAGTAACTATAAGTAAGTGGGATTTTCTCCTATAGCAAAAAAGAGCCAGGGGTTATTACCACTTGGCAAACAAGTTGAGCTGTCTCTTTGCAGGGTAGGTGAATGTTTAGAACCAATACCACCACTTGCAAGAAGGAAATGCCCCTTATCCTACTGTTTCCTCTCTGAAAGAAGATCTGACTGACACCCCTGTTCTCTTCCTGTGTGTGTAGTACCAAGGTATAAACATGGAGCATCACACATGCTAGCCCAGGGCTACTCCCAAGTGAGATCCCCAGCCCCATAGCTTTCATTCGACTGAACACTTACTACGCACCACCCAATGCAGCCACTTGTGTTCTCACGAGTCAGTCGTATGTTTTTATTTTAGTGTTCTTATTACGTGCACTCATTATACATGCTAATGGGTCTTGGTATGACATTTCCACACATGTACATAATGTATTTTAATTATATTCACCCCTCTCCAGTGACCAGATATCCTTTCTTGTCCCCCACCCCACCCCCACCGCCGCTTTTCCTCCTACTAATCCCCCTTCCTCTTCAAAATAAAATCCTCCTACTTTCCTGTCCATTTTTTTTGTAAGTTAACAAACTTTATCAGAGTTGTTCATAGGAGTATGTGGATCTTCCGAGTGGTTTCACCACTGGAGATAAGGTTTCTCCTTCCCCTACTAATTGATATCTATGTATTAATCCTCAGAGAGGGTTGGGGTCCCACGAGCCAATGATCATTTCCATATCACAGCGTTTCAGGTTCAGTGGTTCAAAAACAACAAGCTGGCGACTAGCTTAAGTGTTAACTTTGAACCCGGGCACCAGTCGTGAGGACCCACAACTGTATTCTGAACTCTGATGCACCATAAACTTTCAGACCGAAGTTTGACCTTACAGAGCCCATGTAGTAGGTCAGGCATCCTGGCATGAGCTTATAGCCTCAGAGCTGGAGAGTGGAGACAGGAGGATTCCTGAGATGCCCTGGCCACACAGCATAGTTTACTGAACAAGCTTCAGGCCAGCGAGGGACCCCTTATTTAAAAGAAAACAAAACAAAAAACCCCACAAAAATCCCCAAAGAAACCAACTTGTGCAAAGTGGGTATCTGCTGAATACACACAAGATGGACATGCTGCCTCCATATATACATGTGTACATAGTTATGCACACACAAGCATGCTCACGAATGTACCCACCCATGCGTCTGCAGATACACACCAGAGAGACTACAGAAAGCACTGAGCTGGGATGGAGTCAGGCTGTCTGACAGAGACCAGACCTCTCTCTGACTCTGCTATGTACTGTAGCAGGGCTTTGCCCCCTACCTTTGTCAGCCCAGGCTGGACTGAAATATCACTGTGCCCCTGCCATTCATTTAGCTGCTATGGTGTTCAGGCTCCTGGACCTTCACTGTTTTCTAGGCATCCTGACATAAGAGGGTGGCTATTGCTATTTTCTCCATCAGGAGACAGAGAAAGCAGATCTCCATGTTTTTACCTCGCAAAGTGACTATCACTGCCTGTAAGCCCCGCTGGCCCTCCTTTCTTCTTCTGTCATTGTAAAGTGCTCTCCAGCACTCAGCCATCATGGTCCCCAACAGTCTCCAGTCCTGCAGAACTGAGGGTGCTGTGGCTCTGCTGGACTTGGAAAAAGCTGTAGACATATGTAGTCACACACCTTTTTTTTTTTTTTTTTTTTTTTTTTTTTTTTTTTGATTTTCAATGACAGAAAGTCAATAATGAACAGAAATACATTCTGTAAAATGACAACAATTAGGAAAGTCTCCAGCTTTGACCCTATGATCCATGGGGACCCATAGGTGGTTCAGTGGGAACAAAACCAGAAGGTTGTTTTGCTTTCTGTGAAGGCTCAGGCCTGGGGTTGTCATCTGTCGTATTAGGACAGCAAAGAACTAATCCTGAAGGAAGAATATTTTGCCTACACTGTATATGTCACTCCCTCTGTTTATGACCTGTTAACAGCACTGAACAAATTGTCAGGTGGCACTGGAACAATTTCCTAACACCACAGGTGACAGTCACATGCGACTGACCCCTTCTTCCACCCTCACCCTCTTCACGGCTCTTCCAGGTCAATAAGAATCTCTTCTTATGACCCACGGTCACATTTCATATTCTCAGCTGTTCTGCCGGGGAACATAGCGCCAAGGTTTGAAAGTAAACACTGTAACCAGAATTAGTTCAGAGAGAATCGCCTGTGTTTTTGTGGCCCTGGATAATGAGGCAATTTGTTCCCTGCTCTCTGCGAAGGATAAGCTTTGTGGTGGGTGGATGCTTTTTTGATGATGTAACAGAGCAGTTCAGCCAGTCTCTCTGTACCTCTGTTCCAGCATCATTTGCACAGTGGTGAGAGACTCAGTGGCAGTCGCTGCCTCCCCCTTGAAGTGTCATGCCGTCAGAACTCAGCAGGCCTGATTCTTGTAGTACAGTCTCAGCGAATCAAAAAAGATGAATCCTAGGCAGCGAGAAGAAAGCTACCAGGCCAATACCAATCAGGTTCGGATTCACATAGACTAAACAGCTCATGACCATCTCTGTAGGTTCAACAAAACTCACTGTGGGATGAGAGCGCTAAGCACAGAGAGTACTGGGAGTAGAGATGAAAAAAATGGATGTGCTCCTTTCCTTGAGGGTGTTGATAGACTGGTGCAGAGGGTACAGAGGCAGTGTTCAAGCTGATAAAGGGACTGTGGTCAGTATGGTGGTTGGTGAAAAGATGGAGATGATGAAGCCAACAAGACATGAGCCAAGCTCTAAAGAACCCCCTGAAGATCAGTAGGAAGAAAACTATAAAAAAGCAGATGGAGGAAAAGTGGCCTTCAAACCACTATCATCTGTGTGACGGGATGGCAGGAGCAAGATTACATAGCTGCAGCCTCCATCAGTCATGTATACCTCCTGTCCCTGGAGTCCCAGGAGTCCCAGGAGTCCCAGGAGTCCCAGGAGTCCCAGG
>JANHMN010000017.1:48674343-48686852 GCA_030674055.1 Rhabdomys pumilio
TGTAAATGTACACACACACACACACACACACACACACACACACACACACACACAGTGCATTCGGACCTAAAATGTTCTTAATCTAGAGACTGAGTAACACATGGCTTTTTCTTTGAAAACAGAGCAACCATGAGGGGTTTCCCTGAGCTCTCATCCAGGGGACTCCATCCCTGCTGCTTTTTAGTTTCCGGAGAGAATAGCAGACACATCTCTTTCAGATGCTACCTATGCTGGTTACCTACTACCCACCTCTCCTCATCCAACCCAGTCCACTTCTATTGAACATGGATGAAGAAGATACACTGGGAAATGTGCCTTCTGCCCTGCATGTATTCCAGGTCCGCGTCTGCCTTAACTTAGATGCTTGGAAGGTAGATTTCGGTGCTTATCTCTCTACAGAAACACCAACTCCCAAGTTCTGAGGTAGAGCATAAGAAAGTCATGTTGTTTGATACCATATAAAACAGTCATGGAGGAGTGTGTGCAGCTTGCCATCAAATGTCTCACAGGAAGTTTCACATGAGCAAAAGTATGAAGACAGAGTGAGGCTGAACTCTTGATCTGAATGGCATGGTCAGCTCTCTGCTTTCAGTAAGTACCACAGCAATTACCCTCTTTTCCTTTTGGGCTCTGCTTGTATGTAGGCTCAGAGCCCTGTTTTAATGATGGCCTCAGTCATTGAACTCACGTCTTCATGCCTGGGACACAAACACTTCCTTAACTGGGCTCTCTCCTCAGCTCTTAGGGAGTGTACAAAGCACTGTCTTGTACATACCACAGGGAACTCACAAAGAATGAGACATGGCCCTTGCCCTCAAGGAACAGGACTGTAAAATATCCCAGGAGAAACAAACACTAAAATGCAGGTCTTGCCGTTCGTTGCAGGTGGCATCAGAGTGCTAGGCTGACGGGACGAGGAGAGTTTGAGGGATGCATAGATGACATTTGTTGGCTGGCTGGATTATCACCATTAAGACCTCAGGTGAACGGATGAGGATAGCTCTGAGGAGGATGGAGAGGAAGATGAACATTAAAGAGAGATAAACAGAGGCAGAGATAGATAGATAGATAGATAGATAGATAGATAGAGAACTAAGACTGCAGAGGCTGACCTATCATTTCATACATCAAGAGTCTCAGTCAAAGGTCAAATGTCAATCTTAATATGGTCAAGTTTCCAGCTGTTGTGGGCTCTCTCTCTCTCTTGTTTGTACAAAGATAAGCAAGTATTGTGACATGCCCCCATCTTCTTGATTAGTTATTTAGAGATAAGGAAAAAATGCAGAAAGCTGGTGGTGACTTGGTTTCCCTTATGTGAGGACCAACTTTTCCTTATTATATATATATTTATTTATTTATTTATTCATTCATTCATTCATTCATTCACTTTACATCCTGATTACAGGCCCCCCTTCTTTCATTCTCTGCCTCACGTGCCCCCTTCCCTCTCCCTCTCCCTCCTACTCCCCCTCCCCCTCTCACATACAGGCACACACACACTCACACATACATATCCACACCCCTATCTGATGTCAGAATATACCCCATTCTTCTTTTGTTTCAAACTCTCCATAACCCTAAGAAGATTGTGGACTTCAGACTAAGACCTGTGGGCTACATCCTTGGTCTGTAGCTCTGAGCAGTTTGATGTGAAGAGCATAGTGACCAGCAAAGGATGAAGGTATGATGCACAAGCTGACCTCTGATGGCCTTGGTGCCACGTGAAATGAGTTAGATCTATGTGGGGGATCTGGTCATGGGACAAACGTGAAAGGTCAAGGTGTCTATCAGAATCCCAGCATGAAATAAAATTAGTCAGTTTGTAACAAAGATGCTGTCATGAAGAGGCTACCCACTGAAATGCAGGCATTTGTAAGTTGTTAGAATATCTGGAGACCAGTAACAAGGGAAAAGTATTGCTACTCTTAGGGCCAAAGAAGAAAAAAGAGAAGCGGGACTAGCTAGGCTTAGCATCATCTTGAACATTCTGCCAGGAGGAAGCTAGGGTCATCCAGAAAAGCTGCTACCCCTCCCCCTCCTATCCACTGAGGTCCTGGTGACACTTCTCAGGAGGTGACTTTACTAGGAATTTGGAGGACAGGCCGCTGGGGGATGGAGAGTGGGAGACTAGAGTAGGGTGTGGTACATTAGAGGGACCTTCCTAGGGCAGAGCCAAACAGGGGTATGGAAACAACAGAGAATAACCAGCGAGGGACTTAGTCAAATCTGCAGGCATAAGCAAGGTTAAGTGCGTGAGAGTGTGGGAACAGGACTGAGGATGTGGAGTGAGAGGCGACAAAGTCATGTGATGAATCCTGGGAAATCAGACTTTGGCGACCAAAATCAGGGTGTAGATCTGAGTTTATTGCCTAGCGCATAAGCTTATATACAGTGTTTGAGCCTATCTCAAATCCCTAAATCCCCGGCCAATCATATCTCACCACACAGTCACCGTGGCCCAATGAAAACCCTGCCTGATAAGGTAACAAAGAAGGAGCTTGTGGGGTGGACGTGGAGGGGGCGGTGGGGGTGGAGGATGTGGTGGAGCATCACCAGACATTAGGAAGTTGAAAATGGGGAAAGCAGCCATGGCTTTGGCCTTGGCCTCGGTTCCTTTTTGCTGTCTCACCGGCGTTCTGGGAGCCATCTTAGATCTAATGCCTTATGCGGCAGATCTGAACCTTTCTTTCGAGTTGTTGTAAGAACCTGTGCGCCTTGCTCTTCATTCCACCTTTTCCTTCCCAAGGTCGATTTCCACTTCTCCTACATGATAGGGGCTCAGGAAGGAGTCCACGACAGGGACTTCGTCAACGTGTACAGATGAGAGTGCATGTGTTGAAAACCACGTACAGAAGGAAAGTTGATGTTTCATAAAAAGATAAAGAGATAAAGAGAGTATGTTCTGTGGGTGTGTGGAGAGGTATGGGGGAAGGGGATGTCTCAGCGGGCCCATGCAGAGGCATCTCTTCCCCCTGAGGGACCAGTCACACACTGGTATAGCATAGAATAGTTTATTCAGGGCATGGAGAGGGGAGCCAGGAGGGAAGTAGAGGCAGAGAGAGAGAAGAAAAAGAAGAGGAGAAGAAGAGAGGAGAGGAGAAGGGGGGAGCGGAGGGGAGGGAAAAGGAGGGGAGGGGGCTGGCCATGACCACGTGGAGACAGGGGGAAGGGAAGGGGGAAAGTGGGAGGGGACAGAAAGAAGCTAGAGACAAAAGATCGAGAGAGAGAGAGAGAGAGAGAGAGAGAGAGAGAGAGAGAGAGAGAGAGAGAAGGGTGACAAGCAGCCCTTTTTATAGTGGGCCAGGCCTACCTGGCTGTTGCCAGGTAACTGTGGAGGTGGAGTTTAGACAGAATACTAACAAAAGTAGCCTGAAGTGGGAAAGGAACCTGAAGTGAGAAGGGAAGGATTTCTCTCATTTATAGAGACAGGTAGAAACAAAGGCTAATGAGGCCGCCCTGTTAGTTGTTCTAAGAAGTCTGACAGCAGCTCAGAACAGACCACTCCAGACCACAGGGTTCCAAGGGGGAGGAGGTTTATTCAGGAGATAGGGCAAAGGTGGGGAGAAGAAGGTGGAAGGATAAGAGAGAAGAGAAGTAGAGGCCGGCCATGACCACGTGGAGAGAGAGGAAGGGGGAAGGGGACAGAGAAGCAAGAGGGGAAGAGAGAGGGGAAGAGAGAGAGATTAAGAGAGAGGGGAGGGAGGAAGCAGCCCCTTTTATAGTGGGCCAGGCCTACCTGGTGGTTGCCAGGTAACTGTGGGGAGGAGCATACCTGGCTGTTGCCAGGTAACTGTGGACGTGGAGTTTAGACAGAATACTAACACGCCCCATGGCTCTTACCATGGGCCTGAGGGGACCTGTGCACTGTGCATTTATTCACCAGGGTCTCTGAGGTGGGCTAAGCAGAGCTAGACATTGATTTCTTTTTTGGTTTGAGACATGGCCCAGCAGCCCTGGTTTGCTCGTTGGCGGTGTTGTTTGTTGTTAATCTTAAATTTTTTTCCTTCACAGTCCGCCTCCATTAAATCCACAAGCCATTGTGGAAGGCAGGGTAGGACCCTAGGCAGGAGCAGAGGCCTGGGAAGAACTCAGCTAACTGGTTCACTCTCCATGGCTTCCTCAGTATTGTGCTTGCTTACTTACGTGTCCCAGAAATACCTGTCTCAGGAACCACACGGGCCACAGTGGACTGAACACTTCCTCATCAATCACTAATCAAGAAAATGCCGCCCTCCTTCCCCGACAGACTGGCCTACAGGTCAATGTGATGGAAGAATTTTCTCAATTGTGTTTCTCTCTTCCTGGATGATCCTAGCTGTGTCAAGTTGCCAAAAGGCTAAGCAGGAGATGAAGCTTAGTTTTAAATGTGCCCCATGCTCTGGCTTTTGTCTCCGGAGTGTTGCTGGAATCACAACTATGCATGCCACCACAGTGAGTCCCCAGGAAGTGCTCTCTAAGCCCTCCTTAGTTCTCAGGCACAAGGTTGTTTGATGTTTGTTGATTTCTAATGGTTTGCAAAGAAGGCACAGGAGGAAGTAAAAGAAAAGACCTTCGCAGAGATGACCCGCTGCTGTTGTCCCCCAGAAGGAAGAGATTCTCAGCTCTGTGTGTCCATTTTATTTCTACCTAAGGGGGTGGCGTCGGGATCATCTCAGTGACTTATTTTTTTTGTCACACCAGATTTATTGCCACCTTTGGAATAATTTCTTCTTTAGGTTTTTACATCAGTGATTCTCAACCTTTGGGTTACAACTCCTTTAGGAATGTCAAATGACCCTTCCACAGGGGTCACATATCAGATATTGTCCTTATCAGATGATTACATTTACAATTCATAACAGTAGCGAGATGACAGTTATGAAGTAGCAACAGAAACAATTGAACGGTTGGGGGCAGGGGGGAGGGTTCACCATAACAGGAGGAGCTGTATTAGGGCTGAAGCATTAAGAAGGCTGAGAAGCACTGTTTTAGATGACTGTATGAGATATAGAGTCTAAACATGAGTCTAGCAGCTCGTGTTTGGGAGTAGGAAATTTTTTTGTAGCTTGTCTGAACAGAGTTTTACTATATGGCTTTAACACGAAATAGCCAGAATCCTGTTGCTTGGGCATATGATACCATAAAGGTAGCCCAGTGACAGGATGACAGTTTAAGCATATTAAGATTTTTGAGAATTCATTGTCATGAAGTATATGTGGGCATCATTTGGGCTGGTTTTGTTTTATTTTGTTGTTTGCTTGTTTTGTTTGTCTTGGCTTTTGGGATGCAGACCTACTCTTTGTTGTGTGTTTTCTATGGTTGCTATCGCTTTAAGTGGCCAATTTGGGGGGTGGGGGGCTAGGGAGATGGCTTAGTGAGTTGAGCACTTGCCATGGGAGCATTTATACCTGAGCTTGGCCTCTCTGGGCATGGTGTGCACCTCTGGAATCCTGGAGCTCCCATGGTGAGATCTAAGCCAAACAGAAGAATCCTCAGGGGTAGCTAGTGAAAAACAGACCTTACACAGGAAAGAAGTCAGGCTTGACACCACAGACTGCCCTCTGATTGTCACAAGTGCTCTGTGGCATATGACTATGTACATGAAATGTGCACACACACACACACTTTACATATCTGGCTAGTCCATGCGATTTAGAGAATAAAGAAAAGTTAGTTAGTCAGATCTAAAAAAAAATTTATTAAAAATGCTGGTAAAGTTGCATTTCTAAAATATTATCATTTTCCTTATTCGTGTTCTTAAAGATACCATTATTAATTGGCATCTGGAAGTTAAATATGTTCAGAGAAGTGGGAGAGAGAACAGTATTAGAAGACACCAATTTTATTCTCTTATCTGACGTTATATCTTTTTTAAAGTATAAAGGAGATTAAATCAAGAAAAGGATCCCCGTAGTTTTGAGGATGGCATCAGAATTAGGTCATGTGACTGTGGATAAAGGACGCAGCCATACGGAGAAGATGAAAGAAAAAGTGTCCACCTGGATGTACGCAGTAATTCAGCATTGCAAAGTGATTTAACTTGATCTTGAGCTGACATTTTGAGTTCATCTTCGCTAGCCAAGCCTTTGAAGTTCCAGGGCGGCCCGATTTTAATACCGGGGTTTTCAGGAGCTTTCTAGCTAGGCCACTGTCTCCTGGAATCTTCAGGCTGTCGCTACAGATTTAGTCCTCACTGGGAGGAGCAGCTGTGCTTTATTTTGAAAAATAAAAACAAACCAACAAAAACGCACACATGGTAATTCTACCTACTGGCGCCTTTGTAAAGCCTAGACTTACCAATAGCTTACAGAAAAAAATGAACAAATAAAGTGTACCCTTGGTAGTACATTCAGTCTAGATTTTTCTTCTATTTCTAAAAGCATCTTTGAAGCACACCAAAAAGAATTTACAAGTTGCCATGCTTGCATCCCTCCAACTTAGATTCCTCACCCCCTGTGTTATAACAGAGGTCCCTTGCATGCATGGCAAATTTGTCCTGCTTCTTTTAATTTGATGGTCTATCAGCCTAGATGGATGATGGGCAGATAGACATCCAAAGTAACAAAAGTTAAAAGAATAAAACGAGGATCTTTTTATTTGGCTCGTAACTCAGCACAGACAAATCTGAACTTATAGATAATCAGTAGAATAAAAATTATAGATAAATGGGGATTCTGGCCTAACGGATAAAACTGAGAAAAAATATGTCTTGTTTTCAGGGGTGTTGAAAAGTGCGTAAATATTTCAGGAGTCCAGGTGTTGGAGTTTCTGCCTCAGGAGCCATTTGGGAGTGTCTTGAATTATTCAGAGTTCAGTGTCTGTTAATAGTGTGATTTATTTGAGGCTGAGATTTAAGGAGAACCAGAAGAAGAAAAACCAGGGCCCCTGAGTCAGCAGGAGAAAGGGAGCCATGCTGTATCATTTGGAACCATTGCTTTAGCTCTAGAAAATAACAGTTATAGCTCCAGACTCTTGACCTCAGCCCGCCCCCCGCCCCCCAAGTTGCAGACAAGACCTGACACATACCAGCTAAATAATCCTGAGGATTTAAGCCTCCAGGTGTTGTATTTATTCATTTGCAAACTGAGGGGCACTAATAGTACCCACCCACTTAGGCAGAGTCCTAGTCAAAAACTCAACTGAATGGCACCTAGTCAGCATATCACACAGCACAGAGAAAGGCTTTTATCTATACCAACACAATTAACTTATATTACCTAAGCTGTGTTTATTTATAGCAGCAGTCTGGAGCCCCTTCAAATGGAGTCAACTGGTTATTGCTCATCAAACAACTAAATACGATTTATCTTATGAGTCACAAGTACCTGCAAGAGGCGAAGTTTCCTGATCAAACTCATGAAGCTAAAAGGAGAGAACATGAGCCCACAAAGTGTAGTCATTAGATGCCATTTTTTGCCACAGTCCTTGGAGGAGCAATGAGAAATGCTCAAGTCTGGGCTAGGAAGGCAGAGAGGTATCTGCTGGGAGAAGAAGGATAGGGACTGCTGTGGCTGCTGTGGGGGTGACTCCTGGCTTAGGGCCAACAAACCAGCTCTCAGTTCTTTGGAGGAAAGTACATATAAGCTGAGGAAGTCTCCCCTCCCCTCTACTCCCCTCCCCTCTTCTTTTCTTTCTTTCTTTCTTTCTTTCTTTCTTTCTTTCTTTCTCTCTTTCTCTCCTTCTTTCTTTTGAGTGCAAAACACACACATGCACGCACGCGCGCGCACACACACACCTAAGAGTGGCTTCACATTTTCATTCACCCTCAGAAGATGCACACAGAGCACCTGCTGGGTGCTCATCCTGACACACCACAGCTTGCAGCAATGAACAAAGCAGATAAGAACTGCCTGTCTGAAGACTGCATGGCCGTGCAGGAAGTCAGGCAAGAAATAAGATAAGTACATAGTTTGCAAAGCGGTTATGAAATAAATGGCAGGGAGAAAAATGAAGCAGGCAGAAGAAATAGGATGTGTTAAAGTGGGGGTGGGGGTGCACTCGTAAGAAGGGTGGCTAGGGTAGACGTCAGAGAGATGCTTCAGTGAAGATCAGGCGGTGGCAAGCGTGCAGTGCATGCTGGAACTTGGAGTAGGAATATTCAAGGCAGAGAGAACAGACTGTAGAGGACTCAGCGGGCTCAAGGGGCAGCCAGGAAGCAGGTGTAACCAAACAGAGTGAGTCAGAGGAGAACGGTGTAAAAGAGGGTTGTTTTGAAGACTCCCAAATGAGGGAGACCCTTACTCAAGTCTCTGGAAGTCGCAAACACCCACAAACTCCAAGACACTGTACCTGGATGCAATCAGCAGAGGTTTATTAGGGAAGAGAGCTGGCAGCCAGAGTTCAAACTGCACACTCTCGCAGGTGTACAGTTTGACCCCGAGTGGTGGGCTAAGGAGCTTTTTATAATAAGGGGTAGGGAAAGGAAGGAATTTTCACGCGGTTACACATGATTGGTTGTTTTATAAATTTTGAACTCAGCAAGCTGTAACACTGGAAAAGACCTCAAAGGAGTGTGTGGGGGGGAGAGGTAACCAAGATCAGTGGAAAGTTAGCTAGTTCTTAGAACCACCCAGATGTCTTGCATCTTTCTTTGTGGCCAGGAATGTGTCTTTCTGCTTTGGGCCTACCCCACCCACAGGTGGATTTTCTTTCCTGAGGCTTGAGGAATGTATCCGGGGCAGTGAAAGGCCTGGAATCTTACATTCAGTTCTGCTTTCTTGGAACTAGTGAGCCTGTATATATTTTATAAAATGGTCTTTATAATTTTTCACTCTACAGTTTCTTCTAGAAACCTTGAAGGATCCTGGGGAACATGGGCTCCTCCTCTTCCTCAGAGTTAACAGTTGAGAAGCCCTGAGTGGTGGCACCCTTAACAGAGGTGTCAGCAGTAGGAATCTTCCAGAGGACAAGAGCAAGAAGGGCTCAGTATTCACAATGGGATGAGAAGCTAATGGTTTGTGTGCTAACCTCTAATGTCTTAGTCCAAACAGAGAGGCTGAGCCCGTAGCTCAAGTTTTACATAAGCTCGTAGATTCAGCCGTGAGGCGTTTTGTTACTTAATTGCTCCCAGGCTTGGGAGTATTGGAGCACCTGCGAACACAAGAAACTATGCAATCCACTGACTCTGCACAGACGCTCTTGACTAATTACAGTTTAATCTGCACTTAAAATCTCTGACCCATCTCACATCAGACCTCAGCAACTCTGGGCACTGCAGACTACCAGTGGATTCCCATTGTGACTGGGTGGCTGACTGGGGGCTGTTGCTTCCCATTGTGATTCAGTGGCTGACTGGTGACTGTGGCTAGTTCCCACTAGCCAGTGTCCCTGGACTAGAGCTAGCTAAGGAAAAATTCAAACTCAAAGTATAGGCTTGTAGGGGCAGGTTACTTACCTGTCGGTATGCTAGAACTCCTTACCATTAGTAGCTTGGGACCAAATGTTCAAATACATGAGTCCATGGAGTACATTTCTACTAGAAATCTACTGGTTTCATACCATGACAAAAGTTGAAAACGCCCAAGTTCAACTATCACAAATAGCTGAGTATTTGTATATTAATTTTAAGCATCCATTTGTCTTCCAAAGGTTCCCTTTCCCTTATCTGGCTGTGAGTTAGGATCTACCAGCTCAATAAATCTAAAGGTCAAATTCAGTTTGTGGGATATATGCTACTTTTACACATCCAACAGCTCTCTCTCTCTCTCTCTCTCTCTCTCTCTCTCTCTCTCACACACACACACACACACACACACACACACACACACACACCTTACTTAGTTCTCTGTAAAGGCTGACTATAATGAACAGAAAGGGGAGAGATATTTGTCCAACAAGACTACATTTAACAGGGTAAATGTATGTAGGGCTTTGAGAAGATCCAAAGTGGTAAGAGATATCTTCAGAAGGAGCCAGCGGCCCTGCCTTACCTCCCGATCCGGATGAGTCCATGAGCCCCAAGCTGTCTTCCATTCAACCTGTTTAAGTCTTGAGACTAGTAAAGACTCAGTTTTCTGTTCTACAGTAGGCAGCCAGTTCACACGTATGAAATCAACCAGTTTTATCCTTCTGAATAGTCTAATTCTTTCAGTTTCTTTTAACCTGGCTTTAACATGTATTTTTAATACTTCTACTTATGAGAAGTATAATGTACTTAATAATATTTATTAGCCCTTGGTTTGGAAAGATGGCTCAGCAGCTAAGAGCTCTTTCAGCTCTTGCAGAGGACCTGGGCTCAGCACCCACAGGGTGGCTCATGGCAGGCTATTAGTCTAGTTCCAGGAGATCCTATACTGCCTTCTGGAGTCCATGAGGCTGTGTATACCTGTGATACATATACAAAACTTATACAATACATAGACACAAAAATTTAAGAATAGAAGTGACTAAATAAAAATTAATCCACTTTCCAGTTGTCGATGTAGCTCAGTTGGCTGGACTTCCAACTTTATCCTGGTATGAAACCCCAACATCTTCAGTCGAAGTCTGTGGTGGTTTGAATATAAAGTGCTACCCCTGCTACAGTCTTCTATGCTTACAATGTGTGAGGTCCTAAGGTCAGCTCTTAAAAGTTATCTTTCAAGCAGACAGCATAGTCATACATGTTAAACCTCCATTATCTCCAAAGACAACAATGCCACAGCCATTCCCCGTCTGTACCAACTATTTATAGTCACAGTCTCAGGGGCATTCTGCTAGACAGAGGCATCAGCTACTTCCATCCAGTTAGCTAAATTCCTTGTTTATATGTCATTTTTTTTTTTATCTTGCTATTTCTTATTTATTATCCTACTTTTCCTAATGGGTATGGCTTAGCACCACTTTTTTTTTGGTAAGAAATATGTGATTCTATATTGAGATTTATTTCAATGAAAAATTGGTTAAATGGGATTTATTTCTTACCAAAGACCTTAGCAATGCCAGATGGCTCAAATTTAATATATTAAACTGCAGTTTTAGTATGAGCTACATCAGAACATGCACACACATAGAACCTAGAATCATAAGCTAAGATCCATTCAATAGAGAAAGACAGATGGACAGCCCTATTTTACATTGAACCAGTATGAGAAGATTTATGAGGGAAATATTGTAATATGAGGAGCCTTTTCTGCATAGAAAGAAGATGCCAGCTGACTACTTTTGTAAAGGACCAAGGGTTTGGTTCCCAGCACCCACATGGAAGCTCATAATGGCCTTTAACTTAGATCCAAGGAATCAGACGCCCTCTTCTTGCCTCTAGGGGCATTGAACACATGTAGTGTACATATACGAATGGAGACAGACATTTATATTACATAAATAAATAAATCTTTTAAAAAAACAGTCAGCAGGTCTTGGGTACCTCCACTTTCCCTCCAGTGTCATGGAAGCCAAATCCCAGTTAGTGAAGGTAAGAAACCCACACTGAAGACAGTGAGATGACATCATCAGGTTGCTAGCAGCCTGAAGGCTTTCAGAGAGGACACAGCAGCGCCTCCTGTAGGATGATTTGGTAGTAATGGAAGAGGTGGTCTCTTTGAGGATATCCTTAGATGGTCGCACACTGTTGCATATTTCCTTACAGTGGCTACGTTGTTTAAGTTTATAACGAAGGGGAAACATACAGCATTTCCAGTGCACAGAACATCTTGATTGGTCCGCTTATTATAGCTAAACTGAACCACTGTTTTAATTCTCTTGAATAGGAAAAGAAAAGATAAATTTCCATGTTTAAGTATAGAGCCGTTTTGTCACTTTGGTTCCATTCATGCTACATGCCTATGTTAATATCCACAGCATGTATATGGTCACAACCCTAAACTGGGCTCAGGACAAACAGATCCTGCTAACTTGTAGTGCTGGTTGCTGCGGGACTTCAGAATTCATCCTAACAATGTCCGAAACAAATTCATCAGAGTCAGCTCATGTACTGAACTTGATTTCAACTCTCAAAACTTGACTAAATATTGACGTTTCAAATGCCTTGTTTATTGATATTTTTCCTCTGTCTCTTAAAACTTTATCCCAGCTGACATGCCCCAACCCTGATGATAGGTATTTGCAAAGTTCAGATAAAAATATATGAATTCTCAGTATCTAATCCAGTTAAAGATAAATGACCGAGGGATTAACATAAATCCCATTCACAGCGCCAGTGATATCCCAAATCTTCTAATCTCTGCAATAGAACCACTGGCAACAAGGCTCTGTGGTGACAAACAGACTCCTAGCAACCCTTCCTCCAAGGAAATCCCATTAATCCAAACACCCGTGAACCTAGGTATCACTTCGCTCCAAGAAAACTAGCACCCAATTCTTGAATAAAGCATGTTACAAAAAGTGTTTACTGCAGCTGGAAAAATGACTCAGTACTTAAGAGCACTTGCTATGTTTACAGAGAACCCAGTACCTATGTCAGGCAGTTCATAAAGGCCACCTTTTAACTCCAGCTCCAGAGGAAATAATGCCTTTGTCAGTCATCCATGAACACCCGTGTTGGTATTTCTCTCTCCTCCCTCTCTCCCTCTCTCCCTCTCTCCCTCTCTCCC
>JANHMN010000017.1:48694618-48714031 GCA_030674055.1 Rhabdomys pumilio
GGGATAACCTCAAAGAACACACCCTGATGGGCAGGGCTTGGTCGATTGGTGTGTGCGTGGCCTGACAGGGTGGGACGACCTGGGCTGTGTGTGTGTGTGTGTGTGTGTGTGTGTGAGAGAGAGAGAGAGAGAGAGAGAGAGAGAGAGAGAGAGAGAGAGAGAGAGAGAGAGAGGTAGGCTGGATAGCCTGGGCTACATGGAAAGCCTGGACTGAGTTAAGATTAAACCAGTCTGCACTGGGTTCTGTGCAAGGCTGATGTGTGCCAGCCTGGGCTGTTTGGAGAAAGTTGCACGACAGCCGGGATGTGTAGAGAGATGTCTGGGGTAGCCTAGGCTATGTGCGTGGGTGGGGTGGGGAAATGGGACATCCTGGGCTATACCGGAAGGATACATGACACAGGCTTTGCTGTGAGGATGGGGGTATGGGTCAGCCTAGCCTATGTCGGGGAATGAGCGAGACAGCCTCAGCTACACAGAGGAAGCTGTAGGGCAGCATGGGCTATGTGAAGAGGGGAGAAACCCTGGGTTATGTGTGTGTGGGGGGGAGGTAGAGGGAAGAAGCAGGACTGGCATAGCCTTGGCTACATGTACAGGGGCGTAGGACAACCTGGGCTACAGGGAGATGCTTGCTGGACCACCCTGGCTATTCATCTTGTGATTTCTCTGTGTAGCTGAGGCTGCCCCATTTTTTTCTGCTATCTCACCTCTCAGGTTGCTTTGCTCATTGCCCAGGCTATCCACATTGATCAGGCTGTCTACATCTCAATCCACATTACCCCAGGCTTTGTAGTTTCTCCCTCCCTCTAGCCCAGGCTGTCCTATGGAGTGAGGGGTGGGGCAGCCTGGGCTATAAGGAGAGACACAGGGGATAGATAGCCTTTGTTACAAAGAGAAAAGACCCAAGGTCTGCCGACCTGGGACAGCCTGTGAAAAGTAGACAAAGACATGGGGTAGCCTGGGCTACATGAAGAGACACAGAGAACAGCCTGGTGTATGCAGGCATGGAAGGGGGTAAGGTGATGAGTGGGACAGCCTGGGCTATGTGTAGCCAGATGTGGGATAGCCTGAACTACACTCAGGGAACACGCCCACACCTGTCAGTCACAGGAAGCCCTGCCCCTGTAACCCAGAAGTGACTCCACAGAGGCCCAGCACCCTTACCACAAGCTGCACTTACCAGGATCACTCGGAAGCCTTTCAGGCGCAGGGTGAGCAGGGCCAACGCCAGGCCTAGGGTGGGGCCCTGGATGACATCAGGGGTTGCCCATGACATCGGTGGGGTCACAGAGAAGTCACGGGGTCACCGGGAACTCAGTGCAGTCCGTGGCCATGACGGGAACCACAGCATCCTAGCCGCTTCCTGGGTCCTGAGGCTGGGGACAAAATGCCAGCCAGGCCCTACCTCCCCCCGTCCACATGTGAAAATAAAAAAAAATGGCAGCCAAGGAAGGAATGGGAAGTCCTGTCCTCACCTGTCAGTCACCCTCAGCCCCGCCCTCATAAACCTTGGTCCCAGGCACCATGGGAAGATGGGAGAGGTCAAAGGTCACACCACACACACTTGTCACTCGACCCTGTGATGTCACTGTCACTTCATGTCAGTCAGAGCCCAAGCCCCGCCCACCAGCACTGAGTTTAAGCTTGGAATCAGGCTCTGCTGTTCTGATTGACAGCCCAGTGTCCCGAGTGATCCCCATGACCCCTCTGCCTCCTGGTGATATCACAGGGCTGCACCCCAACCCAAGCAGCCATTGGCCACACCCTCCACTCACCTGGCAGATCAGTTGTGAGCTCAAGAATTTTTGACTCACCCATGTTTATGGTTGAGAAGAAGATTGAGCAGGTGGAGGTGATTGCAGGAGTAATAAGAGTTAAAAATGGCTGTGGCACAGGATAGCCCTGATGCCATGTTTACAGATTTATTACATACAGTGGTCGAGGCAAATGTAGCCCAGCAAGATTGAAAAGGAGTTCTCAGTGGGAGTTTTATCTGTGATCAAACAAGGCCCTGATGAACCATTTCAGGAATTTGTAGACAGGTTGCCAAAAGTGCTGGTAGAATTTTTAGAAACCCTTAAGCAGGAGTTCATTTTGTTACTCAATTGGCTTATGAGAACGCTAACTGCAGTCCAAGTCATGCTTTCACAGCACTGAGGTGATAAGGAATGCTCTAGGTATGGGGGCATTGGTCATTTTAGGAAAGACTGTCCAAAATATAGAGGCACAGACAGACAGCAGACTCACTCCCCTGGAGTCTGTCCTCAGTGCAGGAAGATAATTGGCCCAGGCCTCAGGAAATAGGCTCAGATTAAGAACATTTGCATTTGAATTAAGATAAAGCTCAGAGTGGGCTCAGCAGAAGCTGGTGTGACATTCCTTTTGTCATGATCACCCTGACCAGCCCCTAGAGAGGTGTTTTCTGGAATTTGTTTCTTGTCTTGCTTCTTCCTTGGGGTGGAAAGGTCAGCTCAGTCCCAAAGACATTCAGAACAGACAGTTTATGGGCCAGGAGTTATATAATCATCATGCTGGAGCAATTAAAATTATGACTGCTTCCCTCAATGGCATAGCTGTGCCTGCTACAAGGGACTGGTAATTCAATTAATCTAAAACAAAGTTCAGATTTAAGACTTATAAACGTGTGGGGCATTACAGCCTCACTTACCTACTCCAGCTGCCATTCCAGGAAATGCAGATAGAATTATTATACTGTTCCTTTACATCCTGGTGAAGATGAGAGGCTTACATTTAGTGAGTATGCTTGTAATTTTTGAGAACCCATGAAGTGATATCACCAGAAAGTTTTTCCTCAAGGAATGGCAAATAGCCTTAGATTATGTACAAAATTTGTTTTTGCTTTAATACAAGAAGTTAAGAGTTTGAATCTTTCAGTGTATATTATTCATTGTGTAGAGTGAAAAATTATGAAAATCATTTTTATAGAATATAAGTATATAGATTCTTCTTAAGTTCTTTTAGGGACAAGGGAATTTTCTTTGAAACAAGCCAGGCCAGTTTCAGGAACTGGCTGTAAAGAATGAAAGTCATCCAGGTGGAGAAACACAATGACTGGGCTGTGGCTCTGTGGCTGAGCAAGTGAGAAATAGTTAATAAATAGCTGGTAAATGACAGGGTAGGGCACAGTGATGGTAAAACCACATTTTTGAGACGAATGAGTGTACAGAGTAATTCTTCACAACTATAAACCATTTAGGGTGGGTTTCTCTGGAATGTTTCACTATTTTTATGTTATGTATCCTTGGCAACCCCTCACCCCCTCCTCCCTCCCCTGGTTTGTGGTTTTATGCTTTAAAAGACCCCTTAGCCCATCACTCTTGGCCAAACCCTGCTCTTGAGAGAGAGCTCGTGGTTTGACCGCCGGCCAATTTCCCTGATAAAGCCTCTGCTGCCTGCATCCAGGTATGGTGTCTTGGAGTGTATGGGGGGTCGCGTCTTCCCGAGACTTAAGTGAGTGCCTCCCTAATTTGGGGGTCTTCAATTGTATGGTATTTTATTAGTTGATCTCTCTGAAGGAGTTTTAATGCAAGCCTTCACTTTCATACAACAAACTTTAAATTTTTGGGGAATGCTTGTTGCTCCAGAAAATATTCAAAGGCAGAAAATATTTACAGACAGCTCACCTAATGGGAAGACAGTATATATAATTGGGTCACATGTTCATTTTCTTAAGTTTTCCCCTGCTTCAGCACAAATAATTGAATTATGTGCTATAGCCACTGTTTGAAATGCTGAAAAAAAATCAAGCTTTCAACTTGTATACTCATAACCAGTGTATAGCTCATGGTTTATAATTGCTTGAAATTGTTCCTTTTTAAGATATTGCTAATTCTCAAATCTTACAAATACAGCTTAATTTAAGAAACATGTACTTTTCCTGAACTTTATAAGACATTTAAGAGCTCATACTGGATTGCCTGGACCCCAGGGCAATGCCACAGCAGATTTGTATACCAGGCAGATTATAAGCTTTACAGAAACAATTGGCCATACAATCTTATTCTTTACATCATCAAAATAGTAATACTTTGAGACAATAATTTTGTATTTCTAGAGAGTGTGCAAGTCAAATTGCAAAAACTTGTTTCTCAGTGTCCTCAATTTTTTCATAATGATGTTAATCCTTGAGGATTTATACCTAATCAATTATGGCAAGTGGATATTACTCATTTTTGATTTTAGAGAATTAAAACATGTACATGTGACTTGACACCTTTTCAGGCTTTCTTGTTGCAACTGCTTTTAACAGGAGAAGCAACTAAAAATGTAATTAGTTATTGTCTACATTATCTTTCTATACTTGATCTTCCAAATCAGATTAAGATAGATAATAGAACTGCCTATTGCAGTCAGACATTTGAGATGTTTTGTTGACAATTTAATATTACCCATATTACTAGGATTCCTTATAATCCTCAAGGACAAGATATTGTGAAACAAGTAACATGGAACTTTAAAATAATATCTTCATAACTTTGAGTATGGGAGGAGCAGCTATTGGTCCTTCTGCCCTGGTTTTGCAAGAAACTCTAAAAAATTGGCTTTTAAAAAACAAAAGAGTGGGAGTTATACCCCCAGAAGGGGTCCCCTAGAAATACTCTCCATCATGCCTTGTTTGTTCTCAATTTTCTAAAACTGGACGCTCAGGGCAAATCTGATGCGGATTGCCTCTGGCACCCTGAGACTAATAAAAGTCATGCCACAGTTATGTGGAAGGACCTTCTTACCTTTAAATGGAATGGCCCAAACCCAGTTCTCATATGGGGCCGAGGAGCAATACGTCTGTTTGATGGCTGTCAGAAAGATTGGTGAAATAGATACTTCTACAAAGCCAGACCCAACTGTAGATAAAATGGATAACAATTGAGATCCAGAGAGGAGAGATCTCCCTGAGAATTCCCTTCCTTTTTCCTTTCCAGATAAAAATTAGCCACCCATGGTGATTGCTGTTGGAGGTTATGTTTCTGATGCCTCTGGACGTGTACTACTCAGAACTTCAACCAGCCATTGACAAGAACATTGAACAGCTAGAGATTGGCATCACAAATCTGGAAAAATTCCTCATCTTTTTTTCCTTCAGCAAGGGGGGCTCTGTGCCACCCTCAAAGAGGAATGCTGTTTTTATACTGACCACACCAGGGTAGTTAGAGATAGTGTGGCCAAGATCAGAGAGAGATTAGAATGGAAAGAAACATCAAGAACAAGAAAAACTGGTTCTCTGCCTCTCCTTGGCTTAACATCCTCCTCCCTTCCATCCTGGGTCCAGTGGTTTGTCTACTTCTCCTTTTGGCTTTCAGCCCTTGGGCCTTTAACAGACTCACTGGCTTTGTAAAACAATAAATTGACTCCATGACATCTAAACCTCTACAAGTACATTATCATAGACTTGATCTGACTGATAGAGGTTTGGCTGAGCCTTGTGATAACATAGCTCCTTTAGGAGCTGCATAGAACTCAGATCTATGTATGTTGGTTCAGTATGGCATGGACACAACATGGGTACCTGCAAGGAGTGCGTGACAAGGTACCACAGGGGGAGGACCCAAATTGTCTGCTTCTGAGTTCCCTGAAAAGCAAACCCAATTGCATAGAGGTTAGTGTTGATTTCTTGTCTCAAAGCATCAGGCTAGGACCCTTGATATCCTATGTGGCCCATGAGACAAATAACCCTCTCCTCCCCCAAAAGACACCACTACAAATGATACTTGGAGGATCAGGTCAATACTTTCCCCCTCTGGTTAATGCCCATTTATCTGCCAATAAAATTTCTTAATGACCGAATTTGCCTGCCAGCCTCATTTAAAATTGTTAAAAGGGAGCAGATGTCAGGAGCCAAACCCAGGAAAAAAAATCTCCATCAACGGTGATTGAACATTTTGCTGGATATAGTAGTCATGGCTGAAGTCTATGATCTCTCAAGATTTCAAAAGAAAAAAAAAAACAATTTTCTAGGTCCTTCTTTATTTTAGAGTTTTAGTTGAGAAGTCATGAGTAATTCTTATTAGTCCTCCTTTATATGTTACTTGATCTATTTCCTTTGAAGCTTTTAAATTGCTGTCTTTGTTCTGTATATTTAGTTTTTTGATTATTATGTGGTATAAGTATTTTGTGTGTGTGGTTCAATCTGTTTGGTATTCTGTACACTTTGTGTTCATTCATTGACATTTACTTCTTTAGATTAGGGAAGTTTTCTTGTATGATTCTGTTGAAGATATTTTCTCATCCTGAAAATGGTAATAAACAGTATGTAAAAAATTATGTAGATGATAAACGTAGAAAAAAAAATGATCCACAAATGCAATCATCACCAACAGAATACAAGAAATGGAAGAGAGAATCTCAGAAGACTCAGTGGAAGAAATTGATATACATCAAAGTCAATGAAAACTACACAAATTTTCTAACATAAAACCTCAAGGAAATTTGGTACACTATGAAAAGATCAAACCTCTTAATAATAGAAATAGAAGAAGAAGAAGATTTTCAGCTCAAAGTCCCAGAAAATATTATCAAGTCACTTTCAAAAATATGTTACATGAAAAATTGGACAAACCACAGTAAACTTGGAAATTTTATGAAATAATGGTACAATGTTATTTTATACTAGTTTGAATTTTGTTTTTGTAGAAGATAAATCATTTTGTATATTATTTATTTGTAAGTTGTTGGGCTGCAGTCTACACAAGGGCATGTGGGCGTGGGTCCTGTTGTATTGAGTTGTGGTCCTGCATATCTGCAACAAAACGGGCTGGGGCTGCAGCTCAGAAAAGCAGAGCCATGAGAATTGGAGTGTTTACTTTACACTGAGCAGGGCAGACATTGGGCTGTGAGAAGCCACAGGGCTCCACTCCCTGGACAGGGCGAACACAGTTTGACATCATGTGGGAACTGGAACTCTTGAGTTGAAGATCCCCAGGCCAATGTGGTGACTGGGGAACAACTGACAACTTTTGGGCTGTCTGGCACCTCTGAGAGGCAGCAAAAGGACTGAGACAAGGGTTGAGGATTAGGAGTAAGATCTGGATCAACCTGCAGCTGAAGGGGCTAGGAGGAGAAGATGAGCTCCAGCAATTTCCCACAGGGAGTTAGACTTTTGGTCAGGGTGAGTCTCTTGGCTGGGTCTTTGCTGGGGCTCTGTGGCTGGAACATAGAGAGGTCATCAGTAGGAGGTTAGCCAGCAACTCAGTAGTTGAAGACCTTCTCCACAGTTCCCCACACCAGACCCCCAAAAGGAGAGGTAGTCCAGAGTCTTAATATATGGTCTTAAGGTCTTTATTGTGATGGTGGAAAGTAGATAAAGCTATACACCGTATTCTCAGAGCAGGCCTGAGGTTAAATAATTTTTGCTAAGAGGAGGGTGTGAAAAGAAATGCTTAATTGGCTATGCCTTCTGGCCTTTAAGTATCTCTTGAATATGGAGATGTCTTGAGGCTCTGTGGCCTGTAGTCAGCCCTCTACTGGTGCTTCATGACTGATGAGCACAAACTTCACTTTGGAAGGGGTTGTGGGTGGCTCAGCTATGTGAAAGGAGCCAGGGGTCTCAGGAGCAATGCCAAACTTCTAATGTCCCTTTAGGGTCTCTGGGGTTCAAAAAATGCTCAACAAGTTAACCAGCTGCCTCTCACAGCAGACCACCCCACAGTAAGTCACATACAGATATAAGTTATAGATAGCTGATTAGAAGGCTAAGGCAGCCAAAGATAATTTATTGCAGGACATAGAACATTCCAGTTTTACATATACACTGAATGTGTAACTAATCATCCAGCCTTGTGGGGTGTATTATGCTTTGCTGCAGTTTAACCTGACAATGTCTGTGAATACTCCTCAAAAACTAAATCATAATTTGAGGTATTTTAAGTACAACTTATTTCCATTAAAATCTGTGCCTCATGACCTTCAATGAGTACTTTTCGGGTCTCATGAAAATAATATAACACTTGGGGATAAAAATACAGCCTAATATCCCTGCACTAGAGGCCAAGACGGAGAAGACTTCCACAGCCACCATAACATTCCCCTTAGTACTGTGGTAAACAGGGAGAAATGCAATCCATACACTGCAGAACACCAACATACTGAATGTCAGAAACTTGGCTTCATTGAAAGTGTCTGGTAGGTTTCTGGCCAAGAAAGCTACTGTGAAGCTCCCTATGGACAGAGCCCCAAGGTATCCTAGGTTGCAGTAGAAAGCTGTGGCTGAACCCTTGTTGCAAACAATCGTGGTCTGACCATGTTCAGAATGTGCATCTTCATCCACAAAAGGAGGAGAAGTTACCAACCATATTCCACAGAAGATAATTTGTATAAGTGTACAGATGGGAATGATAGATTTGGGTGACCCTGATTTAAGAAATCCTCTCATTCTTCTTCCAGGAGTTGTGATCTTGAAGGCCAGGATTACTGTAATGGTTTTGGCCAAGATAGTAGATACAGCCACTGTAAAAGCAACACCAAATGTGGTCTGCTGCAGAATGCAGGTGGCTGTGTTGGGCTGACCAATGAAGAGAAAGGAGCAAAGAAAGCAGAAGGTGAGGGAGATGAGCAGTATGTAGCTGAGAGTACTGTTATTGGCCTTCACAACAGGAGTCTTTCTGTACTTCACAAAAATCACAAATACAAGTGTGGTGATAGTAGAAAAGCACAGGGCCATGCATGCCAGTGTCATCCCCAAGGGATCTTCATAAGACAAATATGTCACAGTTTTTTGGAGGCAGTGGGTTCTTTCTGTGTTGGCATACTGATCATCTGCACACTTTATGCATTGATCAATATCTGGAAAGAAATTCAATGTGGTATCAACAAACTGCTGTGAATTTTTCATGTGCCACTCCTCTTGCACTCACAAAGAAGTAAGGCACTGGTAAATTTAAGTCAATTTTTCTTGGGACAATTGAGGGCAATATATAAAGGGCTACTAATTTGTAGATTTTTGCCCCCTTATTACATTAATGAGTACATTTCTCATTTAGTATCAAGCAAATAAGTCAATATTGTCTTCTTTTGTCATGTGTATTCATGACACACATTTTCATTTCCAAATTTATACAACATATATATTTTCATGTATATTTGTTATGGTATGGTAATTTAGGCTGAAATTTCACAAAGGCAAGTATTTATTTCTCATTGGTCAGTTTTCATAGTTCCTGAGAACCAGGATGTTTTTCTGTCTGTTGGATGTTATTAGTCTTTTATCAAATGTCAGAAGACATAAATTAAGTTTCTACAAAACATACGAAGAACTGTGAGGCTTACATCATTCAGTTTAAATGCCACACCAAGTAAAAATCTTCCAAGCTTATACCTTAAAAACGTCATCTTTTCATGGATTAATTTTTGTTTTTTAACTTAGCACAAACTAAATTCAGTTTTGAAAATGGAATGTGAAGAAAGAAAAGGTTTCTATAAAACTGGGCAATAGGCATATTTGTCAGTGTACATTCATAATTACCATTTTTTTGTAAGAAAATCTAGATACTGGTGGATAGTGCCAACATGGGAAATAAGTTGTAAGTTATATAAACAAATTAAACAAATGACTTATAAGGAGCAGGGTAGTAAGCATCTCTATAATCTCTGTTTCAGTTTGCACATCCATAGTCCTGCCTTGAATTTTTTTTATAACTTCCCTTTATGGTAAACTGTAAACTATAGGCAATGTAAATTAGTTCCAAAGTTTCAGCTTTCATCAAAGGTATTTTTTAAAATAATGAAAGATGATTACTGCATCACCTTTGGAAGGCATTATCTAACATCAATTTTGGTAGAATATGAAGTTCTTTTATATTACACCATAGAATCTGTTCATATTCTATAATGTGTTTCATTGTAAAGCATGTAGTCTTCAAAACTACCCCAAGTAAGATTATTTGAAAAAGATAAAAAAAGATACTGATGTTGTATTCCATGTTTCTTGTGGAGCATGCTCTCCCTAAATGTAAATAATAAATACTACCACAGAAAACATTAAATATTTTTATTTTAGTTACAAACAATAGATAAAGCTTGTTCAGCTTCCCAGCTTTCCTGTCCCAGATTTTTAAAGTTACCAATAGTGCTTTGGGTAGGAATAAGGCCACATGGTCCATCTCCCACAAACTTCAATATATCTGATAGTGCTATCTCAATTCAGTTCACATTTAGGTGGTCATGGTTATGAGTCTTTATGGGTGCAGTTTCCAATATTACCAGAGATGTTATATTACAGAAAACTTCTTGCTCTCCTGGCACTTTCAATCCTCTCCTGCCTCTTCCATATTTTTCCCTGAGCCTAAGGTTTTAGAATGTTTTGTAGATATATCTAGCATTGGGACTTGTCTCCACAACTCTGCAGTTTGATTGATTGTGTTTGTTTGTAATTGAGTACATTTGTTGGCAAGAGAATTTTCCATGATGAGAGTTTCGAGAATACACTTATCTGTGTGTATTACCACAAATACTTATAGTTCGATTTTAGAAATTACTAGGTTGGTTTATTAAATTAGTGGTTGTAAATTGTCACACAATAAATATGGTTTTATTATTGCCGATTAGTGAGATAAATTTTCAATACCAGGCATATTATCTGTAATGTTGGCATATCTTATATCTAGTTAGGGAAATGTTGATCTGGACAAAGATATGTGTTCTGTTGCTGCATCTTTATGGGATATAATACCATAATAGTAAATGATGTGGCTCAAACATTTAATTGGGTTAGGACTGTTTTCTGTCTTACTCCTTTGGAAGTTTTCATAATGCCACCTGGTACCATTAGATATGGTACTTAGGGAGGGCACACTTGTGTTAGTTGTAGCTCAGGTGTATCAGGGTCTTTCTCTGAAGTATATGGTACTTTCCTCAGTAGAGATTTACATTCAAACTCTTGGGGAAATAAGGGAAATCAGCAATAATCAATGTATTTTTGGAATTCCTTTAAACAGCATTGATAAACATCTCTAAGAAGGTTTCTCACATCTACTACTGGTGTTTTGATCAGGTGAACTTTTGCTGTAGAATGAATCATTATCATACCAGATTAGTAAAGTTCATTAAAACTATATGTGTTGTCTTTATCAAGGAAAAGCACAGCAATTAGTTGTCTAATTCCAAATAGTTATCTCTGAAAACATGTATGCAAGTAATGTTATATGGACTGAGAAGGTTATAATTAGTAATTTGTTGTATAAAGGTGTACATATAATCAAGCTTTGAATAACTAGGAAAAAATGGAGGCCGTGAACTAGAAGGAGAAGATCAAGGTTTATATGATAGGTTTGGAATAAGAAAATTAAGAAAATAAATGTAATTGTATTTAAATCTCAAGAATTATTTTAAAAATTTTGTATTTCAACATCTTTTTAAGTTTCATAATTTTTAAATGTTATATGAATTGTGATTTTGCCTGTATTTAGGTCTTTGTATGCCACATAACTTTAGGTTCCAAAGAATATATCATATTGCATTAGGATTGTGATACATTCATGTATATACGTATGTATGTATGTATGTATGTATGTATGCACATATACATATATGTATATGCATCCCTGTATGTATACATATACACATACATTGTATATTTATCCATATATATCATATACATATACACATATACATACATGGATTATCTATCATATATATATGTATCATCTATCTTGTTATTTTTGGTGACTTTCCTAAATAATTATACTTATTTTTGTCATCCCTAACACTTTTCATTCATATCCAACACCTTCACTATTATCCTCAAAACTTTGGTTTTCCAACTAGCCCCTCAGAAAACAGATGTACAAGGAAAACTGACTCATGCTATACTGCCAATTGCATCTCACTTAAGGGTGTTTTTATGATCCAATAGGTCAATCATTCAAGGAGCTTTCCTGACTTGATCTTTTTTTTTTTTTTTAACTGTGCATACAGTCCCAGCTGCTTTGTGAACATGTATGTATCAGTAATGTCACATTGACTTATGTGAAAATAGAATAGAAAAGAATCAGCTGTAATGAGGTTTTGTACTTCTGTAATTATGAGTATATGTGTAACATCAGGAAGGAATATATTACTATGTTTATTTAAGAAAATGTGAGTAGAGTATTTTCCCTAGACCTATATCCTAACCGGCTACATACTTTTTCCAAGATAATTGTACCAGATATAAATTCACCATTTGTTATGGAGTTTTAATGAAATAAGAAGGTGGCTGTCCATTTACCAAAGTATTGTATGACAGTGAACATAACATCTGAGCCAATCATTATTTTACCACAAAGGGGCCAAAGATAGTTATGTGTTGGGTGACACTATTCCTTGGCAGACATATCCTCACTCCAGATAGGGAACCTACAGAAGGCTAATGTAATGATACTATCAAAATATAATTTGAAAAGTCAGTGAGCTTTACTCAGGAAACTTACAGGAATGATTTTTATGGGAGAAATAGGAGAAAATAATAATTATGGTGGGCTAAAGGAGAATGTCCCCTATTAAACTGCATGAGTATAAACTGAACAAAATATAACTTATAATCATACAAATCCACAAAATGTGGGATATCACATGGAGTTATGTTGTTGATTATTAATATAAACTAACAAAATCTGGAGGGAGCCCACTCTCAGAGGCATAGGAGAGTGGTGTAAGGTGAAGAACTCTGGGAGGAGGCAACATTTGGAATGCAAATAAATAAAATATTTAATAAACAAGAATATAGTCTGTGCAATCCTTTTGTTTGGCCATGTGTAGACATTTAAGTTTAAGTCAGTTACACAGCTGCCTCACTGTACACGGACATATACATCACCACATATACATCACATATATTCTTGATCTTGTCAATTTTCTCCATGATTGAAATCAAGGTATTCAGGAATTCTTCCTTTTACAACTGTGATTTTTATCAACTTGAAAGGAGAACATGGGGTCTGGGACCCAATACTGAACAGATCCTGAGCAACAGCTCTGCCCCTAATCTCATAGAACCCAAAGGAAGTGGTTGTCCCAGGAGCCCTAACTCAGGCAGTATCTTGAGTAAAGAGACAGCAGTACCCAACCCAAACAGGGAGTAACTGGGACCCACTAGAACCCAAGAAATCACACCTAGCCTAGAACATTGGTTCCTTCCTGTCTGTGCCTGAGCACTGAGAAGATCTTGGGCCCCAACACTAACCTCATTACTAACACCCACACAACACAGTTCTGATACAACCAAGATAATAGGAAAAACATGCTCCAGTCAGAAACAGGGTAGGTAGCACTAAGGAGATCCAGATGGCAAAAGACAAGTGCAAGAACATAAGCAACAGCAACCCAAAGCATCATTACAACCTAGTTCTCACACACAAGAAAATCCTGAATTCCCCATATTACTAGGAAAGCAAGACTCAGATTTAAAATCACTTCTAATCATGATGATAGAGAACTTTAAGAAGGACACAGGTGACACCCACAAAGAATTTGAGGAAAACAAAGGTAAACAGGTAGAAGCCCTTAAAGAGGAAACACAAAAAACCTTAAAGAATTACAAGAAAACACAAACAAACAGGTGAAGAAATTGAACAACACCATCCAGGACATAAAAATGGAAGTAGAAACAATAAAAAATTCACAAAGGGAGACTACCATAGAGATAAGAAACATAGGAAAGAAATCAGGAGTCATAGATGCAAGCATTAACAAGACAATACAAGAGACAGAAGAGAGAATCTCAGGTGCAGAAGATATCATAGACAATATTGACTAAGAAAACCCAAAATGCAAAAAGTTCTTAACACAAAGCATCCAGGAAATCCAGGACACAATGAGAAGACCAAACCTAAGGTATAGATGATAGTGAAGATTCCCAACTTAAAGGGCCAATAAATATCTTCAACAAAATTATAAAAATTATAAAAGAAAACTTACCTAATCTAAAGAACAAGATGCCCATAAACATACAAGAAGTCTATAGAATGACAAATAGACTAGACCAGAAAAGAAATAGCTCATGTCACATAATAATCAAAACAACAAATGCACAAAACAAAGAAAGATTATTAATGCAGTAAGGGAAAAGCCAAGTAACATGTAAAGACAGACCTGTCAGAATTACGCCAAACTTCTCACCAGATACTATAAAAGCAAGAAGATGCTAGACAGATGTCATACAGACCCTAAGGGAACACAAATTCAAGCCTAGGCTACTATACCCAGCAAAACTCTCAATTACCGTAGATGGAGAAACCAAGGTATTCCACAACAAATCCAAATTTATACAATAAATTTCCACAAACCGAGCACTACAAAAGATCATAGCAGGAAAGCTCCAATACAAAGAGGGAAATTATACCCTAGAAAAAGCAAGAAACTAATCCTCTTCCAACAAATCCAAAAGAAAATAGCTGCACAAAGATAATTCCACCTCTAATAACAAAAAATAACAGAAAGCATCAATCACTGTTTCTTAATATCTCTTAACACCAATGGACTCAATTCCCCAATTAAAAGACATGGGCTAATGGACTGGATACATGAACAGGACCCAACATTTTATGGCGTACAGGAAACCCACCTCAGTGATAAAGACAGACTCTACCTTAGAATCAAAGGCTGGAAAACAATTTTTCAAGCAAATGGTTCTAATAAACAAGCTGGAGTAGTCATTCTAAAATCTCCAGCCCAAGAACACAAAGGGAGGTACTCATGGCTCTACTGTATATGTAGTTGTGGGTGGCCTTGCCAGGCATCAGTGGAAGTGGACAGACTTGGTGCCTGAAAATTTGAATTCCCTAGTGTTGGAGAATTTCGAGAGCAGGGAGGTGGGAATGGGAGGATGGTGGGAGCACACCCTCATAGAAACTCCCAGAATTATATGGATTTGACATGACAGAGGCAAGATGCCATAAGACTAGATTCCAGAAATCAACCAAAAAATTACCTTGATACTAAAATTTGTTTGAAAATTGTATATTGCAAAATACACAGCCTTGGTGTATCTACTCATCAAGCAAGCTGAGCAGACCTGCTCGAACCTTTGACGTCCTAGAATTCCAACTGGAAGCAGTGAAGACACAGCACCAAAGGCTTATCAATTTACTCTTTCCCCTTCCCCTCTTCTAATATCGTAATGCCTGTAATGAGCTTGAAGAAGTTAATGAAGAGTCAGCACCCCTATTCCCTGGGCTTGGGGACTGAGGTGGCTAATATTGGGTTGTCTTTCTAAGGAAAAGTAGTGGTTTTGTTGGAACAGGGAGAAATAGCTAGGATTTATTGTATAGCCATAACTTATTGGTAGATATCTGTATAATTGTTATTAAGCTCAAGTTATAACTCCTTAAATGGTACAAAATTTACTTTGATTTCAAATTTAAAGTTTTCCTAGGTATGAGTTTCTTATTGATATAAAAAGTGAGATTGATATTGTTGCTCTCATAGGCATTGTGCCTATATAAACACATTTAGGAAGAGAACTTAGACCCAGTCCTTCTTTAACTTTTTTAACTGATTTGAGATGGTTAGCCTGACAGTTAAGGGCCTATAGCAAATTTGTGGCTCTGAGTTTATTGTTACAGTGTTTTCTATATTTTATTTAGAAATAGCTGAGAGGTGTTAACTGACAACAGTCCAGATTGCCTTACATGGATAGTTGGTTTTCAAAACATCAGAAGTCCACAGAATTGACCTTACAAACATTTCTGTATTAATGTTCATTTTGATTAGAGACTTGTCTGCTCCTGACAGCTTCCTGTCTTGGATTCCAAGAAGAAATTGAGCATCTTTGGTGTTAGTCCAGTTGTGGTGATACAGTCACTAGGCAAGTATTGCCTCTTTTAATCTACAGACAAATTACTGTCCAGAAAAGGAGACACATGCAGAATAGTCGACTGACTATATCTGCCAATACAGAGTAATCAGCCCTTAATAATTCTGCATCATTAGGTCTGTTAGATGCTCCTAGGCTAGAAGGCTTAAGATTGGATGATCCAATGTTTTGTAGTATAGGAACTGTCTAGGTTTTCAGCAGTCTCTATAAATTGGCTAAGATTTAGAAGCCATGCTTTGTGCTTCCCATAATTTCAGTTAACTCAGTCATTCTGGATTTCTGATGGAGTTGAAGACTTATAGTCTCATAGCCAATCCTGGCTATTTACTTAGAGAGAAAAAAATTGAGAGAATAGTTTTCAGCTGACATTCATTCTAAAGCCAAGAAAAATGCCAGGTCAGAACTAAGTCTTTTAGTTAGGAGAGATGACAGAGGTTCTAGTTAGTCAACAAAATGATGGACTGGGTATTAGGTCTATCTTGTACCCTACTGACACAAATTGGTATAGTTATGCTCTAATTGTATTTTGAAAGAAAAATTTTATTTTAACAAGAAGGGTGATATGTGGGAGGAGCTAAGGTGGATGGGGTAAGGAGAGGAAGACGAGTAAGGAGAGGAGGAGGAGAAGGAGAGGAAGAGCTAGGAGACATAAGAGAGAATGGGGAACATGGAGGCAGATGTTCGCATGTCTCCGCCAGTCAAAGATATTTGATATATCTAGGTTGAATATTGGGTTACACTTCTGATTGTATGGGCATCTTGTTATTGAGCATTACCAAACTTATAAAGCCCTTGATTAACATTTTTAAAAAATGAATAAAAGCAAAAAAAGGAAGAGGTATGGAATAGGGGTTTTCTAGGAATGGGAAATGAAGAAAGGGGATGGCATCTGAAATGTAAATAAAATATCCAAAAAGAAAAAAGAAACAAAGAAAAGAAAACATAGGTTTTCTTTTCCTGTGCAAATTTAGGCATAACATGTTTCCAAATGTAACTCATTTCCTGTTTTCCATTGTGATGTTAGACCCCTTAAAATAAACTAGCTTGGTTAGTTCAGCAGTTTTTTCCACAATCCAATGTCTTTCAGAATCCAAAATTTTTCTCGATTAGCATTTAAAAATATAAGGTTAATAATGCAGTATGTAATCCATCTCTGGGGTTCATTGTTGCTGCTTTTGTTTGTTAAGCATCTCTTTCAGAGTATGATTTGATCTATCCAAAATTTCTTGTCCTCTAGAATTATGAGTTATGCCTGCAACATGTTTTATATAATCATATGTAAAAAAAAAACTGCTTCATCTTATTAGAGGCATATACTGAACCATTTTCCACTTTAATTTGTATGGGTATTCACATAATGGCAATAATTGATAACAACTGGGAAATTAGAGATTCAGTTTTTTCTGAAGCAAAGGCAGTTGTCCAATGAAATTCTTAATATGCGTCTATAGTATGAATCATATATTTTATTTTACCAAAATCTATAAATAAACAAATTCCTTTTGCTAAATTTTATTACTTTGAGTATCTTTAGTGCACTATGTGTAGGTAATGGAGTTTGGTTATATAATGAGCAAGGTTGTTTGTTTTTTGGCTTTTTTTTGGCTTGTTGCTAAGTGTCAGAGTATTCTTTCTTTAAACCTCTGTTATTAACATGTTTTTTTTAAAAATGGAATTCTGAAGCCTCTATTACACTTCTTATAAATTGCTGATCAGTTTCATTATTACCTTGTGATAAAAAGCCTGGCAGACCTGTATGGAATCTTATCTGTATTGTTCACAGTGTATGACATCTATTCCTGATCATTTGTTGTAGCTAAATAAACAGTGAAGACAATTCAGAATTAACATAAATAAGTTCAGAAGTCTCTACGTGTAAAACAACCCTTTTTGCATATTGAGAATCAGTTACTATATTAAGAGAGTCTTGAAAGTCAGATGAAATCAATAGTATTGTATTAAATAAAGAGTTTTAAACCAATATGTATGGACTCTCAGCCACCTTACTTGTGTATTCTAATCACTATCCCACATTTCCTGATTTATTACAGGAGTTCAACAAGATCAACAAAATAGGTGATGTACATGTCTTTACAGAGACAGCTCTGGGACTGGTTGAGACTTAAATGTCTATATTAAGCCAATAACTCTATTAGATACAAAATTCTAATGACATGATATTACATACCATCCTTTAAGATGACAGGAATGGAAATTTATATTAGAGTTTGATTATGTGATCAAACTAATATTTATCATGACGCTGCTGTCTTTTGTTATTGATCTTTAACTGACCCCTGCACCCTGCATGTTCCATATGAATATTTTTACAGAGCTATGTGATGCTTGTAAGGTTTGTATATTGCAAAATGGTAGAGAATAAGACAACCCTGAGAAGTTTAATACTCTGAGATGCTGATATTCTGGACCCTGACATTTCAGCTCCTTTGTTGATTCTACCTAAACTACATGGAAGCTGCTTCTCCTAAATACTTGTTTCCAGGAAATTTCTAGAACAACTAGCTCACCCACCAAGCCTTTCAGACTGTTATAGTCAGGACTTCAGCTAAGCCTTGAACTTTCTCAGCACATAGAAACTAGACAAAAAATGATGGCACCTAGCATTATTTTTAACAAAGCCTATTTTCCTATTTCCCTTTGGTTACCCATAAGGGAATTTTTGACTCTAATACAACTAGAAGCAAGCAAAAGAAGATCATCACTCCAGTTCCTTCAGTTGGAATGAATGGTTCTGGTAATTTTATGAATTATAGATATGTTGTTATTTAAGGACTTATTTGTATTATTTCCTCCCTTGGATTGGGAGGAAACTTGAAAGATCAGCCTCAGGGATTTTTATCTTTCCTTCTGTCTTCTTTTTTCTTCTTTCTTAGATGAAGTATAGAGGTGGAATAGAAAATAAAGAATACAGTAATATTATAGTAATTAAAAAGGTAGACTAATAGAGATAAGATATTAAATTTACTCTTAAACTATTGTTTAGCCATAATCTTATATTGATTGAATCTTTCTATTTGATACAAAATTAAAGCTATAGTTTGTTTTTATCCTTTTAACTTATGAATAACAAAGGGGATGTTATTTATTGTAATTCAAGTTTTTGGGTTACATGGTAACGCCCCACAGTAAGAAATTAAGTATAAGTCTGAAAAGATGGCTGATTAGGTAAAAGTACTTGCTATAGCAACTTCAAATTCAACAATTTCTTACACTGGCACAGAATTTATGGGTTATTATAGGTGTAAGGTATTTATTCAGATAAAATTTTGTATATTGATATAAAATTTAAAATAAATTCTGTCACTCATATGTAGGTATAGTGCCTATGTAAATCATTCAGGAATACAAAGGCTTAGACCCAGGGCTTTTAATGGCTGATATTACATGCTTTTTAAGATGATTAAATAATGCAAGTTAATAGTCAGATTGTAAGACTCACTAATGATCATATTTGATTCTAAGTTAGTTAATTACAGCAAGTGTTTTCAATATTATTCAATTAGCAAATAGCTAAGAATAGTCAATTTTTGACAATTCAGCATATATATATGCTGAATATATATATATATATATATATATATATATATATATAT
>JANHMN010000017.1:48714041-48743941 GCA_030674055.1 Rhabdomys pumilio
AATTTGCCATCACCATTGATTTCAAACTGAATATAATAACTGCCATTTGCTGAACAACAGCTCCCCCTCACAGCTTCCATGTTAGAACTGTACCTTGTTATTTGATACAGTTACAACAGAAGACTTTTGTGGACATCAGTAGGTCTGTTTGTGGTTATGTTTAACTGCTGATACCTAATCTAAGGTCTTTTTCAAAATTTGATCACTTCCTACATCTATTTACTTTATGCTGACAGAGGAAGAAAACTATCTTCTAATAATGAAGCAGGTAGTCAGTGAAAATGATCTCATGCTCTTAACTTTGAATGGCCTATCCTTCACAAAAGTAAAAAAAAAATTGTATGGTTCTTGGAAGAATGATTAATATCATGTGGATGGCAGATCAAATCAAGAATTTCTAAGGGACCATGATCAAAGGACACAGGGTAACTGATCTATATGTGCTTGTCCAACTGGTACTTTGCATGGCTTGTCTAAGGCTGAAGTCAGATAATGGAGTTAAACTTGCAGTTCCTTGTCTCACCACACTTCCTAGGTTGTGGCTATTAGTCATGAGGCAATTGGTTTTGACAATATTTTCTGTGTTCCCTTGCCAATGTTATCAAACTTAGCTCTTTGCAGACACTAGATATTATGCCCATGTGAATATTTTATAGAATTTTGTATTTCTTTATAAAATTTCTGGCCATTACTCATGACTTTGTATTTAACTTTTATCAATTTATATTTGAGATTTTGCATTATGTATTTAATCATATTATAATTATAATCATTATTTCATATACATATAGATGTATTTGTTATATCAACATATGTTTATATGTTTTGAGGTTTCAGATTGCACTAAAGCTTTCATGTATGCATAGCTATACATGTTCATATCATTTGTGTGTGTACGTGTGTGTCATGTGTGTATATATATATATATATATATAGTAAATATGTATGTGGTGTGTAATGTATATACTGTATGCATGTATGCATTTTGTTTGTGTAAACGTGCCTATGTTTGTGTGTGCTATAACAAGATGTATGAAAACTCATAGGCCAGAGAACTCTAAAAGGTATATTATTTTATCAGTTTCATGGAGACAAGAATTCCCCCATGAACTTGAAGCTCAGATGACTATCTAGTAATTACTTGGTCACTTGTCTTTGCCAACAAACATTGGTATTACAAGCCCATGTAGCCATATACTGTTTTAATGTGACTATTATAAGTTATAACCAAGTTCTTCATCATGTTTGTACTAGAATGCAATTCCCCACAGAGGTATCTCCTCTGCCTCAGGACAAGGTAATATTTTTTTAGATTCTTGGTTAGGAAGTTTTATTTAAATATCTTTTCATTCATTCATTAATTAATTTTATTTGATATTTTCTTTATTTACATTTCAAATGTTATCCATATTCCCAAATTCCTCTCTGGAAATCTCCTATACCATTCCTCTAATCCTTGATTCAATGAGGGTACTACCCCATCCTCCCACCCATTATCACACCCCAACTTGGCCTTCCCCTACAATGGGGCATTGAGCCTTTACAGAGCCAAGGGCCTCTACTCCCATTGATGCCTAGCATGGACATCCTATGCTACATATGTGACATGTATCCTTTCATGTGTACTTTTTGATTGGTGGTTTAAATGCTGGCAACTCTGGGGAGTCTGGTTGGTTAATATTGTTCTTTCTATGGGGTTAGAAACCCCTTCTGCTTCTTCAGTTCTTTCTCTAACTCCTCCATTGGGGACTTCATGCTCATTCCAATGGTTGACTGTGAACATACACCTCTGTATTTGTCAGGCTTTGGCAGAGTCTCCCCAGAGAGCTATATCAGGATCCTGTCAGCAAGCACTTCTTGGCATCCACAATAGTGCTTGGGTTGGTGTCTGTATACAGGATAGATCCCTAGGTGGTGCAGTCCCTGAACAGACTTTCTTTCAGCCTCTGCTCCAAATGTTGTCACCTAATTTCCTCCCATGAGTATTTTCTTCTTCCTTCTGAAAAGGATTAAGGCATCTACACATTGGTCTTTCTTCTTCTTGAGCTTCATGTGGTCTATGAATTGTAGATTGGGTATTTTGAGCTTTTGGGCTAATATACACTTATCAGGGTATACATATCATGTATGTTCTTTTGTGACTGGGTAATCTCACTCAAGATGATACATTCTAGTTCCATTCATTTGCCTAAGAATTTCATGAAGTCATTATTTATAATAGATGAGTAGTACTTCATTGTTTAAATGTACCACATTTTCTGTATCCATTCCTCTGTTGAAGGACATCTGAATTCTTTCAAACTTCTGGGTGTTATGAAAAAGGCTTCTATAAACATAGTGGAGCATATGTCCCTGTTATATGTTTGAGCATTTTTTGGTTATATGCCAAGAAGTGATAGACCTGGATCCTCAGGTTTCTAATGAAGTGCCAGACTGATTTCCAGAGTGGTTGTACCCGCTTGCATTACCACCAACAATGGAGGAGTATTACCTTCTCTTCACATGGTCACCAGCATCTGCTGTCACTTAAATTTTTAATCTTTGCCATTCTGACTGGTGTGAGGTAGAATTTCAGGGTTGTTTGGATTTGCTTTTCTCTGATGACTAAGGATGTTGAACATTTCCTTAGGTGCTTCTTGTCCATTAGCTATTCCTAGGTTAAGAATACTTTGTTTAGCACTATACCTCATTTTAAATAGGGTTATTTGATTATCTGCAGTCTATCTTCTTGTATTCTTTGTGTATATTGTATAATAGCCCTCTATCAGATGTAGGATTGGTAAAGATTTTTTCCCAATTTGTTGGCTGAAAATTTGTATTACTGACAGTGTTCTTTGCCTTACAGAAGCTTTGCAATTTTGCAAGGTCCCATTTGTTGATTCTTTTGTACAAGGAAATAAGAATGGGCTGATTTGCATACTTCTACATTCTGACCACAGTAGAACAAGAACCATTTGTTTAAAAAGCTGTCTTTTCCCCCACTGGATTGTTTTAGTTCTTTTGTCAAAGATCAAGTGACCATAGGTGTGTGTGTGTGTGTGTGTGTGTGTGTGTGTGTGTGTTTCTAGGTCTTCAATTTTATTCTATTGATCTCCCTGCCTGTCTCTGTACCAATACCTCACAGGTTTTGTCACTAATGCTCTGTAATATAGCTTAAAGGCAGGGATGGTGATTCCCCCAGCAGTTCTTTTATTGTTGAGAATAGTTTTCACTATCCTAGGTTTTTTGTTATTCCAAATGAATTTTCAATTTGCTCTTTCTAACTTTATAAAGATTTGAGTTGGAATTTTGATGGTGAATGCATTGCATCTGTAGATTGCTTTTGGCATAATGGCCATTTTTACAATATTAATCCTGTCAATCTATGAGCATGGGACTTCTTTCCATCTTCTGAGGTCTTCTTCAATTTCTTTCTTCAGAGATTTTAAATTCTTTTTCTACAGATCTTTTAATTTCTTGGTTAATACATATCATGGTATTTTATGTTATTTGTGATGATTGTGAAGAGTGTCATTTTTCTACTTTCTTTCTCAGCCTATTTATTCTTTTAGTAGAGGAAGTCTACTGATTTGAGTTAATTTTATATCCAGCCATTATGCTGTAGTTGTTTATCAGTTTAAGTAGTTTTCTGTTGGAATTTTTGGAATCACTTATGTATACTATCATATCATCTGAAAATTGTGATATCTTGACTTCTTTCTTTTCAAATTTGTATCACATTAACCTCTTTTTTGTTGTCTAATTGCTCTGGCTAGGACTTTGAGTACTATATAGGAAGAGAGTGGTTAGCTTTGTGTACTCCCTGATTTTAATGGAATTGCTTCATGTTTCTCTCCATTTAGTTTTGTGTTGCCTACTGGTTTCCTGTATATTGGTTTTACTGTGTTTAAGTATGACCCTTGAATTCCTGATCTTTCTAAGACATTCACTATGAAGGGATGTTGAATATCTTCAAATGCTTTTTCAGAATCTGTTGAGATGGTCATGTGTTCTTTTTCCTTTGAGTTTGTTTATATACTGAATTATGTTTATGGATTTCCATATATTGAACTGTCCCTGAATTCTTCTGTTGAAGCCTATTTGATCATGATGGATGATATTTTTTATGTATTCTTGGATTCAATTTCCAAGCATTTTATTGAGTATTTTTGCATCAATATTCATAAAGGAAATTGTTCTGAATTTTTCTACCTTTATTAGGTTTTTCTGTGGTTAAGAAATAAGCATAATTGAGGTTTCATAGAAGGAATTGGGTACTATTCCTTCCATTTCTATTATGTGAAATAATTTGAAGAGTATTTGTATTAAGTCTTCTTTGGAGGTCTGATAGAATTGTCCTAGGTGGGATTCTTTGTTTGTTTGTTTAGTTCTGATTTTGGTTTGTAGACTTTTAGTGACTGTGTCCATTTCTTCAGGCATTATGGGACTGTTTAAACGGTTTATCTTATCCTGGTTTAACTTTAGTACCTGATATCTGTCTAGAATACTGTCCATTTTATCCAGATTTTTCAATTTTGTTGAGAATAGGGTTTTATAATAGGGTCTGATGATTTTTTTTTAATTTGCACATTACATTTTAAGAGTGATCTAGGAATAAAGTTTCTGCCCTCTTTGTAAGTTCTAGAACACAGATCCTTTGTATTAAACACAAGGGAATAACCCAGAAACTTTCTACTCATTATTCTTTATTCTCCCTCTTTCTGCTTACAATTTATTTAATGAAATAACACTTAATATAGAAATGATTAGATGTCTTTAGTTTTTATAATTTGATTTGTAATCATAAATTTTTATCTGTATTCCAAATTCCAGGTATGCCCTTGTCCACATTTGTCTCATTTATGTCCTACATATATTCTCTGATTATTACAGGTAACCTAACATCTTACTTGGTGAAGCTATGCCCAGACCTGTCATTCCTTTGTAATTCTATAAACTATGGGTAACTAGGGTATTTTTCAAAATTTATTTTGACTTTGAACATAATTTATCATTCTGATCTTACACTGTGTTGTGCATATTTTGTATTATGTGTCCATATTTGTTAATATCATTTATTTGTGTGTTCACGTGTTATGCAATTTTTGCTAACATATACTTTATGTAAACCTCTATATGGTAATTTATAGGCTAGAGGAAGATGTCTTTGTGACCTAGTGTCCTTTTCTCTCATTCCATATATTATTTCCTTGACAGTGCATCTCTTACTGACTGGAATTCCTCTGGAAACAAGGAAGCATCAGTGATCCTCCTGTTTCTGTGCTGGAGGTTCAGGTGAATATTTAGCCATGCCAATATTTCACATGTGAGCTGGAATTCTGAACATACATCTTTATGCTTGCTGGACAAGTGTTTTTACTTATAAGTCCAAGGTACTTCAGCATTATATGAAGAAACAGAGGTAAATGAGGAGTGAAGAGCAGTTAGAATAGTCACCCCATGAAAAGAGTACACCAATTGGTTCTCTAACACCAAACTCTCAGCTCTGACAATGTTAATATGTAAAAGCCTAAAGGGCTTTGAGGAATTTTCTAAATTGACAGACCTGATGCAATTGCATATCCCTCGGAACATAATATACTTGGTCATTCTATATTCTGAATATTGTCCATTGATATCATAGATGAAGACTTAAGGCTTTAGTTCTATCATTCTAAATCCATGTCTTGTGCTTTACTGTGGTAAACAATACTCTATTTCCCTATGTGTTTATCTTTGATTATAGTTTTTTCTGGAATGATATACTCGACAAAATAAAAACTGGGTTTATTATCATTTCCTTTATAGGAGATGGCCATTGGATTCTGAATCCCATTCCAGTGTGATGATGCCATCTTGAGTATTTTCACTTCTGTCTTTCTAAGTTAATATGAGTGTCACCAAATGCAAATGTATTGGATTTTAGTAAATAAGCAATATTTCACTAATTGTTGAAATTGTATTAAAATTTTACTCTCACTAATACCCTGGTTTTTATTTGTTTTTTTATTTCATTATGTCTTTAAGACATTTACTTTATTAAATTTTATAAATTAATTTAAAATTATAACATGCAAACTTTTTATGATTATATGAGAAGTTAATGTTAACAATGGAAGGGTATAGTTTCTCCTGATTGTGAGAGTATTGTTCAATGCTCCTATAAATAACCTTTGAGACTAAAGATTATCATATTGTACTATATGCACATATCAATTGTTAAAATAAAATATATTATTGTGTACAAGTGAAGCATACCAAAATCTTTTGAGAAAAGTTTTCTTCCCTTCAATTTTTATTCATTATTTTGCTTACTGTCTTTGCATTTGATAAACATTTAATTATTAAATTAAGTCTATAATCTTCCATTTGGGTGAAAGAAATCTTAAGGGAATATAAAATGTATAACAAGTGTCTCACACTGATAAATTGATAGAAGTAAGAGGTTGGTACCCGTGATAGCACAAAACAGTTTCTAAAGAATTTAAAATTCATAGAGTGGGCTTACTTGTGATTCTGCCCTTTTCAGACATGCACCTGACTGGGTAATACATTGCCAACTTTAGGTCCATTGTTTCAGAGAAATTATGGGATCAGTGAAATTAATATAAATATTGTAAAGTTCTATCACAAATATTCATTCTGCTTAATAGTGTAGTTCACAGTGTATTTAAACTAGAAACTATCTTAGATGTGGAAGAAAATTTGAAATCTTATGGAGTAAAAAGTTTATATGGTGTCTGTAAAAATAGGATAGCTGTTATGACCATTGCCTATGAATGCAGAGGACATGACATAGTTCTCAGCACCCTTTGGTGGCCTATGACTGGAATTCTACTTTAAAGAAACATAGTGCCTTCTTCTCTCCACTGTGTGCAAATTATACCAAGATGAACTAGTTGTGAAAAAAATTGGAATTCAATGCAGTGTACTGTAATTAGTACATTATCAAAGTAAATGGTTGGATAATACATAGTACAGAATGACATTTCATGAAATAAATGATTATATATGTATATATATATAACGTTATCTACTTTTGAAAATTAAATTGATATATGACTGAGTACTGGAAGTAAAACAGCAGAAGAGCTGTTAGAAGGAAGAGTATAAATAGTTGAAAAGGTTATCTTAGTTAATATTCTGTTGTCATGAATACACTGACTAAAAGTAATTTGGGTTGAAAAGGGTTTATGTTATATTTCACTGTGCTCAGGTCACACTCACCTTCTCAGGAAAGCCAATGCAAGTACTAAAATGGAGGCCACTGGAAATTCTGCTTACTTCCTTGCCTTGTTCCTCGTGTTCTGTTGAGTATGTTTTGTATGTCACCCAGAACCCCAACTCAAGTGTGGCACCTATTGCACCTATAGAGCATTCTATTGTACCCCTTCCCCAAGATCAATCATCATTCCAAAAGGTTCAAGATGGACTTCCTCACAAGCTAATCTAGAAGTGACATTTTCTAAAATGAAGTTACTTTTTTCAAATGAATTTAGCTTGTGTTAAGTCAAAACAAACTAACAATGTGTGTGGTCAATAAAATGACTTACTTGAATGTAAATATCTTTGTGAAGTGATATGGATTATGAGTACACATGACAACATAAAAAATTAAGACAGTATCATTGTTGAGTGACTAAATATGTGCTCCAAAAATTAGACACAATTGAAAATTATGAAATATTCATGCAAATGCTCAGATAAGCATGTATCAGGTCAAAATACCTTTTTCTGTTTTATTTTTTAAGAATTATCTCATGTATAAGAATTTATTAGTGCTGATTTATATTTACCTGTGTCCCTATCATATCCTCCATACATCAAGACCTCTACTTTAAAAAAATAATTAAATTTAGTGATTCCACTATGTATGAAGATATAGGGCCATTCACTGAATAATGGCTAGACAATAAAATCCACATCCAAAGTAAGGTGAGTCTTATTGCCCTAGCTTATCAACCATTTCTTTCCATAAGACTTAAGCAACAGTGTGGCACAAAGAGTGAAAATACAAGCAAAAATTTTAAGAAAACAAAATGAAGCAGTTTAGAATAGCATTAATATAAACTCATATTTAAAATGAAGATTTTATAAATATGAGTTTCAAAAGAAGTGAGTCAGCTATGGGAAGAGTAATAAGAAGTCTCAAGTTCTTGGCCAAAATAGATTTACACAGGAACTATTTAGTACAGCAATCTTACTGAATTACTATTAAACATAGAGCTTGTATCACATTAACAACTTCTACTATAAAAAAATACATAATTAGATTGAAACATGCATAATATTTATCAGCTCATAGATTTTCAAACTTAATCCATGCATTGTTTTTACAGTGTTTGTTAGGCATATGAAGGCCTGGAAGTTCACAGAGAGTTAGAAGGTATACCAAGTTTCACCCTATGAATCAGATGTGAAAAAGAAAAAAAATGTTAAAAATCTTTCTTTTCATTCATGAGTGTCATGGATATCATACAATTGGCCACTAGTTTATTGTTTTTCAGCATCTTTGAGGATCAAAGCAAGGGAACTGGCATTGTGTAGCTGGGCATTAGAAAGAGAGTTGACATATAGAACTCACACAGACTTAAACTCAAAAAATAAGTATGGGTAAACAGATATGTCATCCTCTACTGAGCATTACGGAGAACTCACATTATGAGAGAGATCTCTGCTCTGCCACATATATTCTGATTGAATAAATCATCAGGTGTTGAGATATGTTCAAATTCTTTCTTTTGGTTTTCTTTTTATCATTAATTAATTAATTTATTTACAATCCAAATGTTGCCCCCTTCAGTTCTCCCTCTCAGGATTCATGCCCCATCCCCCTCACCTTCACCTTTAAAAATGTGTCCACAAATATCCAGTCTCCCTAAAGCATCAAGTTTCTACTAGATTAGATACTTTGTCTCTTACTGAGGCCAGAAAAGAAAATCCTCTGCTACATATGAGCAGGGTGGTGGTGGTAGTGTTTTTGGTGGTAGTGGTGGTCTGTCCAGCCCATATATGCTTTCTGTTTGTAGCTTAGTCTCTAGGAGTTCCAAGAGGTCCAGATTATTTGACATTTTTTATCATTCTATGGCATTTTCACTCTCTTCAGTTCCTTCAATGCATCCCAACTCTTCCATAGATGTTCCTAACCTCTGTCAAATGCTTGGCTGTGAGTATCTGCATCTGACTCAGTAAGGTGGTAGTAGAGCTTCTTAGCGGACACCCATGCTAGGCTCCTGTCTACAAGTATACCATAGCATCAATAATTATGTCTGGGTTTGGTGCCTGTTAATGGGGTAAATCCCAAGTTGGGTTGGGCTTGTCACTGGCCAATAATTCATTCAATTCCTGCTTCATTTTTGTCCCTGCAATTCTTTTGGGTCAAAAGTTTTGGGTAGAAAATTTGAATGGTAGGCTATTGTCCTCATCCTTCCCTTTGAGACCATGTCTAACTACTGGAGGTGGTCTTTTCAGATTCTATATCTCCACTGTTGTGATTTTCTGCTAAGGTAACCAATAACGTGTCCTGGGAGCTTCCCCTTTTCCATGTGTCACAATCATCTGGCAGATGCATATTTCCATTCATGTTCCTGGCTCTCTAGGCTTCTTTTGTCTTATATCTGATCCAGACTACTGGCCCCTCCCCTCTTGCACCCTGATCCCTTCTCCTGCCACCCATGATTATTTTTCCTCTTCTAAGTGGAACTGAAGCATCTTCACATGGATATATATATTTTTTAACTTCTTAGGATCTTTTAATTTTAAGAAATGTTCCCTTGATCCAACACATTCGAAGCTATTTCCCAATTTCACTTCTATTAGAGTCAGGATTAAAGGACTGGAGACACTTACCATTGATGAATGTCTGTGTTCTCTGGTCCTTCAGTGTGTTTCGTTTGATAAGTATACAGGGGCAAGAACACATTGATCACCATGTCTCCATCCTGGTATACATTGTCTGACAAGGATATCAAACACCTTGGCATAACTAAATTGCTCTGGAGCATAAAAAACTTCAGCATCAAGAAGAAAGAAATAAAAGTGGGCATGGTGAGTGTTTCTTTGAGCATAAATGGAACTAACAATGACCCCAGATGAAGGCTGCAGTATGTGAATATGTATGCCTATATGTGGATTTATAAGTGTTGCAGAGTGGAGGCCTCTAAGCTACATAGTCATTCCATGTCATCTTGCTCCCATCTCTAGAGAAATCGTCAACAATTTCTACCCTCAGGCTTTACATCTGAGCCTTTCTATCCAAGCAACAAATGCATGGTGGAAAATATGTCTGAAGATCAGCCTTTCAAATTGTTGGAGTCATTATGTCATTATCTCAGTCCAAGAATATCAAAGCTACCAGGATCCACCCAATGGGAAACAGTGTCCATATACCATTGTTAGAAATACCATTTGACATGATTAAATTCAAATTCTTTGAGGGTTTAAAATAAACTCTACAGAGCAAGGACACATACAGGAAGAACTTTTTCTGCATATCAGTGCCATACAATGTACACAATATAGTAGGTCAGCTCATATATTCAGTGTCTCTGGACTCATGTGACTTTCACTTAATACCTATTAATATATGCACTTATTTCCATTTCCTAGTGGCCCAAAAAATGAATCTTATTACAAATATTGTGATCATGACCAACTGCTTTTCAATTAAATCAGCAGTCAATACCACACTAACGAAAATATTCCTGGGACTATGTTCCTCGTCAAAGCTTTATAATTACTGAGGTCATATGCCATATTCATGGAAGAGTTTTGCTCAATAGATATTATGCTTGGTATGATTATGTCAACTTGACACAAAGTAATGTCTTTGAAGAGAAAAAAGTCAGTTATGCAAATGTATTGATCATTTAGTTGTAGGGAGCATAATAAAGTATTTTCTTAATTAGTGATTAATGTGTGAGGGCTCAGCTTATTATAGAAAGTTCTATTCCAGATCATCTCTTAGCCTGGATTCTGTAAGAAAGCAGATTGAGAAGTCTTAAGGAGAAAGACAGTAAAATGCACAGTGAATCAGTGACTGGTGGAGAATCTTATCCTGTTTGACTTTGTGTTCTGATTCTACTGATGATGAATGATGATACAGAAGTAGGAGCCAAAAAAAGTATTTCCACTGAAAATTTATTTTTCATCAAGGTGTTACTTTTTCATTTTTTATAAGAGAATATTTTATTGGATATTTATTTTATTTACATTTGAAATGTTATCCTATTTCATGGTTTCCACCCTGGGAAACTCCTATTCCATCCTTCCTCACCCAGCTTCTATGAGGGTGTTCCCCCATCCACCCACATACTCCTGGCTCCCATCCTGGAATGCTCCTACACTGGGGCATCTGGCCTTCACAGGACCAAGGTCTCTCCAGTCACTGATGCTCAACAAGGCCGTCACCTGCTACATATGTGGCTGGAGCCATGGGTCCCTCCATGTGTACTCTTTGGTTGGTGGTTTACTCCCTGGGATCTCTAGGTTGGTCTGGTTAGTTGATATTGTTTTTCTTCCTGTAACACTACAAACCCCTTCAGCTCCTTCAGTCCTTTCTCTAAATTTTCCATTGTGGACTCAGTGCTCAGTTCAATGGTTGGCTGTGAGCATCCACCTCTATATTTATCAGGCTCTCACAGAAGCTATTGGAAGAAAGCTATATCTCGCTCCTGTCAGCAAGCCCTTCTTGGCATCCACAGTAGTGTCTGTGTTTGGTGACTGTATATGGAGTGGATCCCCAGGTGGAGCAGTCTATGGATGGCCTTTCCTTCAGTGTCTGCTCCACACATTGTCTCCTGATTTTCATCTGTGTGTATTTGGTTCCTCCTTTTGAGAAGAACTGAAACATTCCAACTTTGGTCTTCCTTCTCCTTTAACTTCGTGTAATCTGTGAATTGATTCTTGGCTATCCTGAAGTTTTCGGCTAATATACACATATCAGTGAGTGCATACCGTGTGTGTTATTTTGTATTTGGGTTACCTCCCTCAGGATGATATTTTCTAGTTCCATCAATTTGCTAAGTATTTCATGTGGTACTTAATTGTGTAAAATTTCCACATATTTTTTATATCCATTCTTCTGTTGAACTATATCTGCTTTCTTTCTAGCTTCTCTCTATTATAAATAAGGCTGCTATGAACATAATGGAACATGTTTCCTTGTTATGTGTTGGAGCATCTTTTGGGTAATTACCTGGGAGACATGTAGCTCAGTCCTCAGGTAGTACTATATCTAATTTTTTTTGATGACCTGCCAGACTGATTCCAGAGTGGTTGTACTAGCTTGCAATCCCACCAGCAACAGAGGAGTATTCCTCTTTCTCCACATCCTTACCAGTATTGTAGTCTCCTGAGTTTTTGAGTTTTTGATCTTAGACATTCTGACTGGTATGAGGTTCTCAGGGTTGTTTTGACTTACATTTCCCTGATGGCTAAGGATTTTGAAATTTTCTTTAGGTGATTCTTAGACATTCAATATTCCTCAGTTGAGAATTTTTCTTTATCTTTGTACCTCATCTTTAATAGGGTTATATGATTCTCTGTATTCTAACTTCTTGTATTATTTGTATATATTGAATATTAGCCCTCTATAGGATGTAGGATTGGTAAAGACATTTTCCCCATCTCGTCAGGTGGCATTTTGTTTTATTGGTAGTGTCTTTGCCTTACATAAGCTTTGCAATGTTAAGAGGACCCATTTATCTATTGTTGATCTTAGAGCAAGAAGATTGCCATGGTTACCCATGTGTTTGAGACTCTTCCCCATTTTGTCTTCTATTAGTTTCACTGTTTCTGGTTTTATGCACAGGTCCTTGCTCCACTTGGATTTGAGCTTTATACATGGAGAGAAGAATGGATCAATTTGTATTCTTCTATATGTTGGCTGCCTTTGAACCAGCACCATTTGTAGAAAACTGTCTCCTTTTTCCAATGGATGTTTTTAGTTACTTTGTCACGGATCAAGTGGGTTCATTTTTGCTTCTTCAATTATTTTCCATGTATCTACCTGCTGATCACTGGAAAAAACCATTTAAGTTTTATCACTATTGTTCTGTACTATAGGTTGAGGTCAGGGATGTGGATTCTCCCAGATGTTCTTTTATTGTTGAGAATAGTTGTAGGTATCCTAAGTTGTTTTTGTTTTTGTTTTTGTTTTTGATTTTTTGTTTTTGGTATTCCAAAGAATTTGAAAATTACTTTTTCTAACTCTATGAAGAATCCAGTTGAAATTTTCATGGGGATCTCATTGAATCTTTAGGTTGATTTTGGTAGTGTGGCCATTTTACTGAATTCATCCTGGCAATTCATGAGCATTGGAGATCATTCTATCTTCTGAGGTCTTTGATTTCCTTCTTTAGAGACTTGAATTTCTTCTTGTACAGATCATTTACTTGTTTGGTTAGAGTCACAACAAGATATTTTATATTGTTTGTGACTACTGTGAAGCATGTAAATTCCCTAATTTCTTTCTCAGCCTGTTTAGCTTTTGAGTATAGGAAAGCTACGGACTGGTTTGAGTTCATTTGATATCCAGCCATGGTGCTGAAGTTATTTATCATGTTTAGGAGTTCTCTGGTGGAATATTTGAGGTCACTTAACTATACTATAATACCATCATGATATTTTGATTTTTAAATTCCATCTCTATGACATCCTGTTGTATAATTGCTCTAGCTAGAACTTCAAATACTATATTGAATAGATAGAGAGTGGGCAGTGTTGTGTAATCCGATTTACTGCTATTGCTTCTAGTTTTTCTACATTTAGATTGATGTTGGCTACTGGTTTGCTGTATATTGCTTTTACTATATTCATGCATGAGCTTTGAATTCCTGATATTTCCAAGACTTTTATCATGAATGGGTGTTGAATTCTTTCAAATGCTTTCTCAGCATCCAATAAAATGATCATGTGCTTCTTTTCATTGAGACTGTTTGTGTCGTGTATTACATTGACAAATTTCCATATATTGAACCATTCCTATATTCCGGAGATGAAGCCTACTTGATTGTGGTGAATGATCATTTTGATGTGTCCTTGGATTAGGTTTGTGAGATTTTTTTTTTGAGTATTTTTGCAATGTTCTATATAACAAAAAATTGGTCCAAAGTTCTCTTTTTTCGTTGGGTCTTTGTGTGGTGTTGTTATCAGTGTAAATGTGGCTTCATAGAATGAACTGGTTAGTGTCCATTCTGTTTCGACTTCGTGGGATAGTTTGAAAAGTATTGGTATTAGGTCTTCTTTGAAAGTATGGTAGAATTCTGCACTAAATCTCTCGGGTCCTGAGCTTTTTTTTGGTTGGGAGAATTTTAATGACTGCATCCATTTATTTAGGGGTTATGAGACAATTAAATGGTTTTCCTGATCTTGATTTAACTTTGGTACCTGGAATCTGTCTAGAAAGTTGTCTATTTCATCCAGATTTTTTATTTTTGTTGAGTATAGGCTTTTGTAGTAGGATCTGATGAAATTTTGAATTTCTTCAGTTTCTGTAGTTATATATCCCTTTTTATTTCTGATTTTGTTAATTTGGATACTACATATTTGCCCTCTGGTTATTCTGGCTAAGAGTTCATCTATCTTGTTGATTTGTCAAAGATCTATCTCCTGGTTCTGATGATTTTGTATAGTTCTTTTTGTTTCTACTTGGTTGATTTCAGCTCTGAATTTGATTATTTCCTGCTGTATACTTCTCTCCTGTGTTTTTGCTTATTTTTGCTTTCAAGTGCGCTGTAAAGCTGTTAGCTTATGCTCTCTCCAGTTTCTTTTTAGAGACATCCAGAGCTTTGTATTTTCTTCTGACACTGCTTTCATAGTGTCCCATAATTTTGGGTATGTTTTACCTTCATTTTCATTAAATTCTAAAAAGTCTTTAAGTTTTAATCTTGATTTCTTCCTTGAGAAAGTTATCATTGAGTAGAGCAATGTTCAAATGCCATGGATATGTGGCCTTCTGGTGTTTTTGTTGTTATTGAAAACCAGCCTTAGTCTGTGATGATCTAATAGAATGCATGAGTTTATTTCAATCTTCTTGTATCTGTTGAGGCCTATTGTCTGACCAACTATATCATCAGTTTTGAAGAAGGTATCATGAGCTGGTGAGAAGAAAGTATAATTTTTTTTTGTTTTAGGATAAAGTATTTTATAGATGCCAGTTTAAATCCATTTGTTCATAACTTCTGATAGTTTCACTGTATCTCTGTTTATTTTCTCTTTCCTTGATCTCTCTATTGATGAGAGTGTGGTGTTCAAGCCATCCACTGCACCCACTGTTATTTTGTGTTGTGCACTGTATGTGTTTTGGGCTTTAGAAAAGTGTTTTTTTTTATGAATGTAAATTCCATAGTGTTTGGTGCATTAATGTTCATAATTGAGAATTCTTCTTTATAGATTTTTACTTTGATGAATATAAAGTGTCCATTCTTATCTTTTTTGATAACTTGTGGTTGAAAGTTTATTTGATATTAGAATGGCTACTCTAGCTTGTTCCTTGGGACCATTTGCTTGAAAAACTACTTTTCTGTCCTTTACCATGAGGTAGTGTCTGTCTTTAACACTGAGTTGTGTTTCCTGTATGCAGCAAAATGCTGGATCCTGTTTAGGTATCGAGTCTGTTAGTCTGTCCTTTTATTGGAGAACTTAGTTTACTGATGTTAATAAATATTAAAGAATAGCTATTATTGCTTTCTGTTACTTTTATTGTTAGATGTGGAATTGGTTTTTCTAGGGTATAGTTTCCCTTTTTGTGAACTTTTTCTTATAGCCTCTTCTGTATTGCTGGATTACTAGAAAGTGGTTTTAATACTTTGGTTTACAATAGAATACCATGGTTTCTCCATCTATTGTGATTGAAGGTTTTGTTCTGTATAGTATTTGGGCTGACATCTGTAATCTCTCAGGGTTTGAAAAAAAAATAAAAAACTTCTAGGGCCTTCTTTCTTTCAGAGTTGGTGTTGAGAAGTAAAGTGTAATTCTGAGAAGTCATCTTTTATATGTTACTTGATCTGTTTCCCTTGCAGTTTTTAAAATGCTTTCTTTGTTCTCTACATTTAGTGTTTTGATTATAATATGATGGAGGAATTTTTTTCTGGTTCAATCTGTTTGGTATTCTGTATCTTTTGTGTTGTTTGTTGATATCTATTTCTTTGGGTTAGAGAAGTTTTCTTCTATGGTTGTATTGATGACATTTTCTCAACCTGAAAATTGTAACAAAGAAACAGAAATGTAGTAAATCATGTAGATTGTAAATGTAAGAAATCAACATGATCCAGAAATGCTATCATCACCACAGAATACAAGAGATAGAAGACAGAATCTCAGAATCTAAGGTGTACAACTTATTTCCAATGAAAACTCTGTCTCATGACATTCAGTGAGTTTTTTTCAGGTCTCATGAAAATAATATAGCACTTGGAAATAAAAATACACCCTAATATACCTGCACTGGTGGCCAATATGGAGAAGACTTCCACAACCACCATAACATTCCCTTAGTATTATGGTCTTTAATACTTTTATACTGCAGAACGCCAACCTACTGAATGTCAGAAACTTGGCTTCATTGAAAGGGTCTGACAGGTTCCTGGCCAAGAAAGCTACTATGAATCTCCCTATGGACAGAGCCTCAAGGTACCCTAGGTTGAAGTAGAAAGCTGTGACTGAGCCCTCGTTGCATAAAATTACACTCTGACCATGTGCAGAATGTACATCTTCATCCACAAAAGGAGAAGTTACCAGCCATATTTCCCAGAAGATAAATTGTATAAGTATAAAGACAGGAATGATAAATTTGGGTGCCCCTGATTTAAGAAATCCTCTCGTATTTATTCCAGGAGTTGTGCTCTTGAAGGCCAGGATTACTGTAATGGTTTTGGCCAAGATAGTAGATACAGCCACTGTAAAAGCAACTCCAAATGTGGTCTGCTGCAGGATGCAGGTGGCTGTGTTGGGCTGACCAATAAAGAGAAAGGAGCAAAGAAAGCAGAAGGTGAGGGAGGTGAGCAGAATGTAGCTGAGTGTACTGTTATTGGCCTTCACAACAGGAATCTTTTGGTACTTCACAAAATCCACAAATACAAGTTGATAATACTAGAAAAGCACAGTGAAAAGTGTGGTGATAGTAGAAAAGCACAGGGTCGTGATAATAGTAGAAAAGTACAGGGTCATGCATGCCAGTGTCATCCCCAAGGGATCTTCATAAGCCAAATATGTCACAGTTTTTTGGAGGCAGTGGGTTCTTCCTGTGTTGGCATACTGATCATCTACACACTTTACACAGTGATCCACATCTGGAAAGAAATTCAATGTGGTATCAGAATGACTGTTATGAATTTCTTTCATGTGTCACATACCCCACATAAAGAGTGAAGTAAGACACTGGAAAATTTCAGCCATTTTTTTTTTTTGGAACAATTAAGGGCAATGAATAAAGGGCTACGAATTTGAAGATTTTGCACCCCTAATAGTACATTTCTTATTTAGTATCAAACAAATACATCAATAGTGTCTTCTTTTGTCATGTGTATTCATGACACTTATTTTTATGTCCAAGATAGTATAACATATATATTTTCATGTATATTTGTTATGGTATGGTAATTTAGGCTGAAATTTCACAAAAGGAAATAATTATTACTCATTGGTTTGTGTTCATAGTTCCTGAGAACCAGGATGTTTTTCTGTCTATTGGACATTATTAGTCATTCTTCACATATCTGAAGACATAAATTAAATCCCCCCAAATCATGTGAAGAAGTGTGTGACTTACATCATTCTCTTTAAATGCCACACCAATTAACACTCTTCCAAGCTTATACTTTAAAAACTTCATCTTTTCATGAGTTAATTTTGTTTTTTAACTTATTAAAAACTAAACTGATTTTTAAAAAGGGAATATCAAGAAAGAATAGGCTTCTATAAGATTGGGCAATAGGTACATCTTTCAGTGTATATTCATAATTACTAATTTTTGTAAAAAATATCTAAATACTGGTGGATGGTGCCGACATGGGAAATAAGTTTTAGGTTATATTAACAAATTAAACTGAATGATTTATAGAGAGATGGATAGTAAGCATCTTCATGGTCTCTCTTTCAGTTTGCACCTCCATAGTCTTGCCTTGAATTTTTTCTATAACTTCCCTTTATGGTAGACTGTAAGCTGTAGGGCAATGCAAATTTGTTACTTCCAAAGTTTCTGTTTTGGTCAAAAGTCTTTATAAAAGTAATGGAAAGATAATTACTGCATCACCTTTGATATAAAGCATCATCTAATATCAATTTTGGTAGACTATCAAGCACTTTTATATTACATCATATAATTTTTTCAAATTCTATTATGTGTTTTATTGTACAGCATGTAGTCTTCAAGTATGATGACTTGAAAATGATAAAAAAAATACAGATGATGTATTCCGTGTTTCTTGAGTATCATGATCTCCCTAAATGTAAATATTAAATTCTACCACAGAAAACATTAAATATTTTTATTTCAGTTATAAACAATAGATAAAGCTTGTTAGGCTTCCCAGCTTTCCTATCCCAGATATTTACAGTTATAAATAGTGCTTTGGGTAGGAATGAGGCCTCATGGTCTATCTCCTACCCACTTTAGTATATCTGATAGTGTCACCTGAATTCAGTTCACATTATGGGGTCATGGTGATGAATCTTTATAGGTGGAGTTCCCAATATTACCAAAAGTGTTATATTACAGTAAAGTTGTTGCTCCCCTTTCAATCTTCTTCTACTTCTTCCATAATTTTCCCTAAGTCTAAGGTTTTAGAATGTTTTGTAGATGTATCTACAATTGAGACTGGGATCCACCACTCTGCAGTTTGATTGATTATGGGATTTTTTTGTAATTGACTCCATTTGTTGGCAAGATAACTTTACATGCTGAGGGTGTTGAGAATATACTTATCTGTATGTATTACCACAAATATTTATAGATTGATTTTGGAAATTATTAGGTTGGTTTATTAAATCAGTAGTTGTATATTGTTATATAATATGATTTTATTATTGTTGATTAGTGAGATAAATTTTAAATATCAGGCATATTATCTGTAATGTTCAACAGATCTTATATCCAGTTATGGAAATGTTTATTTGGACACAGATATGTGTTTTGTTGTGGCATCCTTATGGGATATAATACCATGATAGTAAATGATGTGGTTCATACATATATTTGGGTTAGGACTGTTGCCTGTCTTGCTGCCTTGGAAATTTTCATGATTCCATCTGGTTCCATCAGATAGGATACTTGGAGAGGGCACACTTGTGTTAGTTATATCTCAGGTATATCAGGCCCTTTCTCTGAAGTATATGATACATTCATCAATATGGATTTGCTTTCAAACTCGGGGAAACAAGGGAAATCAGCAATAACCAGTGTATTTTCTGGTAGTCCTTTGAACATCACTGATGAACAACTCCATAAGTTTCCTCACATCTAGTATTGGTGTTTTTATCAGGTGATCTTTTGCTCTAGAATGGATCATGATCATACCAGATTAGAAAAGTTTGTTAAAACTATATGTGCAGTCTTCATCAAGGGAAAGCACAGCAATTAGTTATCTAATGAAAAATAGTTAGCCCTGAAAACATATATGCAAGTAACATTATATTGACTAAGAACATTATAATTTGTAATTTGTTTTATAGAGATATACATATATTAAAGCATTGAATTAATAAGGAGAAATGAAGGCCATGAACTAGAAGGTGAAGATCCATGTATATATGGTAGGTTTGGAGTGAGAAAATTGAGAAAAGAAATGTAAATTTATTTAAATCTCAAAAAATATTTTTAAAAGTGAGGATTTCAACTTATTTTAAAGTTTCATTATTTTCAAATGTTATATGAATTGATGTTTTGCCTGTATTTAGGTCTTTGTATGTCACATATCTTTAGGTATACAGAGAATATAATATATTGAATTGGTATTGGGGTACAGCCATGTATGTATGTATGTATGTATGTACATATATGTATATGTAAACATATACATATTCACATATACATACATCATATATTTATACATACATATCATATATACATACATACATACATATAAATACACAGATATCTATCTATCATCTATCTATCTATCTATCTATCTATCTATCTATCATCTATCTATTTATCATCTTTCTATCTTGGTCTCTTTTTTTAGTCTCCAAAACAATTATATGCATTTTGGTTATCCCTGACCTTATTTCTTCCCTTCCTACTCCTTCTGTTTTATCCTTAAAACTTTGGTTTTCCAACTTTATGTTCTGTTGTGAAAGTTACCTAAGTCTACTTAATGCTGTCTGAATGTATTTCAATGTAGCATCATCCACTGAATCATTGCTAGTCCCTCAGAAATCAGATGTTCAAGGAAAATTGACTCAGGCTTCACTGTCTATTGCTGCTCACTTAGGGGTGTGTCTTTATAATCCAACAACTCAATCACTCAAGGAGGTTTCCTGGCTTGACTTTGCTGTGAACTGTGCAAACAGTTCCAGCTGCTTTGTGAACATGTATATTTCAGTAATATCACATTAGTTTGTGTGGAAAATAGTGTTTGCTGAATCCTTCCTCTAACCCTGGCCTCTATAATCTATTTGATGAATCCTCAGTGATAGTCTATGAGATATGGATTTAGGGATTACATTGCAGGTATCGCCACAGATTTTTATTATCTGTTTGCTGACCTATAATTGGTTTCTGTGTTAACTGCCATCTACTGAAAAAGAATCAGTTGTGATGAGGTTTTGTGCTTCTGTAATTATGCATTTATGTGTAGCATCATGAAGAAATATATTACTATGCCCATTTAAGAAAATGATAGTACAGTATTTTCTCTAGACCTGTAACCTAACCAGCTACATACTTTATCCAAGATAACTGTACCAGATATAAATTCACCATTTCTTATGGGCTTTTAATGAAATAAGAAGGTGGTTGGCTACTCCCAAACATATTGTATCTCAGTAAACTTAACTTCTCAGGCCAGTCATTATTTTAGCACAAAGGGTTCAAAGATAGTTAAGTGGTGGGTGACACTATTTTTTGGCATAAATATCCTCACTTCAGATAGTAACCTACAGAAGACCAACATAAAGATACCATCAAAATATTAGGTAGATGGTCAGTGAGCTCTACCAAGGAAACTTACAGGAATGATTACTTATAAGAGAAATAAGAGCAAATAATAATTATGGTGGGTTGAATGAGAATGACCCCAATAGGCTTGTATATCAGAATCCTTAGGTTGTTTGTGAAAATATTTAGGTTTTACATTGGTGGCTGAAGTGTGCAACTCTGGTGGTCTCTGAATATTTATAAGAGCATGCTATACCAACATTCTCTCTGTCTCTCTATCTCTATGCTATCCCCTCATACCTAGTGGACCACATATAAACTCTTAGCTATGTCTCCAACAATGTGTCAGCTAGTGTATTGTCTGGCCCCCTAACATGTTGGTCATAAGCACTAATGTCCTCTGAAAACATGATGCCAAAATTAAATGATTCTTAAGTTGCCTTATAAACAATGTTTTCATAGCACTGTAAAAGTGGCTAAGATATATTTCATGAAACTCCATCATTACAAGCCCACCCAAAGAGATGTGATAGTTCACAAAAGGAAATAACTTGAGGTTTATATCACAAATTCCAGATGCTTCACAGATTTTATAGCATTTCAGTCATCTTGGATAATCACATTTTTTGTGCAGCTTCTTTTGTCTTTTAGTTTTTCTCCATATTTCTTTCTGCCTATATTTACCTTTAGGTGGAGATTTCTAATGCATTTGGTTAGTTTCAGAAAATTCCTGAAGCATTTTACTTTACATATTGAACTTAAGATACTTTTTGTGGGATGGAATTTTTTTACTGCCATTAAATCATCCTATGTCTTCATGCTGTTTATAATGGAAAAATCACAACACTAAGACAGATGATAATTGTTCTTCCAGTATTGTGTATTGACAATTTCCTGTGTCATCTTGTCAGTAGGTAAAGAGCTTCAAAATCAGTCTTTGCTAGTCTTCACTGTGTTTCATATCTTAGGTTTATAGTCACTACCATCAAGTTCAGGAAAATAACCGAAACCTATAGAATTCACTTGTAATATTTGAGGTTGTATAAGGGATTCCACTGACCAAACTGCTGTAACAAAAAAAAATCCCATACCTTTAGTTCACTTTTTATTTGACAGCCTATGATGTGTCAGTATAGTGTTGTTTCCCAACATAGGGTTATCACACTGAAACCCTCTATGTCTGTTTACTACAGTTCACGAGCTTCTTACTGGAATGTTTCTTCAGAACATTGTGAAAGGCTTATTGTATTATTTATAAGTTCCAATTTTATACCTCTCTAATTTGCCCATCAGTTCCTGAACCTGTAAAGTACTGCTTGCTCCATTACCTCATTTCTCACTTTTATACCATTGGCATTCTGTCCCCTATTTCTCAAAAACTACCTCCTAACTGTACCTCCCTACTTTCATGACTTCTATCAGTACTCTAAATTGAAATTATTTCTAAAGTTTGATTCTTATATGTTTTTGGGTGTGTATACATGTATGTATGTATGTATGTATGTATGTATGTATGTATGTATGTACGTACGTACGTATGTATGCATGTGTGTATGTCTATGTGTGTGTTTGTGCCTTTTTCTCTCTTCTATATTTTCTGTATTTGTCTGTTTATTATCTATCTATCATCTATCTATCTTTCTATCATTTATCTGTCTATCTTCTGTCATCTTTATATCTACATACATAAAAAAATAATCTGTGGCATTTGTATTACATTACCTGTATAACCTCATCCAGAGAATATGTTTTTCCATCCTCTTAACTGAGAATTTTTATTTTTTGTTAACCATATAATTCTTTTTTGCATATATGTATAAAATCATATTATCTATTCATCAATTGATAGATATACAGAATGTTTTCTTTGCTGAACTATTGTGAGTAAAATGGCAATGAAAATGTATGACCAAGTATACTTGATCTAGAGGATGGATTCTGTGGATTGGATTGCTTTTGGTGAGATATCTATGCTTACTGTTGTTTGATAACTTGACATAAAACTACAAATATCTGGAGAGAAGGAATATTAATTGAGAACATAACAAGTCTGTAGAGCATATTTTTAAATAATGTTTGGTAAATTAGGGGCAATTCAGTGTGAATAGTGCTATAACTTGGCAGTTGATATTATGCTGTTTAAAAAAGAGTATCAGCAAAGCAAGCATGTAAGTAGCATTGTTCCGTGACTTTTTTCATGAGTTTCTGTCTTCAGTTTTCTGCTTCCAATTCCTGCTTAGATTGCCTTAATAACAAAGTTTATCCTCAGGGAAATAACATAAATCAAACCATTTCTTCTCTTAGTTGAAATTTTGATATTTTTTCAAAGCAATAAAACCTCCAACTTAGACATTATTAATTTATAAAATGATGAAAGGAGTTCTTTTGTTATTTTTGTGTGTTTTTCAGTTTCTTTCTACACTATATAAAAGGTTTCAATGTACTAGAGTTTCTGCTCCAAGGTATGATATTTAAGTTTTTGTTTTTGTTTTTGTTTATTGTGATAGAATTGTTTGTCAGATTTTTGCTTGTTACTTTTTTTGGTTGTTGGTGGTGATGGTTGTTGTGGTGTATAAGAAGATACCTTTTATAATTAATTTCTTTTGTCTTGTTCCCTTACTGAATGTATTTATTTGTCACAGGAGATTTATTATAAAGTTTTTAGGGTCTTTTATGGACAGAATCTTCTCATTCATAAGTAAAAGAAATTCAGTTTCCTCCTTTTCCATCTTCATCCCTCATTATGTACTTCATTGCATAGAGTAGAATCACTGTCTTATTCCTTAGTTTGTGCAAATAATTTGAGTCTCCAATTTTTAGTGTGATGTCAGATGTGATCTTGTATGTTACCTCAATTTTCTTGAGATCTGTCATCTATGTGCTCAATTACTTCCGAAATTTTATTACAAAGAAATTTTAAATTTTTCAAATTTAAATTTTTCAAATACAGTTTGAGTTCTTGAAACTATTTATGTGGTATATTACAAATAAAAATTTATGCATGTTACAGCATCTCACATCTCAAGAACAAAGTCAAAATCATGTTGGTCAGTGAATTATTTTTTAAAACTCTGCTACTGAATTAATCTTGTAAGGGATTCATTGAGAATTATTGCTCCTATATTAAGAAGGTACATTAACCTATAGTCAGTTGGTGAAAAACATTAAGTGGGTATAATTATGTAATGGATATTACATGATGTGATAATTTTCAATATTTGGCAATTTCTAATGGTACTAACAACCATTTTCCGTGTCCTTTGTTCTAGAACAATACCATTTAAATATCTATTTTTCTTTCAAATTAACTGTAGTGTCAGTTACTTCATCTGGAAGAACTTTGTTGAAACAATTGAGATGTCACATAAGAAGTAAAAATCTTCCTCAGATAATGATGCTGCAATGGGGTGTTAATCACTGATATCTCTTACAAAGAGAGGATAATCTGAGAGCTGAGTCAGTTCCTGAGATATTGAAGTAATTAATGAGGCTGGACCTGAGCCTGTTCCTGGAATATCCTCAAGACCTCACCACAGATAGTGAATGTAACATAGCAGCAAATCAGAAATTAATACATTTAACTTTCCTGGCACTCACCAATAAAGTTTTTGAGTGCTTAACCTTTGCTAAAATTCCCTGCTTTCTATAAAAAAATGCTTATATGCCTTTGTCTGTGCTTACCATCTTGGTGAATGGTTAAATCTCTGCAGGCTGGATGTCAGCAGATGAAAACACTCTCTGATTTTACATAACATTTGAGTCTTGGGTATGTTTTGTGATGATTCTTGGACTCTACACAATTACTCAGCTTTATGGTAGAGCTCTAAATCTACTTCTACACAGGTTTTCTTCCCTCTACATCTGTGAACTACAGAAACCAGGAAACACATTTTTTTCATTGGAAGAAATCTATATGACATATTATAATACATAAAACATTGAAATTATTTATTCTTCATGGGTTTGCTTTTTAAAATGTGCACTTTATGTATGTGTTTCTTACAAGGCTTCAACATGGTGGCAGAAGTCCTGGGAATTGAGGTACAGTTAAAAGTCATTTTCTGGATGCTGGGGACAAAATCCCCATCTTCAAAAATAGCTTCAATGGTATTAATTACTAAACCATTTTTTTCATGCCCTGAATTTTTTAAGAAAAGCCACTGTCTATTAGTATCTTATCTATTTTAGGAACACTACTAGGTTCTGGGATGGTGACCCTATGAGAGATTAAGCCTTGTAAAATGATGATAATACAGCTTCAAGAAGGTTTCACATACATACCTGTTTATAGATTTCAAATATTAAATTCTATGAATTGAGTGAGTATAAACTGAATAGAAAATAATTTATAATCATACAAACCAACCAAATTTGGGTTATCACAAGAAGTTATATTGTTGATTATTAATATTAACTAGCAACATGAAATCTGGGGGGAGCCCACTCTCAGAGGTATAGGAGAGGGGGGTGATGTGAAGAACTCTGGGAGAGGGGCAATGTTTGAAGTGCAAATAAATAAAGTATTTAATAAAATAGAATATAGTCTGCACAATTTTCTTGTTTGGCCATGTGAAGACATTTAAGTTTCAGTCAGTCATAGAGCTGTCTCTGTGTACAGAGACATATACATCATCTATATTCTTGATCTTGTCAATCTCCTCTGTGTTTGAAGTCAAGGACTTCAGGAAGTCTCCCTTTGTCATGTGTGATTTTTATCAACTTGAGTTATAAACTCAGACTTACAGTCTGAGTCTGAGAACTGAGAAGATACAGGGCAGCAGCTCTGCACTCAGTCTCACAAAACCCAGAGGAAGCATGCCTCCCAGGAGCTCTAACCTGGGCAGTATCTTAGGTAAGGACACAGCAACACCTGCCCCAAACAGGGACCAAGACCCAGGAATTCACTACTGGCCTGTAGCACTGTTTCCTTCTGGTCTGTGCCCAAGCACTGAGCAGATGTTGGGCCCCAGCTCTAACCCCAGTAGTAACACCCACCCCACACAGTTCTGAAATAACCAAGATAAAAGGAAATACATGCTCCAGTCAGAGACAGGGCAGGAAGCACTAAGGAGATCAAGTTGGCAAAAGGTAAGCACAAGAACATAAGCATCAGCAACCCAGGGTACTTGGCATCATTAGAACCTACTTCTCCCATACTAGAAAGTCCTGAATTCCCTATATCACCAGGAAAGCAAGACTCAGATTTAAAATCACTTCTAATGATGATGATAGAGGACTTTAAGGACATAAATAGCACTCTAAAAAATTGAGGAGAACACAGGTAAACAGGTAGAAGCCCTTGAAGAGAAAACACAAAAATCCTTTAAAAAATTAAAAAGAACACAACCAAACAGGTGAAGGAATTGAACAAAGCCATCCAGGACATAAAATGGAAGTAAAAACAATAAAAAAATCTCAAAGGGAGACTACCCTGGAGATAGAAAACCTAGGAAAAAATGAGGAGTCACAGATACAAGCATCACCAGCAGAATACAAGAGATAGAAGAGAGAATCTCAGGTGGAGAAGATACCATTGAAAATATTGACACAATTGTCAAAGATAATGCAAAATTAAAAAAAATTCTTAACACAAAATATCCAGGAAATCCAGGACATAATGAGAAGACAAAACCTAAGGATAATAGGTATAGAAGAGAGTGAAGATTTCCAACTTAAAGGGCCAATAAATATCTTCAACAAAATTATAAAAATTATAAAAGAAAAACTTTCCTACCCTAAAGAACAAGATGCCCATAAACATACAAGAAGGATACAGAATGCCAAATAGACTAGACTAAAAAAAATACTTCCTGTCACATAATAATCAAAACACCAAATGTACAAAACAAAGAAAGAATATAAAATTCAGTAAGAAAAAAAGGCCAAGTAAAAATATAAAGGCATACCTATCAGAATTACACCAGACTTCTCACCAGATACTATAAAAGTGAGCAGATGCTGAACAAATGTCATACAGACCCTAAGAGAACACAAATGCTAGCCCAGGCTACTATACTCAGCAAAACTCTCAATTACCACAGATGGAGAAACCAAGATATTCCATGACAAAACCAAATTTGCACAATATCTTTCCACAAACCCAGCATTACAAAGGATAAGAGTAGAAAAGCTCCAATACAAGGAGGGAAATTATACCCTAGAAAAAGCAAGAAAGTAATCCTCTTCCAACAAATCCAAAAGAAGATAGCCACACAAAGGTAATTCCACCTCCAATAACAAAAATAACAGGAAGCAACAATCACTGTTCCTTAATACCTTTAACATCAGTGGACTCAATTCCCCAATTAAAAGACATGGGCTAATGGACTGGATACATAAACAGTACCCAGCATTTTGTTGCATACAGAAAACCCACCTCAGTGACAAAGACACAGTTTACCTCAGAGTAAAAGGCTGGAAAACAATTTGTCAAGCAAATAGTCCTAAGAAACAAGCTGGAGTAATCATTCTAAAATCTCCAGTCCAAGAACACAAATGGACGGACTCATGGTTCCACCTGTATAGGTAGTTGAGGGTGGCCTTGCCAAGCATCAGTGGAAGTGGAAGGTCTTGGTTCCTGAAAGTTTGGCTTCCCTAGTATTGGAGAATTCAAGAGCAGAAAGGCGAGAATGGGAGGATGGTGGGAGCAAACCCTCATAGAAACTGTCAGAATTATATAGATTAGACATGACAGAGGCAGGCTTCCAGAAGACTAGATTCCAGAATTCAAGCAAAAATTATCTTGATACTAAAATCTGTTTTGAGAATTGTATATTGCAGAATACATAGCCTTGGTGTATCTACTCATCAAGCAAGCTGAGCAGACCTGCTCAAACTTTTGATGTTCTGAAATTCCAGCTGGATGCAGTGAAGACATAAACCTAAGAGGCTTGTCAATTTACTCTTTGCCCACCCCTCTTCTAATATCTCAATGCCCATAATCAGCTTGAAGACGTTAATGAAGAATCAGTGCCCCTATTCCCTGGGCTTAGGGACTGAGGTGGTTAATATTGGGCTGTCTTTCTAGGGAAAAGTAGTGGTTTTGTTGGAACAGGGAAGACTAGCTAGGATTGATTGCATAGCCATAACCTATTGGTAAAAATCTGTATAATTGTTATTAAGCTGAAGTTATAATTTGTTAAATGGTACAAAATTTACTTTGATTTCAAATTTAAGGTTTTCATTTGTATGAGTTTCTTATTGAAACAAAGGTGAGATTAATATTGTTACTCTCATAAGCATTGTGACTATATAACACATTTGGGAATACAAGGCTTAGACCCAGTCCTTCTTTAAATTTTTAACTAATTTGAGATGGTTAGCCTATGAGTTAAGGGCCTATAGCAAACTGATGGCTCTGAGTTTATTATTAGGGTGTTTTCTATATTTTATTTAGAAATAGCTGAGAGGTGTTAACAGACAACAGTCCAGAATGCCTTACATGGATAGTTTGTTTTCAAAACGTCAGAAGTCCACAGAATTGACTTTACAAACATTTCTGTATTAATGTTCATTTTGATTAGAGACTTATCTGCTCCTGACAGCTTCCTGTCTTGGATTCTAAGAAGAAATTGAGCATCTTTGTAGTTACTCCGGTTGTGATGAGACAGTCACTAGGCAAGTATTGCCTCTTTTCATCTACAGACAAATTATTGTCCAGAAAAGAACACATTTGCAGAATAGTCAACTGATTATATCTGCCAAGACAGAGTAATCAGTCCTTAATAATTCTGCATCACTAGGTCTGTCAGATGATCCTGGGCCAGAAGGCTGAAGACCAGATGCTCCAACGTTTTGTAGTCTAGGGACTGTCCAGGTGTTTAGCAGTCTCTATAAATTGGCTAAGTTTTAGAAGGTATGAATTGTGCTTCCCATAACTTCAGTTAATTCAGTCAATCTGGATTTCTGACGGGGTTGAAGACTTACAGTCTCATAGCCAATACCGGTTATTTACTTTGAGATAAAAGATTTTAGAGGATGGTTTTCAGCTGACATTCATTCTAAAGCCAAGAAAAAAGTCAGGTTCAGAACTAAGACACTTAGTTAGAAAAGATGACAGAGGATCTGGTTAGTCAACAAAATAATGGACTGGGTACTAGGTCTATCTTGGGTTTTTTTTTTTTTTTGATTTTATTTTTTTGGTTTGGTTTTTCGAGACAGGGTTTCTCTGTGTAGCCCTGGCTGTCCTAGAACTCACTCTGTAGACCAGGCTGGCCTCAAACTCAGAAATCCGCATGCCTCTGCCTCCCAAGTGCTGTGATTAAGGTGTGCACCACCACCGCCCGGCACTAGGTCTATCTTGTATCTTACTGATAAAAATTGGTTTAGTTATGCTTTACTTGTGTTTTGAGAAAAAAGTTTTATTTTAACAGGAAGGGTGATATGTAGGAGGAGCTAAGGTGGCAGGAGTACAGAGAGGAAGAGGAGGAGTAAGGAGAGAAGGAGGAGCTAGGAGACTAGAGAGAGAAAGGTGGAAAACATGGAGGCTGATGTTGGCATGTCTCCACCAGTCAAAGATATTTAGTATATCTAGGCTGGGTATTGAGTTATACTTCTGATTGTATGGGCATCTTTTTATTGAGCATTACCAAACTTATAAACCTTTGATTAACATTAAAAAAATATGATTAAATAATGTAAGTGAATAGTCGGATTGGGAGACTCACTAAAAGTAATATTTGATTCTAATTAAGTTAATTACAGCAAGTGTTTTCAGTATTATTCAATTATTAAATAGTTAATAATAGTCAGTTTTGACAATTCAGCATATATATATCATATCTATATCTATATCTATATCTATATCTATATCTATATCTATATC
>JANHMN010000017.1:48743951-48763181 GCA_030674055.1 Rhabdomys pumilio
TATATCTATATCTATATCTATATCTATATCTATATCTATATCTATATATATGATTCACAGAATATGGTGTTTAATATTATTTCACTACTAAGTTCAATTGATTATGAGACCTGTGTGCTCCAGAAATAACACCCATTCCACTTCAAGGAAGATATTGAGTATCATTACCTCCAGGTCGAGTTGATTCAACCATGGCAATGGAGCTACTTGGCAATGATTGCCCTAATTCTTATGTAGACAAAATATTGTCTAAAAAAATCACAAATCAATGTGAAATAGTCAACTGCTAAGCTCTGCCAAGACATGGTAAGCTAGTTCTTCATAATTTCTTCTTTTCTTAAGGTCTGTCAGATGGATCTGGACCAGAAGGCTGAAGACAGATGCTTCAATTTTCTAAGAAATTAGCACAATGTTCTGACAGTCAGCTGTCTCTACAATTGTATAGGTTTAGAATCTATGATTTTTTATTTCTAAATATTTAGGTATTTATTTTCTTCTTAGATGTCTGGCAGGTTTAAAGACTAGTTATAGCCTCATAATTGAACTTCAGTTGTTTAGCATTAAGGAAGATATTTCAGATTTGAAAGGATGAGGTTTTGGTAGTAATAAAATTAAAATAACATAATTCAGACATAGACACAAAATTGTAAATTCTTTAAGTTAAAATAGATGGTAGAATATTTTATATAAATTGACAATTATGAGGTACTGTATGTTAAGTGTATATTATACCTTATATTTTACATAATTTTTACAGTTGTGATAAATTTATTCTTTGAAAAGAGTATTTTTAAGTGGACAAAAGTGGGAAATATTGTGGATTGTCCTGATACTGTTTGAAATCTGATGCTAGTTCTGCTTCCTCAAGAACACAAGAGCTGTGTCCCCTGAATGAGTAATGGATCACATATTCAGGTAAACTCATATGAACCTTCTCCCTATTTACTAGTCAATAAAGGCAAGAGTGTGTTATGTGGCAGTAAAGCAGAAAGGTGAGATGGGATGTCTTTGAAAGTGGAGGCAAGTAGACAGAGAAGTAAAGGAAGAAAAGCAGATAGAGGAAGAAGAAGTAAAGATGCAGCAGAACCATGTGGCCAGGAGCTACTGCAAGTAGCAAAGTGTATTATAGCATGGGAGTAAATTAATATAGTGATAGATCTGCTCAATCTAGGCTTATAACTCATAAACATAGTAACTGGATTGTGTGTTTTTATATGGACTTATTGGAGTTGGAAATTACTGCAACAACCTTATACATGGTTTTTACTTCAATATACATATTAAAAACAAAAGTCAAAACCTCATCTGAAATGCATACACTTCCCTGTTCCATTGGAGATTTCATTTTCTGGTCAGAGTATGCAATCAAAGCAACATAGAACCTTGCCATCCTGCAGAGATTTCCTGAATCCAGGTCCACAACTTTCACTGCATACAGACATGGATGTCTGACAAAATAAGGGATATCAGGACATATAAGGATTCATCTGGTAACTGAATTACATAAGGCTATTAGATTTTTAATGAAACCTACACTCAGTTAATTTATGAGATTATAGATAAACCCTATAATAGGATATATACATAGTACACATAAATATACATGCAAATACATATAATGTTTAAAATTGTGAATACACATTGAAGTATGTGTTAAATATTTGTAATAATAAATGTAAAAAGGAAATATTTAAATGTGGGAAATGATTTATAAATACAAGAGTGAAAGCATCTTTTAACTTATGAAGAAGCATGAGGCTAAACAAAATTGAGAGTCTACCTACCTGTCCCAGTCCTGTACTCCACTCTATACTTTCCTCAGACAATGACAACTGTTGAACAGGTGGCATATATGAAGAAACATTTCTACATTTACTTTATATTCAAGACATTGTCGAAAATTCCAGTTCAGAATGTCATATTCTATATATAATTTTTCTAATAGATTCAGTATTACTGACTGTACACTGGGATTCATGAATTGTATGGACTTCAGGATGTGGTTTAACTAAGAGATAGGCATGATTTTTGATAGGCATGGTCATTATTAAGACAAAAAAATGAAATTATGCCATTTTGTTAATTTAATTTCTACTTCAAAATAAATCATCATTACATATATAAAACAAAAACAATTCTAACAATGAAATAACATCATAATCAGCCTAATAATTTGTGAATAGACTATTCAGATATATTCAAAGTTATTAATCAATCTACTAGGTTCTAGATCTACTAGATCAGCAAAATTTGTGATGTTACTTTTAATTATGTTTCTTACAGTTTCTGCAATCACCCAGGCATGAAGTCTCAATTGAAAACCTGTAAAGCATAATTTGGACTTGGAGCACACCTATGAGAGACTTTCCAAGTTGATTTAATTATGGCATGAAATTCACCCTGATTTTAAGCATGTTAGTTCTTTTTAGCAAATATATTGGAGTGAGCCATCTGAGAAATAGCATATTCATTTCTCACTGCATTTGGTGGATGTTAATGTAGTGAGCTGCTTCAAATCTCTGCCAATTTGATTTCTTCTTAGTGAAGACCTATAAACCTGTATTATGAGTGAAATAATCTCTTTCTCATTGGATGGGATTTTGTGCACACATTTTATTACACCAAATGTAAATAAAACAAAAATAATCTATATATATTAGATTTTCTTCTATGTTTTACAATTATTTTATTTGATGACACAATACACTATTTAGGGTCTTGCATTGTCAGTTCACATCTTGTTTGTATTATAGAGCTTCCTGCAAAGAGATGAGAGATTCCAACTGAGGGCCTTAGAATAGTAGGATACTGTCAACCTGTTTCATTTAAACCTTTTTCCTACGTTTATAATATTTGCTTCTAACATGTTGACATCTGAATAATAATTTTCACTCATGTTTAGATTGCTCTTTTAAGCACTGAAAGAGTCTACAATGCTTGTGTTTTGAAAAAGAATATCAAGGTACACGTAGAGAGCATCTTTGATGGCACTTTTAAAAGTTAACTTGGTGACACAGGTACAGAACCCATAGGAAAAGACATTACCTTCCAGGGATAAAATTTTATTCTTCTTTAATTATTTATTCCTTGTATGTCTACTTGATGTATAAGAATCTAGTAAAGGGTGTGGGCCACACAGTAAACAGCATTATATACTTGGTAACTGCCATCACTCATTGCCATGTCAAAGTGGTACCAAGGTAAAACTTTCAAGAAATCTCAAGAATAAAATTGTTTCAAAGATTTACACTTAGCATTAGATATTGCACAATCAAAGCAAATCTCCCACAATCTTGAAGAAAAATGCCATCTGAATATTTGGAAGAGCTCACTGCCTTTACAAACTCTTTAAAAGAAATCTCACCATGGTGTTCTGAAAATATGAGAGTTCCATGGAATGAGTCAAGAATGAAATGTCTCATAGCACTTATGACTTCCCATTTTGAAGTAGTGACCCAGATTCTCCATGGAAATATATGTTCCCATCTTCCAAAGAATACACCTAAAGAAGAGTCAGTGTTATCATAAATGATAACAACTTTTACTGAGTTCCTCACAATTGGGCTATAATAGACATCAAATTCTGTCATACTGAACATATGGTCAACTGGGATCATTTCCATAAAAGCCACACAAATTCCGTTTCTTTTCATCTCTGGTATCAACTCTGAGACAAAGTGAACACCTTTCTCATCATCTGAGATGACCAACCCAACCCAATTCCACCTGAAATGGGTAATTAATGAGACCATGCCTAAGGTCAGAGAAGAGTCCCTGGAGACCATCTGATACAGAGATGAAAACTTCCCAGGATTGTTTATACTTGTTTCAAAATGTCCAAAGGTCAGCTAAAGAAAATAAAACAGGAATTGACATGAAAAAGGAGTTTCTGGAAATTATAGAATCAATGAGTATAAAACAGTAACATAAATTCATAGAAAGTTAAAATTGTATTTAGAGTAAACTGTAATATTGAAGACCAGTTTAGAAAATTATTTGAAATATTCACTTACATGTATCAAAAATACTTGCAAGTATCTAATGCAATTCTTTTTGTCAAACCAACAATTGTAGATATACCAACAATCTCAGAACATATAGCTCATGTACTTATAATAGTATTTTGTTGATTGGTTGTTTGTATGAATGTGCATACAATGTGTAAAGGGAAAAAGTGTGTATTGGGTGTCCTTTGCTTTCCTCCACTTATTCATTCTTGAGGCAGAATTTCTCTCCAACCCTGAGATTCATACTCAGTTTTGTATGTTATGCTATCATGGGGACATAGGTCATGCTGGTACCTAAATTTCTGACATCTTGATTTCGCAGAATGTATTCTTGACTCCTGGACCATAATCAAGCCCAAAATATTATATTTTGAATCATACACAAGCAAAGTCTTCTTCACGTATGCTTTTTTTTGGTATTCAAATATTGTCATCAATGAAAGATGCTTTAATTATTCCCATCCATATAATCTCACCTGTGGGTGTTTATATAGTACCAGCAATGTCCCAATTATGGAGGAAACTTTCCATGTTGTTCCTGTGATTACAGCCACAAATTTTTTTCCTCCCTTTTCCAGTTGTAGTTTGGCAAAGTTTTTCCCTGCCCTGTGAGCCAAATGAGAAAACTTTGCATTGTATTTTTTTAAACTTGGCCCAGTATTGTAAATACTGTATCCCAAAAACATGTTAGGTAAAATGAGGGCATTTGCATTGATCTCCTTGATTGTAAATTTCAAAGCCATCACAAATTGGTAGTTGTTGGTACTGAACCTGTGTAAAAGACATAAAACATACTATAGAACAATTTTCTATCACCATTGATTTCAACTGAATACAATAACTGTCATTCACTGAGAGAAAGCTTCCCCTCACAGGTTCCATGTACCTTGTTATTTGGTGCAGTCACAACAGGAAATCTTTGTGGAAATTTCTAGGGCTGTTTGTGGTCATGTTTTACTGTTCATGTAGAGTCTAAGGCCTTTTTCAAAATTTGATCACTTCCTTCATCTATTTACTTTATGTGGACAGAAGAAGAAGACTATCTTCTAATAATGAAGCAGACATACTTTTACATTCTGACTGCCAGTTGAACCAGCACCATTTTTTAAAGCTGTTTTCCCCCCAGTGTATTGTTTTAGTTCTTTTGTCAAATATCAAGTGACCATAGGTGTGTGGGTTCATATCTGTGTCTTCAATTCCTCCCTTTGTACCAATACTATACAGGTTTTATCACTATTAGTCTGTAATATAGCTTAAAAGCAAGGGTGGTGATTCGTCTTGATGTTCTTTTATTGTTGAGAATAGTTTTCACTATCCTGGATTTTTTATTTCAAATAAATTTGCAATTTGCTATTTTTAATTCTATGAAGTTTGACTTGGGATTTTGATGGGTATTGCATTGAATTTGTAGATTGATTTCAGCAATATGGCCATTTTTACTATATTAATCCCATCAATACATGAGCATGGGGAATCTTTCCATCTTCTGAGATCTTCTTCAATTTCTTTCTTCAGAGACTTGAAGTTCTTGTTATACAGATATTTCACTTTCTTGGTTAAAGTCATGTCAAGGTGTTTTATACTATTTGTGACTATTGTGGAGAATGTCATTTCCCTAATTTCTTTCTCAGCTTGTTTATCCTTTGAATCAAAAAAGGCTACTGATTTTTATGAATCCATGTATATTCAGCCATTTTTCTGTAGTTGTTTATCAGCTGTAGCAGTACTCTGGTGGAATTTTTTGAATCACTTAAGTATACTAATATATCATCTGCAAAGATTGATATTTTGACTTCTTTCTTTTCAATTTGTATCCCTTTCACCTCCTTTTGTTGTCTAATTGCTCTGGCTAGGACTTTGACTACTAGATAGGAAGAGAGTGGGAAGCCTTGTCTAGTGAATCATTTTATTGGGATTGATTTTCATTTCTCTCCATTAATTTTATGTTGGCTACTTGTTTTCTATATATTGCTTTTACTGTGTATATGGCCCTTGAATTCCTGATCTTTCCAAGACTTTTACTATGAACAGATGTTAAAATTTGTCAAATGTTTTTTCAGCATCCAATGGGATGGTTAGTCTGTCTAAAGGTCTGTCTATCTTGTTGGTTTTCTCAAAGAACCAGCTCCTAGTTTTGTTGATATTTTGTATAGTTCTTTCTGTTTCAACTTGGTTGATTTCAGCCCTGAGTTTGATTATATTCTGCCATCTACTTCTCTTGGGTATATTAGCTTCTTTTTGTTCTAATGCTTTCAGGTGTGCTGTCAAGTTGTTAATGTATGCTCTTTCCATTTTCTTTTTGTGGGCACTTAGAGCTATAATTTTTCCTCTATGTCCTATGTATCCAGTCTGATAGTCTATTTTTTTTATTGCAGAATTGAGTCCATTGATATTAAGAGATATTAAGGAAAAATGAATGTTGTTTCCTGTTATTTTTGTTATTGGCAGTGGAGTTATGTTTGTATAGCTACCTTCTTTTGGGTTGTTGGATGATTACTTTCTTGCTTTTTCTAGGTTATAGTTTTCCTCCTTGTGTTGGAGTTTTCCTCCAATTATCCTTTGAAGTGCTGGATTTGTGGTAAGATATTGTGTAAATTTGGATTTATCATGGAATATTTTGGTTTCCTCATCAATATTGATTGAGAGTTTTGCTGGGTATAGTAGTCTGGGCTGGCATTTGTGTTCTCTTAGGGCCTATATGATATCAGTCCAGGATCTCCTGACTTTTATAGTCTCTGGTGAGAAATCTGGTGTAATTCTTATAAGTCTGCCTTTATATGTTACTTTGCCTTTTTCCTTTACTGCTTTTAGTATCTTCTCTTTGTTTTGTATATTTGATGTTTTGATTATTATGTGACGGGAGGTATTGCTTTTTTGGTCTAGTCTATTTGGGGTTCTGTAGGCTTCTTGTATATTTAAGGACATATCTTTCTTTAGGTTAGGGAAGTTTTCCTCTATAATTTTGTTGAAGATACTTACTAGCCCTTTAATTTGGGAGTCTTCACCCTCATCTATACCTATTATCCTTAGGTTTGGTTTTCTCATTGTGTCCTGGATTTCCTGGATGTTTTGTGTTAATAACTTTTTGCATTTCACATTTTCTTTGACCATTGTGTCTATGTTTTCCGTGGTATCTTCTGCGCATGAGATTCTCTCTTCTATCTCTTGTATTCTGTTGGTGATACTTGCGTCTATGACTCCTGATCTTTTTCCTAGGTTTTCTATCTCTAGGGTAGTCTCCCTTTGGGATTTTTTTTATTGTTTCTACATCCATTTTTAGATCCTGAACAGTTTTGTGTAAATCCTTCACCTGTTTGGTTGTGTTTTCTTGCATTTCTTTAAGAGCTTCTACCTGTTTATATGTGTTCTCTTCAAATTCTTTGAGAGTGTTGTTTATGTCCTTTTTAAATTCCTCTATCATCATCATGAGAAGTGTTTTTAATTCTGAGTCCTGCTTTTCCAGCATGATGTGGTGTTCTGGACTTGCTATGGTGGGGGAACTGGGTTCTGGTGGTGATGACAAGTAACTTTGGTTTCTGTTGTTTACATTCTTACACTTGCCTTTTGCCATTTGGTTAGCTGTAGTGCTACTCACACCCACTGGTTCTGACTGTAGTCTGCCTTTCCAGTTATCTTGGTTGTGTCAGAACTCCTCGGGGTCTGGATGACTCTATGATCCTGAGCTCCAGCTGTTCTGGGTACAGTGGCTCCTCTAGGATGCTTCAGAATATGGTGTCCCCTGCTCTGCTGTTCAGCAGTCTGTGACCTGGCTGCAGCTCTGAGGACCTTGACCTGGCTAGGATGCCACCGGATGCAGTTTCCTCAGGTGAGGAGATCAGCTGTTTTGCTGCTCCGTTCACAGGGATCTGGACAAGGGGCAGAAGGGGTGTGGATTTCCCTAGGAATGGGTTCTGGATGCCAGGTGGATTCTGGGATCTCCCTACTGCCAGTTGTGCTCCTGGGGCGTAGTGTGGAGTGCAGGTGCTCCTACCTGTAGCTCTGCAGTCTGTGACCTGGCTAGGATGCCAATCTCCCTACTGCCAGTTGTGCTTTTGGGGCCTAGGGTGGTGTGCGGGTGCTCCTACCTGCAGCTCTGCGGTCCATGACCTGGCTAGGATGCAGCCTGACGCAGTTTCCTCAGGGGAGCAGATCAGCTGTGTGGCTGCTCCATCCACCAGGGTCCAGGTATATTGTTAATTATTATCATTAACTAGCAACATGAAATCTTAGGGAGATCACTCTCAGTGGCATAGGATAGTGGTGTAAGGCGAAAAACTCTGGGAGGTGGCAATAATTAAATTATTTAATTTAATCATTAATGCGAATAATTAAAATATTTAATAAAAAAGAATATTTTCTGCACAATTCTTTTGTTTGGACATATGTTAACATTTAAATTTCAGTCAGTCCCAGAGCTGTCTATCTCTACAGGGACATATACATCATCACATATACATCACCTATATTCTTGATCGTGTCAATCTCCTCCATGTTTGAAGTCAAGGTCTTTTGGAAGTCTCTCTTTGTCATGTGTGATTTTTATCAGCTTGAAAGAACACATAGCTTTTCTTTACCTGTGCATATCTAGCCATAACCTGTCCCCCAGTGTAACTCATTTCCTATTTGCCATTGTGATGTTAGAATCCCCTTGAAATAAACAAGCTGCTTTAGTTCAGCAGTTTTTCCATAATCCAATGTCTTTCAGAAGCCAAAGTTTTTGTTCATTAGCATTTAAAAATAAAAGATTAATAAATCAGTATGTAATGTATCTCTGGGGTTTATTGTTGCCCCTTTGTTTGTTAAGCATCTTTCAGAGTATGATTAGATCTATCCATAATTGCTTGTCCTCTATGTGTTATGCCTGCAACATGTTTTATATTATCATATATAAATAATCCCTGCTTCATCTTATTAGAAGCATATACTGAACCATTTTCATTTTAATTTGTATGGGTATTTGCATAAATGATAACAACTGTGGAATTATAGATTCATCCTTTTCTGAAGCAAAGGTAGTTTTCCAATAAAATTTGTAGTATGTGTCTATAGTATGATGCACATATTTCATTTTACCAAAATTTGTAAATGAAAAAATTTCTTTTCTTAAATTTCATTTCTTTGAGTACTTTTAGAGTACTTTGTGTAGGTAATGGAGTTCGGTTATATAATGAACAAGTTTTTTTTGTTTGTTTGTTTTTTTGCTTGTTGCTAAGTGTCAGAGTATTCGTTCTTTAAACTATTGTTGTTAACATGTTTTTTTCTTTTAAAAATGGAATTTTGAAGCCTCTAGTTTACTTCCTATAAATTACTGATCAGTTTCATTATTGCCTTGTGATAAAAAGCCTGCCAGACCTGTATGGAATCTTCTCTGTGTTGTTCACAGTGTATGACTCCTATTTCTGATCATCTGTTGTAGTTAAATAAACAGTGAAGACAATTCAGGATTAACACCAATATGTTCAGAAGTCTTTTTGTGTAAAACAACCCTTTCTGCATATTGACAGTCAGTTACTATATTAAGAGAGTCTTGAAAGTCAGATAAAAGCAATAGTATTGTACTTAATGCAGAGTTTTGAACCAATTTGTATGGACTCTCAGCCACCTTACTGATTACTCTTCCACCTTTTCTGATTTATTATAGGATATCAACAAGATCAGTGAAATAGGTGATGTATATGTCTGTACAGAGACAGCTCTGGAACTGGCTGAGACTTAAACGTCTATATTCAGCCAATAACTCCTTGGATACAAAATTCTAGTGACATGATATTACATACCATCCCTTAAGATGGCAAGAATGGAAATTTATATTAAAGTTTGATTATGTGATCAAACTAATCTTTAATGTGAATCTGCTGTCTTTCTTTATTGATCTTCTTTAAATGATCTATGCACCCTGCCTGTTCCATATGAATATGTTTACAGAGCTTTGTGTTGCTTCTAAGGTTTGTATATTGTATAATGGTAGCGGAGAAAAATAGCACTGAGAAGATTCATACTCTGAGATGCTGAGATTCTCAGACCTGCAATTCCAGCTCCTTCGTTGATTCTACCTAAACTAATGGAAGCTGTTTCTCCTAAATACTTGCTTCCAGGACATTTCTAGAACAGCTAGCTCACCCACCAAGACTTTCAGACTGTTATAGTCAGGACTTCAGCTAAGCCATGAACATTCTCAGCACATAGAGACTAGACAGAAAATGAAGTCACCTAGTATTTTTAAACAAAGCCTATTTTGCTATTTCCTTAGGATACCCAGAAGGGAATTCTTGGTTCCAATACCACTGGAAGCAAGCAAAAGAAGATCATTATCCCGGTTCCTTAAGTTGAAATGGGTGGTTCTGGTTATGTTATGAATTATAGTTATGTTGTTATTTAAGGAATTATTTGTAAATGTGGTGGCCTTGGATTGGGAGGAAACTTGAAAGCTCAGCTTCAGGGATTTCTATCTTTCCTTTTGTCTTCTTTTTCCTTCTTTCTTATATGAAGTATGAAGGTGGAAAAGAAAATGAGGAATACAGTAATATTATAGTAATTAAAAAGGTAGACAAATAGGGATAAGATATTAAATCTTCTCTGAAACAAATTATTGTTTAGCTATAATCTTACATTGATTGAGTATATTTGATGCAAAATTAAAGTTATAATTTGCTTTTATTCTTATTACTTGTACTTAACAAAGTGTGTTTTTATTTATTATTATTTTTTACTTTATTTTTTATTTGTTTACTTTTTATTTTTTTATTTTTTATTTTTTTGTTTTTATTTATTATAATTCAAGTTTTTGTGATACATGGTAAATAACGTCCCAGAATAAGAAATTAGTTATGATTCTGAAAAGATGGCTGAGCAGTTAAAAGCACTTTCTATATCAACTTATACTTTTTTTTTTGGTGAGAGTGTTTTATTATTTTTTATTTTTTTATTGGATATTTAATTATTTACAGTACAGATGTCATCCACTTTTCCCATTTCCCCTCCCTATAACCCCCATCCTATAACCCTTCTTCCTTTATGCTTTTATACCATTTTGATTCCATGCATGTATTAAGGTCAGTTCTAGGTTGAGGATCTAGCAATACAATAGATGCAAATAGTCAAAAAACAAGCAATGCAATAAACACAAATGATTCAAGAAAAAGCAAGGCATTAAACCCAGTTATGTGAACACTCCCATGATCACTGTTTCTAAAGCCTTATCAGGATGACCAAAGTATCTCAGTCTAGTTCTCTATCCTAGCCCAAGGTCATTTTCATGTCTGAAGCCACTACTTCCTTGTTCTAATCTAAAATTTAGAATCTTGTCTAAAATTACTTCTTTGTTCTGGCCTAATATTTAGATTCCTGCCTGAAATTACTTCTTTGTTGTAGCCTATGATTAGACTCCATATTTGCTCCCTTGAGTATTTTGTTACTCTTTCTAAGTAGGACTGAGGCATCCACACTTGGTCTTTTTCATGAGCTTCATTTGGTCTGTGAGTTGAATCTTGGCTATTTCAAGCTTTTGGGATAATATCTGCTTATCAGTGGATAAATACCATGTGTGTTCTTCTGTGATTGTGTTATGTCACTCAAGGTGACATTTTCTAGTTCCATCCATTTACCTAATTTCTCGAATTTATTATTTTTAATAGGTGAGTAATACTCCATTGTGTAAATGTACCACATTTTTTGGTATCCATTTCTCTGTTATAGGATATCTGTTTCCAGCTTCTGGCTATTATAAATAAGGCTCCTATGAACATAGTGGAGCTTATGTTCTTGTTATATGTTGGAGCATATTCTGGGTATATGCACACAGTGGTATAGCTGAGTCCTCAGGTAATGCTATGTCCAATTTTCTGAGGAACCACCAGACTTATTTCCAGAGTAGTTGTACCAGATTGCAATCTCCCCAAAATGGAGGAGTATTCTTCTTTTTCCACATCCTTGCCAGCACCTACTATCACCTGAATTTTTGATCTTGACCATTCTGATTGGTGTGAGGTAGAATCTCAGGGTTGTTTTGATTTGTATTTTCCTGATGACTAAGGATGTTGAGCATTTCTTGAGGTGTTTCTCAGCTTTTCGAGTTTCCTCGGTTGAGAATTTCTTGTTTAGCTCTGTACCCCATTTTTAATAGGGTTATTTGGTTGTCTAGAGTCTAATTTCTTGAATTCTTTGTATATGTTGGATATTAGTCCTCTATTGGATGTAGGATTGGTAATGATCTTTCCCCCAATCTATTGGTTGCCATTTTGTCCTATTGACAGTGTTTTTTGCCTTACAGAAGCTTTACAATTTTATGAGGTCCAATTTACCAATTCTCGATCTTGAGTATAAGAAGGCTACTGATTGGTTTGAGTTCATTTTATATCCAGCTTTGGTGCTGAAGTTGTTTATCAGGTTAGGAGTTCTCTGGTGGAATTTTTGGGGGTCACTTTTGTATACTATCTTATCATTTTCAAATAATGATATTTTGACTTTTTCCATTTCAGTTTGTATCTCTTTGACATCCTTTGTTTTCTACTTGCACTAGCTAGAACTTCAAGTACTGAATAGATAGATAGAGAGAGAGATAGTGGGCAGAATTCTTTAGTCCCTGATTTTAGTGGTATTGCTTCTAGTTTCTCTCCATTTAGATTGATGTTGCCCTTTGTTTTGCAGTATATTGCTTTTACTGTTTACGTATGAGCCTTGAATTCCTGATCTTCCAAGGCTTTTAACATGAATGGATGTTGAATTTTTTCAAATGCTTTTTCCGCATCCAATGAAATGTTCATGTAGTTTTTTGAGACTGTTTATATATATTGTATTACATTGATGGATTTCTGTATATTGAACCATTCCTATATGACTGAGATGAAGCCTACTTGATTGTGGTGAATGAGCATTTTGATGTGTTCTTGGGTTCCATTTGTGAGAATTTTATTGAGTATTTTTGCATTGCTTTATATAAGGGAAATTGGTCTGAAGTTCTCTTTCTTTGTTAGGTCTTTGTGTGGTTTTGGTACCAGTGTAAATTTGGCTTCAGATAATGAATTGGGTAGTGTTTCTTCTGTTTCTAATTTGTAGGATAGTTTGAAGAGTATTGGTATTAGGTCTTCTTTAAAGGTATGGTACAATTCTGCACTAAATCTCACTGGTCCTGAGCTTTTTTTTGATTGGGAACATTTTAATGACTGCGTCTATTTCTTTAGGAATTATAGGACTATTCAGATGGTTTTCCTGATCTTGATTTAACTTTGGTACCAGAAATCTGTCTAGAAAATTGTCTATTTCATCCAGATTTTTCAGTCTTGTTGCCTATAGGCTTTTGTAGTAGGATCTGATGATTTTTTTTGAGTTTCCTCAGTTTCTGTAGTTATATCTCCCTTTACATTTCTGATTTTGTCAATTTTGTACTGTGTATTTGCCCTCTTGTTGTTCTGGCTAAGGGTTCATTTATCTTGTTGATTTTTTTCAGATAATTATCTCCTGGTTTTGTAGATTGTTTTATAGTTCTTTTTGTTTCTACTTGGTTGATTCTAGCCATGAGTTGGATTATTTCCTGCTGTCTACTTCTCTTGCTGTTTTGGCTTATTTTTGCTTTCAGATGTGCTGTTAAGCTGTTAGTTTATGCTGTCTCCAGTTTCTTTTTGGAGGCATTCAGAGCTATGAATTTTTTTCTTAGCACTGCTTTCATTCTGTCCCATAATTTTGGGTATGTTTTGTCTTCATTTTCTTTAAATTCTAAACAGTCTTTAATTTCTTTCTTGAGGAAGTTATTGAATAGAATGTTGTTCAAATGCCATGTGTATATGAGCTTTCTGTTGTTTTTGTTGTTATTGAAGATCAGCCTTAGTCTGTGGTGATATGATAGAATTCATGAGATTATTTTAGTCTTCTTGTATCTGTTTAGGCATGTTGTGTGAGCAATTATATGATCAGTTTTGAAGAAGGTACCATGAGCTGATAACATGATAACAAAGTATATTCTTTTGTTTTATCATGAAATATTCTATAGATGCCTGTTTAAACTTGTTTGTTTGTAACTTCTGATAGTTTTACTGTACTTCTGTTTATTTTCTCTTTCCTTGATCTGTCTGTTGATGAGAGTTGATGTCTTCCACTATTACTGTGTGTTGTGCACTGTGTGCTTTGTGTTTTAGTAAAGTTTTTTATTTTTTATTTTTTATTTATGTATGTGGATTCCCTAGTGTTTGGTACATTGATATTCATAATTGTGAATTCTTATTTGTAGGTTTTTACTTTGATGAATACAAAGTGTACATCTTTATCTTTTTGATATCTAGTGGTTGAAAATTTATTTGATATTAGAATGACTATTCTAGTTTGTTTTTGGGGACCATTTGCTTGAAAAATTCTTTTTCTGCCCTTTACCATGAGGTAGTGTCTGTCTTTAACACCAAGTTGTGTTTCCTGTGTGCAGAAAAATGCTGGATCCTGTTTAGGTATCCAGTCTGTTAGTCTATGTCTTTTTATTGGGGAATTTGGATCACTGATGTTAATAGATATTAAAAAATATTTATTTATGCTTTCTGTTACTTTTATTGTTAGATGTGGAATTGCTTTTTCTTTTGTAGTGCTGGATTACTAGAAAGGTGTTTTTATAATTTGGTTTGTAATAGAATACCATGGTTTCTCCATCTATAGTGATTGAAGGTTTTGCTGGGTATAGTATCTGGGCTGACATCTGTGGTCTCTCAGGGTTGTCAAAAAATACCTTTCTATGCCCTTCTTTCTTTTAGAATCTGTATTGAGAAGTCAGGTGTAATTCTGAGAAGTCATCCTTTATATGTTACTTGATCTATTTCCCTTGAAGCTTTTAAATTGCTTTCTTTGTTCTGTACATTTAATGTTTTGATTATAATGTGATGGAAGAATTTTTTTCTGGTTCAGTCTGTTTAGTATTCTGTATCTTTTTTGTTCATTTATTGACATCTACTTCTTTAGGTTAGAAAAGTTTTCTTCTATAATTTTGTTGATGACATTTTCTCATTCTAAAAATGGTAATAAAAAACCAGAAATACAGAAAATCATGTAGATTATAAATGTTGTAAATAAATTCTGATCCAGAAATGCAATCATCACCAACAGATTATGACATATGAAAGGGAGAATCTCAGGTGTCAAAGATTCAGTAGAAGTAATTGATATGTAATTCAAAGACAATGACAAATACACAAAGTTTCTAACACAAAACCTCAAGGAAATTTGGTACACTGAAAAGATCAAACCTCCTAATAATAGGAATAGAAGAAGGAGAAGATTCTCAGCTCAATTCTCAGAAAGTATCAAGTAACTTTAAAAAATGTATTTCATGGAAAATTCATCAAACTAAAGTAAACCTGAGAATTCTATAGTATAATTTTTGTATAATATTATTCTATATTAGCTTGAATTTTGATTTTGTAGATGATAATTCATTTTGTATATTGTAAAGAATTAATTTGGATGTCACATTCAGATACAAGCTTGATGATTAGAAGGCTAGGAAGATAATTCAAATGTTACATATACACTGAATATGCAACTAATTATCCAGCCTTGTGGGGTATATTATGTTTTGCAGCATTTTAACCTGAGAATGTTTGTTGACACTCCTCAAATCCCTAAAAACATAACTTGAGTTATTTTAAGTACAACTTATTTCAGCTGAAATCTGTGTCTCTTGACTTCCAATGAGTTCTTTTCAGTTCTTATGAAAATAATATAGCATTTGGGGATAAAAATACAGCCTAATATCCCTGCACTGGAGGCCAATATGGAGAAGACTTCCACAGCAACCATAACATTCCCTTTAGTACTATGGTAGACAGGGAGAAATGCAATCCATACACTGCAGAACACCAGCATACTGAATGTCAGAAACTTGGCTTCATTGAAAGTGTCTGGCAGGTTTCTGGCCAAGAAAGCTACTGTGAAGCTCCCTATGGACAGAGCCCCAAGGTATCCTAGGTTGCAGTAGAAAGCTGTGGCTGAGCCCTTGTTGCATAAAATTATGATCTGACCATGTTCAGAATGTGCATCTTCATCTACAAAAGGAGGAGAAGTTACCAACCATATTCCACAGAAGATAATTTGTATAAGTGTACAGATGGGAATGATAGATTTGGGTGACCCTGATTTAAGAAATCCTCTCATTCTTCTTCCAGGAGTTGTGATCTTGAAGGCCAGGATTACTGTAATGGTTTTGGCCAAGATAGTAGATACAGCCACTGTAAAAGCAACACCAAATGTGGTCTGCTGCAGAATGCAGGTGGCTGTGTTGGGCTGACCAATGAAGAGAAAGGAGCAAAGAAAACAGAAGGTGAGGGAGATGAGCAGTATGTAGCTGAGTGTACTGTTATTGGCCTTCACAACAGGAGTCTTTTGGTACTTCACAAAAATCACAAATACAAGTGTGGTGATAGTAGAAAAGCACAGGGTCATGCATGCCAGTGTCATCCCCAAGGGATCTTCATAAGCCAAGTACGTCACTGTTTTTGGGAGGCAGTAGGTTTTTTCTGTATTGGCATACTGATCATCTGCACACTTTACACAGTGATCCACATCTGGAAAAAAATCAATGTGGTATCAGCATGACAGCTATACATTTCTTTCATTTGTCATATATCCTGCAATTATGACACTGGCAAATTTTAGCCAATTTTTCTTGGAACAATTGATGACAGTGAAAAAGGGGCTACAAATTAGAAGATTTTGCCCTCCTTAATATTACATTTCTTATTTAGTATCAAGCAAATACATCAATAGTGTCTTCTTTATCATGTGTATTTATGACAATTATTTTCATCTCCAAGGTAATATAACATATATATTTCATGTATATTTGTTATGCTATGGCAATTTAGACTGTAATTTCACAAAAAGCTAACTTATATATCTATGTTCATATTTCCTGAGAACCAGGATGGTTTTTTGTCTGGCGGACATTATTAGTCATTCTTCAAATGTTTGAAGACATAAATTAAATTTCCTCAAAACATGTTAAGAACTTTGTGACTCACATAATTCTGTTTAAATGCTGTATCAATTTACAATCTTCCAAGCTTATACTTTAAAAACTTTATCTTTTCATGGGTTAATTTTGTTTTGTAACTTAGCACAAACTAAAGTCATTTTTGAAAAGGGAATGTCAAGAAAGAAATGGTTCTATAATACTGGGAAATAGGCACATCTGTCAGTATATATTTATAATTACTACTTTTTGTAAGAAAATCTAGATACTGGTGGGTGAGCCAGCATGGACAGTAAGTTCTAGGTAATATTAACAATTAAACTAAATTACTTATATTGAACAGGATAGTAAGCATCATCATGGTCTCTGTTTCACTTTTTGCATCCACAGTCCTGCCTTGAATTTTTTTCTATAACTTCCCTTTATTTTAGACTATAAGCTGTAGGTAATGTAAGTTAGTTACTTCTAAACTTTCAGTTTTGTTCAAAGGTCTTTTAAAAATAATGGAAAGGTAATTAATGCATCACCTTTGGTATAAGGCATAATCTAACATCAATTTTGATAGAATATAAAGCAATTTTGTATTCTTCCAGTTAATCTGTTCAAATCCTATAATGTGTTTCATTGTACAGCATGCAGTCTTCAAAACTACCAAAAGCAAGATGATTTGAAAATGATAAAAAAAAATACGGATGCTGAACTTCATGTTTTTTGTCGATCATGCTCTGCCTAAATGTAAATATTAAATTCTACCATAGAAAATGTTAAATATTTTTATTATAGTTACAAACAATAAATAAAGCTTGTTCAGCTTCCCAGCTTTCCTCTCCCAGATTTTTAAAGTTACCAATAGTGCTTTGGGTAAAAATGAGTCCTCATGGTCTGTCTCCCCCCATTTTAATATATCTGATAATGTCACCTCAATTCAGTTCACATTTAAGTGGTCATGGTGATGAGTCTTTATGGGTGAAGTTTCCAATATTACCAGAAGTGTTAAATCACAGCAAACTTCTTGCTCTCTTGTCACTTTCAATCCACTTCTATCTCTTCCATAAATTCTCCTGAGTCTATGGTTTTAGAATGTTTTGTAGATATATCTACAATTGGTACTTGGATCTGACCACTGTGCAGTTTGATTTATTGTGACTTTTTTGTAATTGACTCCATTTGTTGGCAAGAGAATTTTACATGATGAGAGTGTTAAGAATATAGTTATCTGTATGCATTACCCCAAATATTTACAGTTGATTTTGGAATTTATTAGGTTGGTTTTTTAAATTAGTGTTTGTAAATTGTCATATAATATGTATAGTTTTATTATTGCTGATTAATTAATGAGGTAAATTTAAATTGTTTTAGAAACGTTGATGTGGACAAAGATATGTGTTCTGTTGCTGCATCCTTATGGGGTATAATGCCGTGATAACAAGTAATGTGGTTCATACATATAATCGGGTCAGGACTGTTGGCTGTCTTGCCTTTTTAGAAGTTTTCATGATGCCATCTGGTCCCATTAGGTGGGGTACTTGAAGATGGCACACTTGTGTCAGTTGAAGCTCAGGTGTATTGTGTGTCTCTGAAGTACATGGTACTTTCGTCAGTAGATTTTTGCCTTCAAACTGTTGGGGAAATAAGGGAAATCAGCAATAACCAATGTATTTTTTGGAATTCTTTTGAACATCACTGTTGAACAACTTCAAGAAGGTTCCTCACATCTAGTTCTGGGATTTTTAATCAGGTGATCTTTTGCTCTAGATTGGATCATGATGATACCAGATTAGAAAAGTTCATTAAAACAATATGTGCAGTCTTCATCAGGGAAATGCACAGCAATTAGTTTTTTAATGCCAAAGAGTTAACCCTGAAAACATATATGCAAGTAACATTCTTTGGACTGAGAAGGTTATAATTAGTGATTTGTTTTATATAGATATACATGTATTTAAGCATAGATTAATTAGGGAGAAATGGAGGCCATGAACTAGAGGGAGGGGATCAGGTTATGTATTGCAGGTTTGATATGAGAAAATTGAGAATAGAAGTGTAAATTTATTTAAATCTCAAAAAATATTTTTGAAATTCAGTATTTCAACTTCTTTTAAAGTTTCAATATTTTCAAATGTTATATGAATTGATATTGTGCCTGTTTTTAGGTCTTTGTATGCCACATATCTTTAGGTTCCAAAGAATATAATACATTGCATTGGGACTGTGATACAGCCATGTGTGTATGTATGTATATGTATATGTATATGTATATGTATATGTATATGTATATGT
>JANHMN010000017.1:48763191-48822608 GCA_030674055.1 Rhabdomys pumilio
ATATGTATATGTATATGTATATGTATATGTATATGTATATGTATATGATGTATATGATGTATTCATATACATATGCAAATGCACATATAGCATATATATGCATCAAATACATGTACACATGTACATATACAGATATTGATCTATCAATCAATCTCTCTATGTATCTATTTATCCATCTATCATCTATCTGTCATCTATCTATCATCTATCATCTATCTATCTATTTATCTATCTATCTATCTAATCATCTATCTATGTATCTATGTATCTATCTATCTATCTATCTATCTATCTATCTATCTATCTATCTATCATCTATGTATCTATCTATCTATCATCTATCTATCATCTATCTGTCTATCTATCTATCTATCTATCTATCTATCTATCTATCTATCATCTGTCTACCTATCTATCTATCATCTATCTGTCTACCTATCTATCTATCATCTATATGTCTGTCTGTCTATCTATCTATCTATCTATCTATCTATCTATCTATCTTGTTCTTTTTGGTAAATTTCCTAAACAATTATATGTATTTTGGTCATTTCTAACCCTATTTCTTCCAATCCAACTCCTTCCCTCTTATCCTCAAAACTTTGGTTTTCCAACTTATGTTCTATTGTGAAAGTTACCTAAAACTCCTTAATGCTGTTTGAATCTACCTTGATGTAGCATCATCCACTGGATCATTGCAAACTCCTCAGAAAACAGATGTCCAAGGAAAATTGACTCATGCTTTTCTGCCAATTGCTGTTCACTTAGGGGTGTGTCTTCATGATTCAATAACTTAATCATTCTGGGAGTTTTCCTGGCTTGACCTTGCTGAGAACTGTGCAAACCATCCCAGCTGCTTTGTGAACATATATATCTCAGCAATGTCACACTGGTTTGTTTGAAAATAGTGTTTGCTAAATCCTTCCTGTAACCCTGGCTTCTATAATTTATTTGGTGAATCTTCAGTGATATTCTATGAGATATGGAGTTAGGGGTTACATTGCAGGTGTCCTAACAAATTTTTATTTTCTGTTTGCTGACCTATTATTGGTTTCTGTGTTAACTGTCATCTACTGAAAAGGAATAATCTGTGATGTGGTTTAATGAATCTGTAATTACAAGTATATGTATGTCAGGAAGGAATATATTACTATGTCCATTTAAATAAATGATAGTACAGTATTTTCCCTATACCTATATCCTAACCACTACATACTTTATCTAAGATTATTGTACTAGCTATTAATTCACCATTTGTTATGGACTTTTAATGAAATAAGAAGGTGTTTGACTACTTTCCAAAGTATTGTATGTCAGTAAATATAAGTTTTCAGGCTAGATATTATTTTAGTACTCAGGGTTAAAAGATAGTTAAGTGTTTGTGTGACACTATTCCTTGACAGACATATCCTCACTTTAGATACTAAACCTACAGAAGACCAAAGGAAGGATGCCATCAAAATATAAGTTGGTGAGTCAGTGAGCTTTACTGAGGAAACTTACAGAAATGATTTATTTATGGGAGAAATAAGAGGAAATAATAATTATGGTAGACTGAATGAGAATGACCCCTACAGGATCATAAGAATCCTTGGTTTGTGTTGTGAAAATATTTAGGTTTAGGAGATTTCTTATTGATGGCAGAGGTGTGCCACTCTGGTGGTCTCTGAATATTTATCAGAACATAATATACCATATTCTCTTTGTCTTTCTGTCTCTCTTCTATCCCCTCATTTCCAGTGGATCACATGTAAACTCTCAGTTACATCTCCAACAATGTGTCAGCTAGTGTATTGTCTGGCTACTCAATATGTTGGTCATAAGCACTAATGTCCTCTGAAAACATGATGTTAAAATTAAATGATTCAATGTCTTGTAAATGAAGTTTTCATAGCATTGGAAAAGTGGCTAAAATTTATCTCATGGAACTCCGTCATTACAAGCCCACCCCAAGAAGAGCGATGGCTCACAAAAGTGAGGAACTGAAGGTTTATATCACAAATTTTAAACAGCTTTACAGATTTCATACAATCTCAGTCATCTTGGATTGTTACTTTTCTGTGCAGCTTTTGTCCTATAGTTTTTCCCATATTCCTTCCTGTTTATATTTACTGTTAGATGGAAATTTCCAATGTATTTGATAAGTTTCAGGAAATTCCTGAAGCCTTTTAGTTAACATATTGAACTTAAAAAACTTTTTGTAAGATGGAATTTTTACTGCCTTTAAATCATCCTATGTCTTCATGCTCTTTATCTTGGAGAAAACTGATACACAACATTAAGACAGATTATAATTTTTCTTCCAGTATTGTGTTTAGAAAACTTCCTGTGTCATCTTGTCAGTAGGTAAAGAGCTTCAAAATCAGTGTTTGCTTGCCTTTTCTATGTCTCATATCTTACGTTTATAGTCACTACCATCAAGTTCAGGAAGATAACCAAAACCTATAGAATTCACTTGTAATATTTGAGGTTGTTTAGAGAGTCCTCTGACCAAACTGTTGAAACAACAAAAAAAAGGTCATACCTTTAGTTCACTTTTTATTTGACAGCCTATGATGAATCAATTTACCCTCCCCCCATCCCTCTTCTTATATTTCAACACCCATAATCAGCTTGAAGAAGTTATGAAGAGTCAGCATCTCCATTCCCTAGGCTTGGGGATGAGGTGGTTAATATTGGGATGTCTTTCTAGGGAAAAGTAATGGTTTTGTTGGAACAGGAAGGATTAGCTAGGATTTATTGCATAGCCATAACCTATTGCTAGAAATATGTATAATTGTTATTAAGATAAAGTTATAATTTCTTAAATGGCACAAAATTTACTTTGATTTCAAATTTAAGGTTTTCATTGGTACAAGGTTCTTATTGATATAAAAGTGAGATGAATATTATTACTCTTATAGACTTTGTGCCTATATAACACATTTAGGAATACAAGGCTTAGACTCAGTCCTTCTTTAACATTTTTTTAACTGATTTGAGATGGTTAGCCTGTGAGTTATGAGTCTATAACAAATTCATGGTTTTGAGTTTATTGTTACTGTGTTTTCTATATTTTATTTAGAAATAGCTGAGAGGAGTTAACAGACAACAGTCTAGATTACCTTACATGGATAGTTGGTTTTCTTTTTTTTGTGTGTATGTGTATGGTAACCAACTTGTATTATTACCTTGTGATAAAAGAGTTGTCAGACCTGCATGAAATCTTATATGTGTTTTACACAGTGTATGACTCCAATTCCTGATTATTTGTTCTATCTGAATAAACAATTCTATTCAAAATTATCCCAAATAAGTTCAGCAGTCTCTATGTGTAAAATAACCCTTTCCACACATTCAGAGTCAGGTACTATATTAAGAGGCTCTTAAAAGTCGAATAAAACCAAAAATATTGTACATAATTCAGAGTTTTGAACCAATTTGTATAGACTCTCAGCCACCTTACTTCTTCTGGTTTATATCCCACCTTTCTTGATTTATTATAGGAGATCAACAAGATTAACAAGATAAGTGATGTATATGTCTGTACAAAGACAGCTCTGGGACTGGCTGAGACTTAAATGTCCATATTCATCCAATAACTCTTTTTGGGTACAAAATTCTTGTTTGTTTGTTTGTTTGTTTGTTTGTTTTTCGAGTCAGAGTTTCTCTGTGTAGCTCTGGCTGTCCTGGAACTCACTCTGTAGACCAGGCTGGCCTCGAACTCAGAAATCCGCCTGCCTCTGCCTCCCAAGAACTGGGATTAAAGGCGTGCCCCACCACTGCCCAGCGGGTACAAAATTCTTATGACATGATATTACACACCATCCTTTAAGATGGCAGGAATAGCCGGGCGGTGGTGGCGCACGCTTTTAATCCCAGCACTTGGGAGGCAGAGCCAGGAGGATTTCTGAGTTCGAGGCCAGCCTGGTCTACAGAGTGAGTGTCAGGACAGCCAGGGATACACAGAAAAACCCTGTCTCGAAAAAAAAGAAAGAAAGAAAGAAAGAAAGATAGCAGGAATGGAAATTTATATTGAAGTTTGATTATGTGATCAAACTTATCTTTAAAGTGAAGCAGCTGTCTTTCTTTATTGATCTTCATTACCTGACCCATGCACCCTGCATGTTCTGTATGAATATCTTTACAGAGCTATGTGTTGCTTGTAAGGTTTGTATATTGCAGAAAGTTAGGGGAGAAAGACCACTCTGACAAAATTCACAGTCTGGGATGCTGAGATTCTGGGACATGCCATTTTAGCTCCTTGCTTGATTCTAACTAAACTACATGGAAGGTGTTTCTTCTAAAGACTTGCTTTCAGGACATTTCCAGAACAGCTAGCTCAGCTAGCTAGCCTTACTGACTGTTACATTCAGGATTTCAGCTAAGCCATGAACTTTCTCAGCATATAGAAAGCAGACATCAAATGATGCCACGTAGCTTTTCTTTAATAAAGCCCATTTTCCCATATCCCTCTGGTTCTCAATAAGGGAATTCTTGGCTCCAATACCACTAGAAGCAAGCAAAAGAAGATAAACATCCTAGTTCCTGAGGTTGGAATGGATTTTTTTGGTTATGTATTAAATTATAGATATGTTGTTATTTAAGAGATTATGTGTATATATAGTAGCCTTAGTCAGGGAGAAATTAAAAAGCTAAGATTCAGAAATTTCTACCTCTTCTTTTTTCTTCTCTTTCCTTCTTTCTAGATGAAGTATAGAGTTGGAAAAGAAAATGAGGGTTATAGTAATATTATAGAAAACAAAAAGGTAGACAAATATGTATAAGACATTAAATTTACTTTTAAACAAGTTATCGTTTAGCCATAATCTTATATTGATTAAATCTTTATAATTGTTGCAAAATTGAAGTTATAATTTCTTTTGTTACTTGGGAATATCAAAGGGGTTTTTATTTATTGTAATTCAAATTTTTAGAATACATGGTAAGCAATGCCCCACAGTAAGAAAGTAAGTGTAAGTATGAAAAGATGGCTTAACAGGTAAAGCCACTTATGATAGAAACTTACAATTTCTTACACTGGCACAGAATATATTGGTTATTATAAGTTTAAGGTACTCATTTGTATATTTTGCATATTGATACAAAATTTAAAATAGATACGGTCACTCTTATATAAGTATAGTGTCTATGTAAATAATTCAAGAATAGAAAGTCTTAGACCCAGCCCTTTTAATGAGTGTTATTTTATGCTGTTTATGATAATTAAATAATGCAAATTAATAGTCAGATTGTAAGACTCACTATTAGTCATATTGGATTCTAATTTTGTTAATTACAGCAAGTGTTTTCAATAGTATTCAATTAGCTAGTAACTAACAATAGCTACTTTTTGACAATTCAGAATAACTCTATCTCTATCTCTATATATGAGATACACAGAATATGGCTTTAATAGTATTTTATTACTAAGAGCAATTAACTATGAGACATGTGTGCTCCTGACAGTATCCTCATTCCACTTCATTGTAGATATTGAGTCTCATTACATCCAGGTGGACTTGATTCAAAAGTGGCAATGTAGCTACTCAGCAAGAATTGCCCTAATTCTGATGCAGAGAAAAATATTGTCCAAAAAAGCACGAACAGATGTAGGATAGTCAACTGCAAAGGTCTGACAAGAAATGGTAAGCTAGTTCTTTATTATTCCTGCTTCTCTTAAGGTCTGTCAGATGGTTCTGGACCAGAAGGCTGAAGACAGATGGTTCAGACTTATAAGAAATCAGCAGACTGTCCAGGCAGTCAGCTGTCTCTACAAATTGTGTAGGTTTAAAAGGTATTTTTTTGCTTCCTAAGTATGAGGTTAGTATTTAATTCCTTCTCAGATGTCTGGCATGGTTGAAGTTCAGTTATAGCCTCATAACTGAACTTCAGTTGTTTAGCATTAATGCTTTATCTTCTTTAAAGAAGATATTCCAGATTTGAACAGTTAGGTTTCAGATGGTAATAAAAGTTAAAATAACAAAATTCAGACAGAAAATTGTAAACTCTATAAGTTATGGTATATTGTAAATTACTTACATAAATTGACAATTATGAGGAACTGGATGTTAAGTGGATATCGTATCTTATAATTTTTATAATTGTTATAGTTGTGCTCAATTCACTCTGAGAGAAAAAAGTATTTTTAACTGGAATAAAGTGTAAAATATTGTGGATTGTCCTGATGCTGTTTGACATGTGATGTTAGTTTTGCTTCCTCAGGAGGTATGTCCCCGGATGAATAGTGGATCACATACTCAGGTGAACTCATATGAACCTTCTCCCTATTTACTAGTCAATAAATGCAAGTGTCTGTTAAGTGGCAGTAAAGTAGAAAGGTGAGATAGGAGGTCTTTGAGAGAAGGGGGCAGGTAGATAGAGAAGTAAAGGAAGGAAAGCAGATGGAGGAGGAGGAAGTGAAGATGGAGCAGAACCATATGGCCAGTAGATTTTTCAAGCAGAAAAGGTTGTCATAGCAGGAGAATAAATTATAACAGTACTACATCTGCTCAATCTAGGCATATAGTAACTGGTTTGTGTGTTTTTATATGTACTCTTTGGAGTTGGAAATTAATGCAACAATATTGTATATGGTTTATAATATACAGATTACAAACAGAAGTCTGAACCTTATCTGAAATGCACACACTTGCCTGTTCCATTGGAGATTTCATTTTCTGGGCAGAGGCTGCAATCAAAACAACATAGAGCTTTGCCAGCCTGAAGAGATTTCCTGAATCCAGGTCCACAACTTTCACTGCATACAGACATGGGAGTCTGACAAAATAAGAGATATGAGGACATATAAGAATTCATCTGATAACTGAATTTCATTAACTAGATTTTTTATGAAATCTACACTCAATTGATAAGATTATAGATAAACCCTATAATAGGATATATACATAGTACACATATAAATATACATGCAAACACATATAACTCTAGAATTGTGAGTACACATTGAAGTATGTGTTAAATCTTGGTAATGCTAAAAGTATAAAGAAAATATTTGAATGTGGGAAATGATTTGTAAATACAACAGTAAAGGTATCTTTTAACTTATGGAGAAGCATGACGCTAAGCAAAATTAGAGTCTACTCACCTGTCCCAGTCCTGTACTCCACTCTATACTTTCCTCAGACAATGACAACTGTTGACCAGTTGGCAAATATGGAGAAAACATTCCTACTTTTACTTTATATCCAAGGCCTTGTGGAAAATTCCAGAAGTTCAGAATGTCATATTCTACATAAAAATTTTCTGAAGGATTCAATGTTACTGGGTCTCCACTTGGATTCATGAATTGAATGGTCTTTAGTATCTTATTTAACTAAGAGAGATTCATGATGTGTGATAGGCATGATCATTGTTAAGACAAAAATGAAATTATGCAATTTTGTTAATTTTATTAATGTCTACTTCAAAATAAATCATCATTACGTGTATAAAACAATAACAATACTAACAATTAAATAACATCATAATTAACTTAATAATATGTGAATAGACTCTTCAGATAAATCTAACATTGTCAATCAATCTACTAGTTCTTAGCACTGATTAGCAAAATTGTGATGTTTAGTTTTAATTATGATTTTGACAATTTCTACAATCACCTAGGCACAAGGAATCAGTTGAAAACCTGTAAAGCATAATTTGGACTCTGAACACATCTATGAGAGACTTTCTAATTTGGTTTAATTAAGGCATAAAATTCACCCTAATTTTAAGCAGGTTTAATTCCTGAACAGGACCAGTTCCAGGACCAAATATATTGGAGTGAGTCATCTGAGCAATAGCATATTCATTGCTCCCTGTTGTTCATGGATGTTAATGTGGTGAGCTGCTTCAAATATCTGTGACTTTGAGTTTTTCCTGATGAGGATCTTTAAATTGGTCTTATGAGAAATATAATCCCTTTCTCATTTAAGTAGATTTTGTGCACACATTTTATTATACAACTCGTATATAAAACAAAACCAGAGTATATATTAGACATAGTTTTCTTCAATGTTTTAGAATTAATTTATTTGATAGCACAATACACTATTTAGAGCCTTGCATTGTCAGTTCATGCCTTTTTTATATTCAAGAACTTCCTGGAAAGAGATTAGTAATTCCAGTTGAGGGCCTTAGAATAGTAGGATACTGTTGGCCTCTTTCACTTAAAACTTTTCCCTAACTTTTTTATATTTGCTTCTATGATGCTAGCATCTTAATTATGATTTTCACCAGGTCTAGATTTTTTCTTTTAGTACTAAATGAGTCTACAAAGATTTTCTTTTGAAAAAGAATTCCAAGGTACATTTTGAGAGCATTTTTGATGGCATTTTTAAAAGTTACCTTGGTGACACAGGTACAGAATCCATAGGAAAAGCCATTACCTTCCAGGGAGGAAATTTTATTTTTCCTTGATTTTTCATTCCTTGTATGTCTACTTGGTGTATAAGCATCTTGTGAAGGGTGTGAGCCACAGCGTAAACAGCATTATATACATGGTAACTGCCATCACTCATTGCTGAATTAAAGTGATACCAAGGTAAAAGTTTCAAGGAACCTCTAGAAGAACATTGTTTTAAAGATTTACAGGTAGCAGTAGATATTGCACAATCAAAGTAAATCTCCCACAATCTTGCAAGAAAGATGTCATCTGGGTATTTGGAAGGCCTCACTGCCTTTACAAACTCTTTAAAAGCAGAAATCTCACGATGGTGTTGTGAAAATATGAGAGTTCCATGGAATGAGTCAAGAATAAAATGTCTCTTAGCACTAATGACTTCCCATTTTGAAGTAGTGACCCAGATTCTCCACGGAAATATATGTTCCCATCTTCTAAAGAATACACCTAAAGAAGAGTCAGTGTTACCATAAATGATAACAACTTTTACTGAGTTCCTTGCAATTGGGCTATTATAGACATTAGATTCTATAATACTGAACCAAGGCTTATCAGAGATCATTTCCACAAAAGCTACACAAACTCCATTTGTTTCCATCTCTGGTATCAACTCTGAGACAAAGTGAACACCTTTCTCATCATCTGAGATAACCAACCCAACCCAATTCCACCTGAAATGGGTAATTAATGAGACCATGCCTAAGGCCAGAGAAGAGTCCTTAGAGGCCATCTGATACAGAGATGGAAACTTCCCAGGATCGTTCATACTTGGTTCAAAATGTCCAAAGGTGAGCTGAAAAAAAGAGAAGAGGGATTAACATGAAAGAGGAGTTTCAGAAATTATAGAATCAATGAGTATAAAACAGTAACATAAATTCATAGAAAGTCTAATTTGTATTTATAGTAAACTGTAATATTGAAGACAAGTTTAGAAAATTATGTGAAATATTCACATGTATCATAAATATTTGTGAGGTTATCCTGCAATTCTTATATTTGTCAAACTAAAAAAATGTAGATAAACCAACAATCTCAGAGCATATAGCTCACATACTTTATAATATTGTTTAGTTGATTGGTTGTTTGTATGAATGTGCACACAAGTGTGTGAAGGGAAAAAGTATGTATTGTGTGTCCTTTGCTTTCCTCCACTTACTCATTCTTGATGCAGAATCTCTCTCCATCCCTGGATTCATACTCTTTTCTGTATGTCATGCTATCATGGAGACATAAGTGGTACTGGCATCTAAATCCCTATCTTCTTTATTTCACAGAATGCATTCTTGACTCCTGGACCATAATCAAGCCCAAAATATTATGTTTTGAATCATACACAATCAACGTTTCCCCTAGTTATGTTTTTCCTTGGTATTCAAATGTTGTCATCAATGGATGATGCTTTAATTATTCCCATCCATATAATCTCACCTGTGGATGTTTATATAGTCCCAGCAATGTCCCAATTATGGAGGAAATTTCCCATGTTGTTCCTGTGATTACAGCCACAGATTTTTCATTACTTTTGCAGTTGTAGTTTGGCAAGGCGTTGACCTGCCCTGTGAGCCAAATGAGGAAACTTATCATTGTATCCTGTTGATTTGTCCCAACAGTGTAAATACTGTATCCCAGAGACACGTTAGGTAAAATGAGGGCGTTTGTATTGATCTCCTCGATGGCAAATTTCAAAGCTGTCACAAATTGGTAGTTGTTGGTACTGATCCTGTGTAGTGAATATAAAACATACTGTAGAACTATTTTCCATCACCATTTATTTCAATATAATATAATATAACAATATTATAATGTAAAATGTATTATAATATAATACAATATTATATTATATTCAACTGAATATAATAACTGTCATTCACTTAGCAAAAGCTCCCCCTCACAGCTTCCATGTTAGAACTATACCTTGTTATTTGATACAGTTACAACAGAAGACTTTTGTGGACATCAGTAGGTCTGTTTGTGGTTATGTTTAACTGCTGATATTTAATCTAAGGTCTTTTTCAAAATTTGATCACTTCCTTCATTTATTTACTTTATGTGCACCGAGGAAGTAGACTATCTTCTAATAATGAAGCAGGCAGTCAATGGAAAGTGGACTCATGCTTTTAACTTTGAATGTATATCTTTCATAAAAGTGAAAAAATATACTTTATGTGGTTCTGGGAAGAGTGACTAATATTCTGTGGATTGGCAGAGTGAATCAAGAATTTTCAAAAGGCCATGACGAAAAGACAGAGGGAAACTGAGCTATATGTACTTGTCCAATTTCCATTTTGCATTGCCTGTCTAGGGTTGAAGCCAGGTACACTAGAGTAAAACTTTCATTTCCTTGTCTTACCATACTTCCTGTGTTGTGGCTATCAGTCATGAGGCCCCTAATTCTGAGATTTTCTGTGTTCCCTTGCCAATATTATCAGAATTAGCTCTTTGCTGACATTAGATATTTTCCCCATGTAGATTTTATATAGAATGCTATATTTCTTCATAAAGTTTCATGCCATAACTCACAACTTTTTGTTTAACTTTTACTAACACATATTTGAGATTATGCACTATGTATTTAATTACATTATAATTATAATCATAATTTCATATACATATAGACATGTGTGTACATCTCAACACATGTTTATATGTTTTTAGGAATTCAGATTGAAATAAAGTTTTCATATATAGCTATACATGTGCATTTATGTATTTTTTGTATATGTGTGTTATGTGTGCACATATTTGTGAAGTATAAATATGTGTGTGGTGTATATTGTATATATTGTTATACATGTATGCATTTTGTTTGTATAAATATGCCTATGTTTGTGTATGTGTGTGTTTTATACCAAGATGTATGAAAATTCATAGGCCAGAAGACCATTTAAGGTATATTCTTTTATCAGTTCCATGGAAACAACAGTTTCCTCATGAACTTGAAGCTCAGATGGCTATCTAGGAATTACTTGGTCACTTGTCTTTGCCAACAAACATTGGGGTTACAGGCCTATGTCCAATATCCAATATCCTGTTTTAATATTACTATTATAGGTTATAAGGAAGGTCTTCATCATCCTTGTATCAGAATGTTGTTCCCCACAGAGCTATCTGCTCAACTTTAGGATGAGGTACTTTTTTTTTTTAGATACTAAGTTCATAAGTTTTATTTACACATCTTTCATTTATTTATTTTTTATTAGATTTTTTCTTTACTTACATTTCAAATGTTATCCGCTATTCCCTTTCCAGAATCCCTCCTTGGAAACACCCTATCCTATCTCCCCTCCCCTTACTTCTATAAGGGTGCTGCCCCATCCACTCACTCATTCTTACCTGCTTACCCAGGCCTTCCCCTTTGCATTGATCCTTCATAGGACCAAGGACCTCTCCTCCCATTGATGCCCAACAAGGCCATCCTCTGTTACATAGGAGGCATGTGTCCTTCCATGTAAACTTTTTGGTTGGTAGTTTAGACCATGGCAACTATGGGGAGTCTGGTACATTGGTATTTTATTTTTTCCTATTGGATGCAAAACCCTTCAGTTCCTTTAGTCCTTACTCTAAATCCTCCATTGGGGACCTCTTGCTCAGTCCAATGGTTGGCTGCGAGCATACACCTCTGTATTTGTCAGGATCTGACAGATTCTCTTAGGAGACTGCTATATCACAAACCTGTCAGCAAGGACTTCTTGGCATCCCCAATAGTGTCTGGGTTGGTGTCTTATATGGGATGGATCCCCAGGCCAGACATTTCTTGAACAGTCATTCCTTCAGTCTCTTTTCCACATGTTGTCTCCAAATTTTCTTCTATGAATAGTTTGTTCTCCCTTCTAAGAAGGACTGAATCATCTACACTTTGATCTTCCATCTTCTTGGGCTTCATTTCTTTTGGGTCAAAAGTTTTTTGTGGAAAATTTGAATGGTAGGGTGTTGTCCCCATCTTTCCATGTAAAACCCTGTATAACTAGTGGAGGTGGTCTATTCAGATTCTGTATCTCTACTGTTGGAATTTTCTGCTAAGGTAACCAATAACGTGTCCTGAAAGCCTCTTCTTTTCCATATCTTCCAATCAGCTGGCAGATGTATATTTCCGTTCATATTCCTGGCCCTCTTGGCTACTTTTTCCATCTGATCTAGCTTCATGGTTTCCTCTGTCCTTACCCTCTTGCACCCTGATCACTTCCTTTGCCAACCATGACTATTTTCCCTCTTCTAAGTGGGATTGAAGCATCCTCACATGGATCCTTATTGTATTTTTAACTTCTTAGGATCTCTCAATTTTAGGAAAATGTTTCATGTGCCAATGCAATTAAGGCTATTTCCCAATTTCATTTGAATTTGTCTATGAATCTGGTTTTATGTTGAGGTCTTTGTTCCATTTGAACTTGAGTTTTATGCAGAATGATAAATATAGGTCAATTTACATTTTCTACATGTAGACCACCAGTCAGAACAGCAACTTTTGTCAATGATGTTTTCTTTTGTCCACTGTATAGTTTTGGGTTCTTTGTCAATGATTACATGTGGTAGATGTGTTGATTTATTTCTGAGTTTGATTCCATTCCGTTGCTTGACCTGTCTTTCTCTGTACCAATACCATGTGTTTCTTACCAATTTTTTTCTGTAGTACAGCTTAAGGTCATATGTTTTAATTCTTCCAGAAGATAGATTTTTTTTTATTGTCAATGTTTGTTTTGGATATCCTGTTTCTTTTTTCTAGTTTCTCTCTCTCTCTCTCTCTCTCTCTCTCTCTCTCTCTCTCTCTTTCTGTCTTTCTTCTGGTTTTCCATATAAAGTTGAGAATTCCTATTTTTATATGAACATGGGATTATTGTTCTATCTTCTGAGGTCTCTTTCAATTTATTTCTACAAGGATTTGAAGTTCTTGTCATTCAAACAAATGAATACTCATTAATTGCAAAAATGACTTTTACAAATAAAGTTATGTGTACACTAAAAAGCATGCAGATATTATATTGACATAGAAATTAGTTCACAACTCAAATGCAATTGTTCCAGATTCTATAAGAAAAATAGGAGGAACAAACTCTTCAGGGAAAGCATTGTTCTACATGAGGGGGAATCCTTAGGACATAAATTTTTTTAAATGTGAATGACAAATATAATATGTTCCTAGAATTTTACCTTCCACGATAAAAAATAACACTGGAGAAAAAGTAAATCTCAATTAGGTAAATTTGTCATGCTGTGCATGTGAGCTCTCAAATGGAGTGTGAGAGCAAATACTGGCAAATCATATGCATTTTTACTTGAATATTTGCATCCTGGGTGAAATAGCAAATGTTTTGTGAGAATAAAATTTGAAAACAGCTTGAAACAATAATAAAAATTCATGGTCAGTAAAGAACACCGATAACTTGGTAAATATAGCCATAATAAAAATATTAAGGTCCTCCAGGGGCAGGGTGACCAAGAAATGAAAAGGCATGCAAAGATGTGCCCAGACAAGTCCAAACAAGCCCAAGTGAGTAATGGGCTATCTGGTGTTTACTTTTCTCTCCCCCCTGTCTGGGAGGTCTGAGGTTTCATGGTCAAAAAATAACTAGTCATCCTGCCAGCTCAAATGATTGCTTACACAAATTTCTGATGTTTGAAATATCCAAACAAATGTAACCATGCCAAATTTTCCTGCTCTCCCAACCTCTATCTATAAATATCCCAAACATCTTAGGGTCTTTGTCGAAGCCTCTATCCCCTGCATGGGATATGTTTCAACACAAGGGCCCTTGCCATTAAACTACCTTTTGCAATTGCATCAAGAAGGTCTCTTGTGTGTCCTTGGGTGCATGCTGATCCGGATTTGAGTGAGGGTCTCCCTTTGGGGGTCTTTCAGTTTTTTATGCTGGCACTCTCATGTAAAGATGGGAGAGTACATAGTAAAATTCCAGAAGGCCATGGCCCTGCCATCCTGGTAAGCTCAGCAATAAACAACAAATGGTTTTGTATCAAAGTAGATGGGAACAGCATTTGAAATTCTCCCATGTACTTAGACACACACACACACACACGCACACGCACACACACACACACACACACACACACACACACACACACTTCAATGTCCACACCCAACCATACTCAAATACATACACAGTCAACACACAGACACATGTATACAGTCATCAGATGTATATAGTCATCAATAGAATCAAATGCATGGTTAAAAAACACACTGATACATATTTGCACACATAAACATACTCATACCCATACATAGACATTCACACTTGCATTCACATACAATAACATATAAACTTACATTTTGAAAGCATACATATATTAGCTGGCTTGTGTAACCCAGCATTTCTACAGTATATCACACATGGATACAAGATAACATCATATGCCAGCTAGCCTGGTCTATAGATTAGAGAATAAGACACTAGGTCTCAAAAAAAGTGGAATTCAGAAGAATAAATGAAACTGTACTCATGACATATACACAGACATAGACATAGAGAAAAAGAGAACATACATGCACAGACACAGTGAAAGACTGACAAATATATACAGCAATTTATATAGTAATATTTTAGGTCAAATAAATACAAGCATTTGAAAGAAGCTTATGAGTAAAGAACATAATTATATCAGCACTCACTCTTTGTGAAACTGTATCTAGGAGTAGCAGCATAGAGAACAGGTAGAGACCACATTGGACTTAATATGTGCTCAATGAATGGGGATTTTCAAGTGGAATGAAAACTGACCCAACTCCCCAGGCATCATGAAGCCATGGTTCTTAGAGGATAATGTACAAACATGCCTTTACTAAACCAGAAAACGCATTAACTACATGTAGTCTTTCTATTTAAATGCAGCACAGTAGAAAATATGTAGAACAAACACTAATCATATAATCACTTTACAATCCTTCAAAGCCAGTATGTAGCTTGCCATTCAAAAATAAAAGATAAAGAATGAATAGCAAGCCTTGCTAGAATACATATTTTAATATAATATGTACATATATAATCTATTGAATGATTAATAAAATATTGTAGGTGTAATCAGCAATAAGACAAATTTTCACTTCAAGTCAGGAAAACAATTATGGGTAAAATATGAAGGCAGAACACTCTGCATGGTTAGCAATGCTGTCACTAAGGACGCACCAATGTATTAGAGAAAGCACAACTGATATACCTTGCAATTGCAGATTTTGCCAAAGAACTTATTGTTCAAGATGATAAATTTTATTCAGTTTGATATCATGCCACCTTATTGTCTATGCAATGTATTACTTTGTACTACCTGAAAGTATAAAATTATGATTGGTTTGTGAACAAAGTAAGACAAAATTCCTATAATTTTACATCCAGGTTTATTACCTATCAGTTTCTGAGTAAGCAAGTTTGCTGCATGTGCTCAACACTGGAGAGCTACATTACTACCAAATTGAACACACAGAAAAATTGAATGCTGTATTCAGAAATCCTGGGATTGAAGGTAAAACTCCCAATACTAGCATGAAAGTGTGATAGAGCTGTTTCTCTGTAAGCACTGGTGAGGAGCAGCAGCCATGAAAGTCAAATAAGAAGGTAATATAGTTACACCAGCATCCAAATGTGAGTAACAGAGTTACAGAATACAAAACAGAGACAAGCAGAAGATAGTGGAAAAGAATATAAAAATACCAGCAAACAGGTGCTTGAAGGAAATAAGATCACTTCTAAGCAAGAATTGTTGCCTATTGTCCTTGACACCTGTTTTGAACACTCTGCACAACAGACACAAGCAGAAATCTGCAACCTTAGCTTCTGAGAGGAGATGCAATACATGATCTCATTGGCAATAAATCTCAAGGAATGTGACACACAAAGTAGAACCCAGTCAATGCAGATATTAGGAAATACATAAAAGAAGCGTTTGATTGATCACTTTTTTAGAAGCAACTTTGTGTTGGCAACTTTGATTACTAACCTGTACATGTACTTGAACTTATAAGTAACATCATTTGTGTCCTGCATGGCATCGTTCAGAGAAACAGATGTGCTAAAAATGGCTAGATAGTATATTTGTGCTCAATCTTCAGCCATAAAAATAGAAGACATCTAACAAAAGTGATTACAAGTTTGGAAGTGGAGCACCTTCTAGAAGGAAATGCTTGAGAAGGAATGATAAAATGGATTAGGGGTGCAACATGAAAATTTGGACTAGGATAAAAGAACTGGAGACACTTACCGTGGATGAATGTCTGTATTCTCTGGTCCTTCAGTGTGTTTTGTTTGATAGGTATACAGGGGCAAGAACATATTAATCACCATGTCTCCATCCTGGTATACATGGTCTGTCAAGGATATCAAACACCTTGACATAACTAAATTGCACTGGAGCATAGAAATCTTCAGCATCAAGAAGAAAGAAATCAAAGTGGGCATGGTGTGTGTTTCTTTGAGCATAAATGTAACTAACAATGACCCTAGATGAAGGCTGCAGTAGGTGAACGTGTATGCCTTTTTGTGGATTTATAAGTGTTGCAGAGTGGAGGACTCTAAGCTACATATTTGTTCCATGTCATTTTGCTCCCATCTCTTGAGAAAGTGTCAACATTTTCTACCCTCAGGCTTTACATCTGAGCCTTTCTGTCCAAGCAACAAACCCATGGTGGAAAAAATATGTCTGAGGCTCAGCCTCTCAAGTTGCTGGAGTCATTATATCATTATCTCAGTCCAAGAATAGCAAAGCTACCAGGGTCCACCCAATGGGGAGTGAGTGTCCGTATACCATCGTCAGAAACACCATTTGACATGATGAAATTCAAAAGTCTCTGAGGATTCAAAATAAACTCTACAGAGCAAGGACATATACAGGAAGGAAATCTCTACATATAAGTGCTTTAAAAGTCTACTTTAAATGAGGTAGGTCAGCTCATATAAACAGTGTCTCTGGACTCACTTGGCCTTCTCTTAATACCCATTAATATGTGCACTTATTTCCATTGCCTAATGACCAAAAAATGTAATAAAAATTATTACAAATATTCTGATCATGACCAACAGCTTTTAAATTGAATCAGCAGTCAATACCACACTAAAGAAAATATACCTGGGACTATGTTCCTCATCAAAGCTTTATGATTAGTGAGGTCATATGCCATATTCATGGAAGAGTTTTGCTCAATAGATATTATGCTTGGTATGTTTATGTCTACTTGACACAAAGTAATATCTTTGGAGAGTAAAAGAAGTCAGTTATAAAAAATGTCTCTATTATTGAGTTGTAGGGAGCATAGTGAAATATTTTCTTAATTAGTGATTAATTAAGAATATGGAAGGGCTCAGCTTACTATGGAAAGTTCTATTTCAGAGTCTCTTTTGTCCTGGATTCTATAAGAAAGCAGATTGAGAAGCCTTAAGGAGAAAGACAGTAAAACACACACTGACTCAGTGACTGGTGCAGTTTCCCTGTCTGAGTTCCTGTCCTGATTTCATTGATGATAAATGATAATACAGAAGTAGAAGCCAAGAAAATTATTTCCACTAAAAATTTATTTTTGGTCATGGTTTTTCTTTTTCTTTTTAAAAAAGAGAACATTTTGTTGGTTATTTACTTTTATTACATTTAAAATGTTATCCTCATTCCTGGTTCTCCACAACCCCTGAAAATGCCTATTCCATCCCTCCTCACCATGTGTCTATGAGGGTGTTCCCCCATCCACACACCCACCCCAGGCTCTCCACCCGGGCATTTCCCTTCACTGGAGCATTGAGCCTTCACAAGACCAAGAGCCTCTCCTTTCATTAATGCCCAACAACGCCATCCTCTACTACATATGTGGCTGGAGTCATGGGTCCATCCATGAGTATTCTTTGGTTGGTGGTTTACCCTCTGGGAACTCTAGGTTGGTCAGGTTAGTTGATATTGTTTTTCTTCCTACAACATTGTGAAACTCTTCAGCTCCTTCTTTCCTTTCTCTAACTCATCCAATGGGGACTCAGTGCTCAGATCAACGGTTGGCTGTGAGCATCCACCTCAGTATTTGCCAGGCTCTAGCAGAACCTGTCAGGAGACAGCTACATCAGGCTCCTGTTAACCACTTCTTGGCATGCACAATAGTGTCTGTGTTTGGTGACTGTATATGGGATAAATACACAGGTGGGGCCATCTATGGATGGCCATTCCTTCAGTCTCTGCTCCACTTTGTCTCTAGATTTTCATCTGTCTGTATTTGGTTCCCTCTTCTGAAAAGTATCAAAGCAACCAAACTTTGGTCTTCCTGCTTCTTGAGCTTCATGTGATCTGTGAATAGTTTCTTAGCTATTCCAAAGTTTTAGGCTAATATACACATATCAATGAGTGCATATCATGTGTGTTCTTTTGTAATTGGTTACCTCACTCAGGATGATATTTTCTAGTTTTATCCATTTATCTAAAAATTTCTTAAATTCATTGTTTTTAACAAATGCATAATATTCCACTGAGTAAATTTTCTGTATCCATTCCTCTGTTGAAGGACATCTAGGTTCTTTCCAACTTCTGGCTATTCAAACAAGGCTGCTATGAACATAGTGGAGCATGTATTCTTGTTAGATGTTGGAGCATCTTCTGGGCATATGCCCAGGAGTGGTATAGCTGGGTCCTCAGGTAATGCTATGGCCAATTTTCTGAGAAACTGTCAGACTGATTTCCAGAGTAGTTGTACCAGCTTGCAATCCTTCCAACAATGGAGGAGTGCTCCTCTTTTTCTACATTTTTGCCAGCATCTATTATCACCTGAATTTTTGATCTTGGCCATTCTGACTGGTGTGAGGTAGAATCTCAGGGTTGTTTTTATTTTCATTTCTCTGATGACTAAGCATATTGAATATTTCTTTAGGTGCTTCTTGGCCATTCAAGTTTCATCAGTTGAGAATTCTTTGTTTAGCTCTGTACCCCATTTTTATAGGGTTATTTGATTGGAGTTTAATTTCTTGAGTTCTTTGTATATATTGGATATTTGCCCTTTATTGGATGTAGGACTGGTAAACATCTATTTCCAATTTGTTGGTTGCCATTTTGTCTTATTGACAGTGTTCTTTGACTTACAGAAGTTTGACAATTTTATGAGGTCCCATTTAACAATTCTTGATCTTAGAGCCTAAGCCATTGGTGTTCTGTTCAGGAACTTTTCCCTTGTGTTTAGGTATTCAAAGGTCTTTCCTATGTTCTCTTCTATTAATTCCTGTGTATCTGGTTTTATGTAAAGGTCCTTTATTCACTTGGACTTGAACTCTGTATAAGGAGGTAAGAATGGATCAATTTGCATTCTTCTACATGCTGACCTGCAATTGCACCAGCACCATTTGTTGAAAATGCTGTCCTTTTTTTCACTGGATGATGGTTTTAGCTCCTTTGTCAAAGATCAAGTGACCATAAGTGTGTGGGTTCATTTCTGTATCTTCAGTTTTATTCCATTGATCTTCCTGTCTGTTTCTGTATCAATACCAAGTAGTTTTTATCACTATTGCTCTGTAGTACAGCTTGAGGTCAGGGATGGTGAGTCCCCCAGAGGTTCTTTTAATTTTGAGAATAGGTCTTGCTATCTTTGTTTTTTTTTGTTATTCCAAGTGGTTTTTTAAATTGTTCTTTCTATCTCTATGAAGAATTGATTTGGAATTTTGATGGGGATTCCATTGAATCTATAGATTGCTTTTGCCAAGATGGACATTTTTACTGTATTAATCCTGCCAATCCAGGAGCATGAAAGATGTTTTCATCTTCTGAGATATTCTTCAATTTCTTTCTTCAGAGATTTGAAGTTCTTGTCATACAGATATTTCACTTGCTTGGTTAGGTTCACTCCAAGATTTTTTATATTATATGTGACTATTCTGAAAAGTGTCATTTCTCTAGTTTCTTTCTCAGCCTGGTTATCCATTGTGTAGATGAAGGCTACTGATTTGTTTGAGTTGATTTTATGTCCAGCCACATTGCTGAAGTTGTTTATCAGGTTTAGGAGTTCTCTGGTAGAAGTTTTATGGTCAGTTAAGTATACTATCATATCATCTTCCAATTGTCAAATTTTGACTTTTTCCTTTTTTAATTTGTATCTCTTTGACTTCCTTTTGTTGTCTAATTGTTCTTACTAGGATTTCCAGTACTGTATTGAATAGGTAGGGTGAGAGTGGGCAGCCTTGTTTAGTGCCTGATTTTAGTGGGATTGCTTCAAGTTTCTCTCCACTTAGTTTGATGTTGGCTACTGGTTTGCTCTATATAGCGTTTCTGTTGTTAGGTATGGGCCTTGAATTCCTGATCTTTTCAAGACTTTTACCATAAAGGGATATTGAATTTTGTCAAATGCTTTCTCAGCATCTAGTGAGATGATCATATGGTTTTTTTTCTTTGAGTTTTTCATATAGTGGATTATGTTGATGTATTTCCAAATTTTGAACCATCCCTGCATTCCTGGGATAAAGCATAGTTGATCATGATGGATGGTTGTTTTGATGCCTTCTTGGATTTGGTTGCTGAGGTTTATATTGAGTATTTTTGCATAGATATTCAAAAGGGAGATTGGTCTGATGTTCTCTTTCTTTGTTGGGTCTTTGTGAGGTTTATGTATGAGCATGATGTGGCTTCATAGGATTAATTGAGAAATGTTCCTTCTATTTCTATTCTGTGGAATAGTTTGAAGAGAATTGGTATTAGGTTTTCCATGAAGGTCTGATAGAATTCTGCCCTAAACCCATCTGGTCCTGGTTTTTTTTTTTTTTGAAAACTTTTAATGACTGATGCTATTTCTTTAGGGGTTATGGGACTGTTTACATGGTTTATCTGCTCTTAATTTAACTTTGGTATCTGGTATCTGTCTAGAAAGTTTTCTATTTCATCCAGCTTTTCCAGGTTTTTGAGCATAGGCTTTGTAGTGAGATCTGATGAATTTTTGAATTTCCTCAGTTTTTGTTGTTATATCTTCCTTTTCAGTTCTAATTTTACTAATTTGGATACTGTCTCTGTGCCCTCTGGTAGTCTGGCTAAGGGTTTATCTATCTTGTTGATTTTTTTCAAAGAATCAGCTCCTGGTTTTATTGACATTTTGTATAGTTCTTTCTGTTTCTATTTGGTTGATTTCAGCCCTGAGTTTGAATATTTCCTGCCATCTACTCCTCTTGAGTGTATTTGCCTCTTTTTGTTCTAGAGCTTTCTGGTTTGCTGTCAAGTTGTTAGTGTTTCTTTTTGTAGGCACTTAGAGATGTGAGTATTCCTGTTAGCATCACTTTCATGGAGTTCCAAAGCTGTGGTATGATGTACCTTCATTTTCTTTAAATTCTAAAAAGTCTTTAATTTTTCTCTTTATTTCTTCCTTGACCAAGCCATTATTGAGTTTTGTTTTGTATAGGCTTTTATAGTATGATCTGTTGATTTTTTGAATTTTCTCAGTTTCTGTAGTTATATCTCCCTCTTCATTTCTGATTTTGTTAATTTGGATATAGTGTCTTTGTCCTCTGTTTATTCTGTCTAAGGGTTCATCTATCTTGTTGAATTTCTCACAGAACTATCCCCTAGTTGTCTTGATTTTTTGTATAGTTCCTTTTGTTTCTACCTGTTTGATTTTAGCCCTGAGTTTGATTTTTCCTGCTGTCTACTTCTCTTGTGTGTTTTTGCTTCTTTTTGCTTTCAGGTGTGCTTTTAAGCTGTTAGTTTATGCTCTCACCAGTTTCTTTTTGTAGGCATTCAGAGCTATGTATTTTCTTCTTAGCACTGCTTTCATTGTGTCCCATAATGTTGGGTATGTTTTTCCTTCACTTTCAATAAATTCTAAAAAGTTTTTAATTTCTTTGTTGATTACTTTCTTGAGGAAGTTATCATTGAGTAGAGAGTTGTTCAAATGCCATGTGTATGTGGGCTTTTTTTTGTTGTTGTTATTGAAGACCAGTGTTAGTCTGTGGTGATCTGATAGAATGCATGGGGTTATTTCAATCTTCTTGTGTCTGTTTAGTGTGACCAATTATATGATCAATTTTGAAGAAGGTATCATGAGCTGGTCAGAAGAAAGTATATTCCTTTGTTTTATCATGAAATATTCTATAGATGCCTGTTTAAATCCATTTGTTCATAACTTCTAATAGTTTCACCATGTCTCTGTTTATTTTCTCCTTCCTTGATCGGTCTCTTGATGAGATTTGGTGTTGAAATCTCCCACTATTATTGTGTGTTGTGCACTATGTGCTTCAGGCTTTAGTAAAGAATTTTTTCTTTTTCATTTTGAATGTGGATTCCCTAGCATTTGGAGCATTCATGTTAATAATTGAAAATTCTTTGTAGATTTTCACCTTGATGAATACAAAGTGTATGTCCTTACCTTTTTTGATAACTTGTGGTTGAAAGTTTAGTTGATATTAGAATGGCTATTCTAGCTTGTTTCTTGGGACCATTTGCTTGGAAAATTGTTTTTCTGCCATTTATCATGAGGTAGTGTCTGTCTTTAACACTGAGTTGTGTTTCCTGTATGCAGCAAAATGCTAGATCCCTTTTAGGTATCCAGTCTGTTTGTCTATGTCTTTTTATTGGGGATTTAGTTCACTGATGTTAATAGATATTAAAGGATATTTATTATTGTTTTCTGTTACTTCTATTGTAAGAGGTGGAATTGGTTTTTCTAGGGTACAGTTTCCCTAAAGGTGAACTTTTTCTGCTAGCCTCTTTTGTGGTGCTGGATTACTAGAATGGTGTTTTTATAATTTGGTTTGTAATAGAATACCATGGTTTCTCCATCTATAGTGATTAAAGGTTAGCTGGGTACAGTATGTGGACTGACATCTATGATCTCTCAGGGTTTTCAAAAATAACTTTCTAGGCCTTTTTTCTTTTAGAGCCTGGGTTGAGAAGTCAGGTGTAATTCTGAGAAGTCATTCTTTATATGTTACTTGATCTATTTCCCTTGAAGCTTTTAAAATGCTTTCTGTGATCTGTACATTTATTGTTTTGATTATAATGTGATGAAAGATTTTTTTTCTGGTTCAATCTGTATGGTATTCTGTATCTTTTGTATTCATTCATTGACATCTACTTCTTTAGGCTAGGAAAGTTTTTTCTAAGATTTTGTTGATGATATTTTCTCATCTTGAAAATTGTAATAAAGGAAACAGAAATGTAGTAAATAATGTAGATTATAAATGTAGGAAATGCAACATGATCCAGAAATGCAATTATCACCACAAGAATGCAAGAGATAAAAGATAGAATCTCAGGTGTCAAAAATGAAGTAGAAGAAATTGATATGTAATTCAAAGACAATGACAAATACACAAAGTTTCTCATATAAAATCTCCAGGAAATTTGGGACACTATGAAAAGATCGAACCTCTGAATAATAAGAATAGAAGAAAAAGAAGATTCTCAGCACAAAGGCCCAGAAAATATCACCAAGTTTCAATAATATATTTTATGAAAAATTGGTCAATCTACAGTAAACCTGAGAATTCTATGGTATAATTTTTTATAATGTTATTTTATATGAGCTTGAAGTTTGATTTTGTAGATGGTAAATCATTTTGTATATTGTAAAGTATTTATTTGAATGTCATATTCAGATACATGTAATAGCTTGATGATTAGTAGGCTAAGACAGCTGATGATAATTTAAATGTTATAAATACACTGAATATCCAACTAAACATCCAGCCTTATTGGGTATATAATGTTTTGCAGCAGTTTAACCTGAGAATGTCTGTGGACACTCCTCAAATCCCTAAAAACATAACGAGGTATTTTAAGTACAACTTATTCCTACTGAAATCTGTGTTTTATGACTTTCAATGCGTTCTTTTCAGGTTTGATGAAAATAATATAGCAATTGGAGATAAAAATATGGCCCAATATCCCTGCACTGGAGGCCAAGATAGAGAAGACTTCCATAGCCACCAGAACATTACCCTTAGTACTATGGTAGACTGGAAGAAAAGCAATCCATACACTGCAGAACACAAGCATACTGAATGTTAGGAACTTGGCTTCATTGAAAGTGTCTGGCAGGTTCCTGGCCAAGAAAGCTACTATGAAGCACCCTATGGACAGAGCCCCAAGGTACCCTAGGTTGCAGTAGAAAGCTGTGACTGAGCCCTTGTTGCATAAAACTATGATCTGACCATGTTCAGAATGTGCATCTTCATCCACAAAATGAGGAGAAGTTACTAGCCAGATTCCACAGAAGATAATTTGTGTAAGTGTACAGACAGGAAAGATAAATTTGGGTGATCCTGATTTAAGAAATCCTCTTATCCTTCTTCCCAGAGTTGTGCTCCTGAATGGCTTTGGCCAAAATAATAGATACAGCCACTGTAAAAACAACTCCAATTATGGTCTGCTGTAGGATGCAGGTGGCTATGTTGGGCTGACCAATGAAGAGAAAGAAGCAAAGAAAGTAGAAGGTGAGGGAGATGAGTAGTATGTAGCTGAGAGTACTGTTATTGTCCTTCACAACAGGAGTCTTTTGGTACTTCACAAAACCCACAAATACAAGTGTGGTGATAGTAGAAAAGCACAGGGTCATGCATGCCAGTGTCATCCCCAAGGTATCTTCATAAGCCAAATATGTCACAGTTTTTTGGAGGCAGTGGGTTCTTTCTGTGTTGGCATACTGATCATCTGCACACTTTACACAGTGATCCATACCTGGAAAGAAATTCAGTGTGGTATCAGCATGACAGGTATATTTTTTTTTCATGTGTCATGTACCCTTCACACAGAGAGAAGTAAGACACTGGCAAATTTCAGCCAATTTTTCATGCAACAATTGTCTACAATAAATAAGGGGGCTACTAATTTGAACATTTTGTTCCCTTAATATTACATTTCTTATTTAGTATCAATAAAATACATCAATAGTGTCTTCTTTTGCCATGTGTATTCATGACACTAATTTTAATCTCCAAGTTAATATAACATATATTTTATGTATATTTTTCATGTAAATAATTTAGGCTGAAATTTTACAAACAAGCAATGATTTATTATTCATAGGTCTGTGTTCATAGTTTCTGAGAACCAGGATGCTTTTCTGTATGTTGAACATTATTAGTTTTTCTTCACATGTCAGAAGACATAATTTAAATACCCCCCAAACATGTGAAGAACTTTGTGTCTCACATCATTTTGTTTAATTGATGCACCAATTAACAATCTTACAAGCTTATATTTTAAAAACTTCATCTTTTCTTTGGTTAATTTTGTTTTTTAAACTTATCACAAACTAAAGTAATTTTTGAAAAGGGAATGTCAAGAAAGAAAAGGCTTCTATAAGACTGGAAAATAGGCACATCTGTCAGTGTATATTCATAATTACTAATTTTTGTAAGAAAATCTAGATACTTTTAGGTTTTACCAGTATGGGAAGTAAGTTCTAGGTTATATTAAGAAATTAAACTGAATGACATATAGGGAGCAGTATAGGAAGCATCTTCATGGTTTCTGCTTTGGTTTGCTCATCCATAGTCTTGCTTTGAATTTTTTCTTTTAGTTCCCTTTATGGTAGAATGTAACCTGTATGCAATGTAAATTAATTACTTCCAAAATTTCAGTTTTGGTCAAAGATCTTTATAAAAATAACTGAAAGATATTTACTGCATCACCTTTAATATAGGCATACTCTAATATCAAGTTTGGTAGAATATGAAGCACTTTTATGTTCTGCCACATAATTTGTTCAAATGCTATAATGTGTTTCATTGTATAGCATGTAGTCTTCAAAACCATCCCAAGTAAGATGACTTGAAAATAATAAAAAATATGTATAATGCAGTTCATATTTCTTGTGGATCATGCTCTCCCTAAATGTAAATATTAAATTCTACCACAGAAAACATTAATAATTTTATTTTAGTTATAAGCAAGAGACAAAGCTTGTTCAGCTTTCCAGCTTTCCTGTTTTAGATTTTTACAGTTACCAATTGTATTTGGTTAGAAGTGAGGCCTCATGGTCTTTCTTCTACCCACTTTATTATATTTAATAGTGTCATCTGAATTCAGTCCACATTTAGGTGGTCACGGTGAGGAGTTTTTATGGGTGCAGTTTCCAATATTACCAGAAATGTAATATTACATCAAACTTCTTTTTCTTCTGGCACTTTCAATCCTCTTCTACCTCTTTCATAATTTTCTGAGTCTAAGGTTTTCGAGTGTTTAGTAAATATATATCCAATTGGGACTTGGATCCACCACTTTGCAGTTTGATTGATTGTGGGGTTTTTTTTTTTGTTGTTGTTGTTTTTTGTTTTTTGTTTTTTGTAATTGACTCCATTTGTTGGCAAGAGTATTTTACTGGTGAGAGTGTTGAGAATATACTTACCTGTATGTATTACAACAAATATTTATAGATTGATTTTGGAAATTATTAGGTTGATTTATTATATTAGTGGTTATAAATTGTCATACAATATGTATGGTTTTATTATTGCTGATTAGGGAGGTTAATTTTAAGTACCAGGCATATTATCCATAATGTTGAACAGATCTTATATCCAGGTAGGGAAATGTTGATGTGGACAAAGATATGTGTTCTGTTGCTACATGTTTATGGGGTATAAAACCATGAGAGTAAATGATGTGGTTCATACATATAATTGGGTTAGGACTGTTGGCTGTCTTGCTATCTTTGAAGTTTTCATGATGCCACCTGGTATCATTAGATATGGTACTTGAGGAGGGCACACTTGTGTTAGTTGTAGCTCAGGTGTATCAGGACCTTTCTCTGAGGTACATGGTACTTTTATCAGTGGAGATTTGCCTTCAAAATCTTGGTGAAATAAGGGAAATCAGCAATAATCAGTGTATTTTTTGTAGTCCTTTGATTATCACTAATGAACTACTCCAAGAAGGTTCTCATATCTAGTACTAGGGTTTCTATCAGGTGATCTTTTGCTCTAGAATGGATCATGATCATACCAGATTAGAAAAGTTCATTAAGGGCTGGAGAGATGGTTTAGCAGTTAGGAACACTGACTCTTCTTCCAGAGGTCCTGAGTTCAATTCCCAGGAACCACATGGTGGCTCACAACCATCTGTAAAGTCATCAGATGCACTCTTCTAGTGTGTCTGAAGACAGCTATAATGTACTTACATACATAAAATAAACAAATAATTTTTTTTTTAGAAAAAGAAAAGGTCATTAAAACTATATGTGCAGTCTTCATCGGGGAAAGCACAGAAATTAGTTACCTAATGCCATATAATTATCCCTGAAAACATATACAAGTAACATTAAATGGATTGATAAGGTTATAACTTGTAATTTGTTGTATAGAGATACACATATATTAAAGCATTGAATAATTAGGAAGAAATGAAGGTCATGAAGTAGCAGAAGAGGATCCAGGTATATATGGTATGTTTGGAGTTATAAAATTGAGAAGAGAAATGTAATTGTATTTAAATCTTAAAAAATATTTTAAAAACTCAATATTTCAACTTTTTTTTAAGTTTTATTATTTTCAAATGTTATATGAATAATGTTATTTTGCCTGTACTTAGGGCTTTGTATGCCATATAACTTTAGGTTCCAAAGAATATAATATATTGCATTAGGATTGGGGTACAGCCATGTATACATGTATGTATGTATGTATGTATGTATGTATGTATGTATGTGTGTATGTATGCATGTATATGTATGTATATGTATAAATATACACATATACATATAGCATATTTTATATATGCATCACATACATATACATATGTACATACCCCGATACCTATCTATTTATCTATCCATCTAATATCTATCTATCTATCTATCTATCTATCTATCTATCTATCATCTATCTATCTATCATCTATCTATCATCTCTGTCTCTTTATCGTCTTCTTTTTGGTGAATTTCCTAAACAATTCTATGTATTTTGGTCATCCCTAATCCTATTTCTTCCCTTGTAACTTCTTCTCTGTTATCCTCAAAACTTTGTTTTCTCAACTTTATGTTCTGTTGTGAAAGTTACCAAAGTCTCCTTAATGCTGTCTGAATGTACCTTGGTGTAGCATCATTTACTGGATCATTGCTAGCCCCTCAGAAATCTGATGTCCAAGGAAAATTGACTCATGCTTCTCTGTCAATTGATGCTCACTTAGGGGAGTGTCTTCATGATCCAATAACTTAAGGATTAAAGTAGTTTTCCAGGTTTGACCTTGCCGTGAACTGTGCAAACAGTCACAGTTGCTTTGTGAACATGTTTATCTCAGCAATGTCACATTGGTTTATGTGAAAACTGTTTGCTGAATCCTTCGTGTAACCCTGGGTCCTACAACCTATGTTGTGAATCTTCAGTGATAATCTATGAGATATGGAGTTAGGGGGTTACATTGTAGGTGTCCCCACAAATTCTTATTATCTCTTTGCTGACCTATTATTGGTTTCTGTGTTAACTGCCATCTACTGAAAAGGAATCATCTGTGATGTGGTTTAATGTTTCTGTAATTATGAGTATATGTGTAACATCAGGAAGGAATATAATACTATGTCCATTTAAATAAATGATAGTACAGTATTTTCTTCTAAACCTATAACCTAACCACTACATACTTTATCTAAGATAATTGTACCAAATATTGATTCACCATTTGTTATGGGCTTTTAATGAAATAAGGTGTTTGACTACTCCTCAAAATATTGTATGTCAGTACAAATAATTTCTCAGGCCAGATATTATTTTAGCACACAGGGTTAAAAGATAGTTAAGTGTTTGTGTGACACTATTCCTTTGGAGACATATCCTCACTACCGATAGGGAACCTACAGAAGACCAAAGTAAGGATACCATCAAAACATAAGTTGGAGAGCCAGTAAGTTTTACTGAGGAAACTTACAGGAATGATTTATTTATGGGAGAATTAAGAGAAAATAATACATATGGAGGGCTGAATGAGAATGGCCCATATAGACTCATATATCAGAATCCTTGGTTTGTGTTGTGAAAATATTTAGATTTAGAAGATTTCATATTGATGGCAGAGGTTTGCCACTCTGGTGGTCTGTGAATTTTTATGAGACCATGCTATACCATATTCTCTCTGTCTCTCTGTCTCTCTTCTATCCCCTCACCCCCCAGTGGATCACATATAAACTCTCAGTTATGTCTCCAACAATGTGTCAGCTAGTGCCTTGTCTGGCTTCCCAATATGTTGGTCATAAGCACTAATGTCCTCTGAAAACAGGATGACAAAATTAAATGTTTCAATGCCTTGTAAATAAAGTTTTTTATAAAACTATCATGTTTTTATAAAACTAGGAAATGGCTAAGGTATATATCATGGAACTCCATCATTGCATACCCACCCCAAGAGGAGTGATGGCTCACAAAAGCAAGGAACTTGAGGTTTATATCACAAATTCCAAGCAGCTTCACAGATTTCATGGGATCTCAGTCATCTTGGATAGTCACTTTTCTGTGCAGCTTTTTTTGTCTTATAGTTTTTACCCATATTCCTCTCTGCTTATATTTACTTTTAGATGGGGATTTCTAATGTATTTGGTAAGTTTCAGGAAATTTCTTAAGCCTTTTACTTTATATATTGAACTTAAGAAACTTTTTGTGGGATGGGATTTTTGCTGCCTTTGAATCATCTTATGTCTTCATGCTCTTTATCTTGTAGAAAACTGATGACAAAGTTTATCCTCAGGACAATAACATAAGTCAAACCTGTTCTTCCCTTAGCTGAAAGTTTGATATTGTTTCACAGCAATAAAACTTACACATAAATAATTGTTCATTTATAAAATAATAAAGGGAGTTCTTTTATTCTTTTTGTGTGTTTTTCAATTTCTCTCTTCACAGTGTAGAAGCTTTCAGTGTACTGGAGTTTCTGCTATATGGCATGATATTTACGTTTTTGTTGTTGTTTATTGTGATAGTATTATTTGTCAGATATTTTGCCTGTATTTTTTTGATTGTTGTTGGTGGTGATTTTTTTTGTGTATAAGAAGGTACCTTTTATAATTAATTTTTTTGTCTTGTTACCTTACTGAATGTATTTATCAGCTACAGAAGGTTTATTGTGGAGTTTTTAGGGTCTGTTATAGACAGAATATTCTCATTCATAAGTAAAGGTAATTCAGCTTCTCCTTTTTTATCTTCATCCCCCATTATATACTTCACTGCATAGAGTAGAATAATTGTCTTATTCCTTCATTAGTGCAAAAAATTTGAGTCTCCATTTTTTAAATGTGATGTCGAATGTGATTTTGTATGTTGCCAAAATTTTCTTGAGATATGTTATCTATATGCTTAATTTCTTTCAAAATTTTATCATAAAAAATTCTAAATTTTTTTAAAACTTTGCTTGTATGTAATTATATAAAAATGCAGTTTCAGTTCTTAAAACTATTTTTGTGGTATATTACAAATAACAATTTATATATGTTGCAGCATCACACATCTCAAGAACAAAGGCAACATTAACATGCTGGTTAGTAATTTCTTTTTTTAATCTGCTACTAAATTAATCTTGTAGAATTTCCTTGAAAGTTATTGCTCTTATATTAAGAAGGTATATTAACCTATTATCGGTTGGTGGAAAGGATTATTTGGGTATAAATAATGATGTACTGGACATTACATGATATGGTAATTTTCAACATTTGGCAATTTCTAACAGTACTAACAACCATTTTCCATGTTCTTTGTTCAGGAACAATACCATTTAAATATCTACTTTTCTTACAAAATATGTGTAGCATCAGTTACTTCATCTCTCAGAACTTTGTTGAAACAATTGAGATGTCACATAAGAAGTAAAAATCTTCAAAATGGAAAAGGTTTGGTTTCCCAAGGAAGCATATTTTGCTTCTCAGATGAGCTGCTGCAATGAGATGTTAATCATTGATATCTCTGAAAAAGGGAGGATAATCTGAGAGCTGAGTCAGTTCCTGAGATATTGAAGTAATTAATGAGGTAGGACCTGAACCTGTTCCTGTAATATCCTCAAGACCTCACCATAAGTAGTGAATGTAACATAGCAGCCAATCAAAAATTGATACATGTAACTTTCCTGGCACTCACTAATAAAGTTTTTGACTGCCTAAATTTTGCTAAAATTACCTGTTTTGCTTTTGCGCCTTTATCTGTGGTTGCCATTTTGGTGAATGGTCAAATTTCTGCAGGCTGGATGTCTGCAGAATAAAACACTTTCTGCTTTTACATAACATTTGAGTCTTGGGTATTCTCTGTGATGATTCTTGAACTCTACACAATTACTCAGATTTATGGCAGAGTTATAACTCTACTTCTACACAGTTTTTCTTTTCTCTACACCTGTGAACTACAGAAACCAGGAAACACAATTCTTTCATTGGAAGAAATCCACATGATATATTGTAATACATGAAACATTGAAATTACTCTTCATGGGTTTGCTTTTAAAAATGTGTACTATATATATGTTTCTCACAGGACCACAATATGGTCTTAGAACTCCTGGGAAGTGAGGTACAGTTAAAAGTCATCATGTGGATGCAGGGGGCCAAATCCACATCTTCAAAAATAGCTCCAGTGGTTATAATTACTGTGCCCTCCACCAGGCCTGAGCAGGCCTGCAAGTCATTGACCACAGCAAGACCAAACAACAATAGGACCTAGAAGGAGGCATTGCCTTGCCAGTCTTGGTGCCCTGAGGTCTGCTACAGAGCTAAGAAGAATGGACTGCCTGCTGAGCTAGCCTTGACACCTTCCAGACTACTATCTTCTCACCTAGCCTCTGGGTGGAAGAGACTCTGGGGGGTGGGGCTTCCCCTTTATATGTGAAAGCAAATTATTAAACTTCGGGCCTTGATCAGAATACTTTGTCTAGGCCCCACGTTTTTCTCGCCCTCCTTCCCATTAATTCCTAGGCTTCGTCTCAGGAGAACCTGGTGATCAATTACTAATCCATTGATCCATGTTCTGAATTTTTAAAAGAAAACCCACTGTCTATTAGTATCTTATCTATTTCAGGAACACTTCTAGGCTCTGGGATGGTGACCCTATGAGAGACTAAGCCTTTTTATGTGAAGATAATACAGCTTTAAGAAAATTTCACATATATCCCTGTTTATAGATTCCAAATGTTGCATTCTATAAAATTGTGTGAGTATAAGCTGAATAAAGTATAACATAATCATAGAAACAAACCAAATGTGAGTTATTCCAAGGACTTATATTGTTGATTATTAATACTAACTAGCAACATGAAATCTTGGAAGAACCCACTCTCAGAGGCATAGGAGAGGTAAGGTGATGAGAAGAACTATGGTAGAGGGGCAACATTTAAAATGCAAATAAATAAAATATTTAGTAAAAAAGAATATAGTCTGCAAAATTGTCTTGTTTGGCCATATGTAGACATTTAAGTTTCAGTCAGTCACAGAGCTGTCTCTGTGTACAGATAAATATACATCATTACATATACATTACCTATATTCTTGATCTTGTCAATCTTTCCCGTGTTTGAAGTCAAGGTCTTGAGGATGTCTCTCTTTGTCATGTGTGATTTTTATCAACTTGAAAATTACACATAGCTTTTTTTTTCCCATGGAAATATAGGCATAACTTCTCCCCTAGTGTAACTCATTTCTTGTTTTTTTTTTTTATTGTGGTGTTAGAACACCCTTAAAATAAACAGGCTGCTTTAGTTCAGCAGTTTTGCACCATCAAATGTCTTTCAGAAGCCAAAGTTTTTGTTCATTAAAATTTAAAAATGTGCCTGCCCAGTCCACTCCTGTGTGGACACCGGATTCCTCCTGAGACATCCTAGAGGATCCACTGAACCCAGAATGGTAGGTAAGAAGACCCACACACTGCCCTATGCACATAGCTGGGTGTGGGGAGCGCCCAGATTCCAGTAGACCCCCAAACCCTACCCCTGCAGAATAGCAATCCCCTTCTGCCCCTCTCCTGGATCTGAGGCCTGGTGCAGACCCTCGCCGGTCTGCTCCTGTGTGGACACTGGATTCCTCCTGAGGCATCCTATAGGGTCCACTGAACCCAGAGCAGCAGAGGTACCACTGAACCCAGAGTGGCAGAGGAACAATTGAACTCAGAGTGACAGATTCCATATCCTAAGACATCCTAGAGGAGCCACTGCACTCAGAGCAGTGGACATCCTATCCTGAGACATCCTAGAGGAGACATTGCACTCATAGCAGTGGGTACCTTATTCTGAGACATCCTAGAGGAGACACTGCACCCAGTACAGCAGACACCTAGCTGGTCTGCCAACTTGGAGACACCATATCCTGAGTCATTCTAGAGGTACAACTGTACTCAGCAGCTGGAGAAGATCACAGAGACATCTGGACCCCAAGGAGATCAGACACAAGCAATATAACTGGAAAGGCAGGCTTCAGTCCAAGAGAGCAAGTACAGGTAGCACTAGAGTTAACCAAATGGTGAAAGGCAAGGGCAAGAACATAAGCAACAGAATTCAAAGTTACATGACATCATCAGAACCCACTTCCCCCATCATAGCAAGCCCTGAACACCCCATCTTTCCGGAAAATCAGGATTCAGATTTAAAATCACTTCTCATAATGATGATAGAGGACATTAAGAAGGACATAAATAACACTCTCAAAGAATTTAAGGAGAACACAGGTACACAAATAGAAGCCCTTAAAGAGGAAACACAAAAATCCTTTAATGAATTGCAAGAAAACACAACCAAACAGGTGAAGGAATTAGACAAAACTATCCAAGATCTAAAAATGGAAGTAGAAACAATAAAGAAATCACAAAGGGAGACTATTCTGGAGATAGAAAACCTAGGGAAAAGATCAGGAGTCATAGAAACAAGTATCAACAACAGAATACAAGAGATAGAAGAGAGACTCTCATGTGCAGAAGATACCATGGAAAACATTGACAGAACTGTCAAAAAATGTAAAATACAAAAAGCTACTAGCCCAAAACATACAGGAAATCCAAGACACAATGAGAAAGCCAAACCTAAACATAATAGGTATAAATGAGAAAGAAGACTCCCAACTTAAAGGACCAGTAAATATCTTCAATAATATTATAGAGGAATACTTCCCTAACCTACAGAAAGAGATGTCCATAAATATACAAGAAACCTACAGAACTCCAAATAGTTTAGACCAGAAAAGAAATACCTTCTGCCACATATTAATCAAAACACCAAATGTAAAAAACAAAGAAAAAATACTAAAAGCAATAAGGGAAAAAGGTAAAGTAATATATAAAGGTCGACCTATAAGAATTACACTAGACTTCTCACCAGAGACTATAAAAGCCAGAAGATCCTGGACTGATATCATATAGACCCTAAGAGAACACAAATGCCAGCCCAGACTACTATACCCAGCAAAACTCTCAATCAATATTGATGGAGAAACCAAAATATTCCATGACAAAACCAAATTTACACAATATCTTACCACAAATCCAGCACTTCAAAAGATAATTGGTGGAAAACTCCAACACAAGGAGGGAAACTACAACCTAAAAAAAGCAAGAAAGTAATCTTCCAATAACCCTAAAAGAAGAAAGCTACACAAACATAACTCCACAGCCAATAACAAAAATAACAGGAAACAACATTCATTTTTCCTTAATATCTCTTAATACCAATGGACTCAATTAAATTAACTCCAATAAAAAGACATAGACTATCAGACTGGATATATAAAGACAACCCAGCATTTTGCTGCATACAGGAAATGCACCGCTGTGACAAAGACAGACACTATCTCAGAGTAAAAGGATGGAAAACAATCTTCCAAGCAAATGGTCCCAAGAAATAAGCTGGAATAGTGATTTTAATATCAAATAAAATCGATTTTCAACCAAAAGTAATATAAAAAGATAAAGAAGGACACTTCATATTCATCAAAAAAAATGTACCAAGAGGAACTCACAATTCTGAACATCTATGCCCCAAATGCAAGGGCACTTACATACATAAAAGAAACTTTAATAAAGCTTAAAGCGTACATTGCAGCTCACACAATAATAGTGGGAGATTTCAACACCCCACTCTCACCAATGAACAGATCATGGAAACAAATCTAAATCGAGACACAATGAAATTAACAGAAGTTATAAACCAATTTTACTTAACTGACATCTATAGAACATTTCCTCCTAAAACAATAGAATATACCTTTTTCTCAGCACCTCATGGTACCTTCTCCAAAATTGACCATGTAATTGGTCACAAAACAGGCCTCAACAGACACAAAAAGATTGAAATAATCCCTTGTACCCTATTGGACCACCATGGACTAAGACTTGTCTTTAATATGGACAAAAACAAATGAAAGCCCACATATACATAGAAACTGAACAATGCTCTACTCAATGATGACTTGTTCAAGGAAGAAATAAAGAAAGAAATTAAAGACTTTTTAGAATTTAATGAAAATGAGGACACATAATATCAAAACTTGTGGGACTGCATGAAAGCAGTACTAAGAGGAAAACTCATAGCTCTAAGTGCCCACAAAAAGAAACTGGAAAGAGCATATACTAACAACTTTACAGAACATCTGAAAGTGTTAGAACAAAAAGAAGCTACTATTGTCAATAGGAGTAGACAGCAGGAAATAATCAAACTCAGAACTGAAATCAACCAAGTAGAAAAAGAAAGAACTATACAAATATCAACAAAACAAGAGTTGGTTCTTTGAGAAAGTCAACAAGATAGATAAACCCTCAGCCAGACTAATCAAAGGGCATAGAGACAGTATTTAAATTAATAAAATCAGAACTGAAAAGGGTGACATAATAACAGAAACTGAGGAAATTAAAAAATCAGCAGATCCTACTACAAAGGCCTATACTCAACAAAATTGGAAAATCTGGATGAAATGGACAATTTTCTAGACAGATACCAGATACCAAAGTTAAATGAGGAGCAGATAAACCATCTAAACGGTCCCATAACCCCTAAAGAAATAGAGGCAGTCATTAAAAGTCTCCCCACCAAAAATAGTCCGGGACCAGAGGGTTTTAGTGCAGAATTCTATCAGACCTTAAAGGAAGACCTAATACCAAATCTCTTCAAACTATTCCACACAATAGAAACAGAAGGAACACTACCCAATTCGTTCTATGAAGCTACAATTACATTCATACCTAAACCTCACAAAGACCCAACAAAGAAAGAGAACTACAGACCAATCTCTCTTATGAATATTGATGCAAAAATACTCAATAAAATTCTTGCAAACTGAATCCAAGAACACATCAAAACAATCATCTATCATGATCAAGTAGGCTTTATCCCAGGAATGCTGGGATGGTTCAATATTCGAAAATCCACAAATGTAATCCACTACATAAATAAACTCAAAGAAAAAAAAAACCAACATGATCATTTCACTAAATGCCGAGAAAACATTTGACAAAATTTAACATCTCTTCATGTTAAAATCTTGGAAAGATCAGAAATTCAAGGCATATACCTAAACATAGTAAGAACAATATACAGCAAGCCAGTAGCCAACATCAAACTAAATGGAGAGAACCTTAAAGCAATCCCACTAAGATCAGGGACTAGACAAGGCTGCCCACTCTCACCCTATCTATTCAATATAGTACTAGAATTCCTAGTCAGAGCAATTAGAAAACAAAAGGAAGTCAAAGGGATACAAATAGAAAAAAAAAAAAGAAGTCAAAATTTTGCTATTTGCTGATGATATAATAGTGTACTTAAGTGACTCTAAAAGTTCTACCAGAGAACTCCTAAACCTCATAAACAACTTCAGTAAAGTGGCTGGATATAAAATCAACTCAAACAAATCAGTAGCCTTCCTCTACTCAAAAGATAAACAGGCTGAAAAAGAAATTAGAAAATGACACCCTTCACAATAGTCACAAATAATATAAAATATCTTGGAGTGAATCTAACCAAGCAAGTGAAAGATCTGTATGACAAGATCTTCATGTTTCTGAAGAAAGAAATTGAAGATCTCAGAAGATGGAAAGATCTTCTATGCTCTTGGCTTGGCAGGATTAACTTAGTAAAAATGGACATCTTGCCAAAAGCAATCTACAGGTTCAATGCAATCCCCATCAAAATTCCAAATCAATTCTTCATAGAGATAGAAAGAGCAATTTGCAAATTTATTTGGAACAACAAAAAACCCAGGATAGCGAGAACCTTTCTCAACAATAAAAGAATTTCTGGGGGAATCACTATCTTTGACCTCAAACTGTACTACAAAGCAGTAGTGATAAAAACTGCATGGTCTTGGTACAGAGACAGGCAGGAAGATCAATGAAATAGAATTGAAGATCCAGAAATGAACCCACACATCTATGGTCACTTGATCTTTGACAAAGGAGCCAAAACTATCCAATGGAAAAAAGGACAGAATTTTCAACAAATAGTGCTGGTTCAACTGGAGGTCAGCATGTAGAAGAATGAAAATCAATCCATTCTTATCCCTTTGTACAAAGCTCATGTCCAAGTGGATAAAGGACTTTCACATAAAACCAGATACACTGAAATTAATAGAAGTGAAGGTGGGGAAGACCCTCGAATATCTAGGCACAGGGCAAAAGTTCCTGAACAGAACACCAATGGCTTATGCTCTAAGATCAAGAATTGACAAATGGGACCTCATCAAATTGCAAAGCTACAGTAAGGCAAAAGACACTGTCAATAAGACAAAACAGCAACCAACAGATTGGGAAAAGATCACTACCAATTCTAGATCTGATAGAGGGCTAATATCCAATATATACAAAGAACTCAAGAAATTAGACTCCAGACAACTAAATAACCCTATTTAAAAATGGGGCAAAAAGCTAAACAAAAAATTCTCAATTGAGGAAATTCGAAGGGCCAAGAAGCACCTTAAGAAATGCTCAACATCCTTAGTCATTAGGGAAATGCAAATAAAAACAACCCTGAGATACCACCTCACACCTTAGTCAGAATGGCTAAGATAAAAAATTCAAGTGATGGTAGATGCTGGTGAGGATGTGGAGAAAGAGGAACACTTCTCCATTGTTAGTGGGAATGCAAGCTGGCGGTTGCATTCAGTCTGGCGGTTCCTCAGGAAATTGGACATAGCACTACCTGAGGACCCAGCTATACCACTCCTGGGCATATACTCAGAAAATGCTCCAACATATGACAAGGACATATGCTCCACTATGTTCATAGCAGCCTTATTTATAATAGCCAGAAGCTGGAAAGAACCCAGATGTCCTTCAACAGAGGAATGGATACAAAAAATGTGTTACATTTACACAATGGAGTACTACTCAGCTATTAAAAATAATGAATTCGAGAAATTCTTAGGTAAGTGGATGAAATTCTTAATATGTGTCTATAATATGATTCACATATTTCATTTTACAAAATTCTGTAAATGAAACACATCCTTTTGCCAAATTTCATTTTTTTGGGTACCTTTAGTGTACTTGGTGTAGGTAATGAAATTTGGTTATACAATGAGCAAGTAGTGCATTGCCTCACAATTTTCTTGGCTTGTTGCTAAATGTTAGAGTATTCTTTTTAAAAAAAACTTTGGTTAAAATGTTATTTTTAAAGAGAATTCTGTGGCTTCTATTACCTTTCCTATAAGTAGTCAATCAATTTTATTATTACCTTGTGAAAAAGGCCTATATCAAATCTTATCTCTGTTATATACAGTGGATGACCCTATTCCTGATCGTTTGTTGTATCTGAATAACTAGTGAATTCAATTCTGAATTATGCCAAATAAATTCAGCAGTCTGTATGAGTAAAACAACCATTTCTGCACATTGAGAGTCAGTTAATATATTAAAAGACATTTGAATATCAAATAAAACCAAAAGTATTGTACATAGTTTAGAGTTTTGAACCAATTTGTGTGGACTCTCAGCCACCTTACTTATGCCCTCTGATTAATATCCCACCTTTCCTGATTTATTATAGGAGACTACCATGATCAACAAGATAAATGATATATATGTCTCTACAGTGACATTTCTCAGACTGGCTGAAAATTAAATGTCTATATTCATCCAATAACTCTTTTTGGGTACAAACTTTATTGACATGATATTACATACCATCATTTAAGATGGCAGAAATGGAAATTTATATTGAAGTTTGATTATGTGATCAAACTAACCTTTAAAGTGAAGCATCTGTCTTTATTGATCTTCTTTAACTGACTCATGCATCCTGCATGTTTCATATGAATATCTATACAGAGCTATGTGTTGCTTGTAAGGTTTGTATATTACAGAATTATAAGGGAGAAGACCACCCTGACAAAATTCATACTCTGGGATGCTTAGATTTTGAAACATGCCATTCCAGCTCCTTGCTTGGTTCTAACTAAACTACATGCAAGCTGTTTCTTATAAAAACTTGCTTCCAGGACATTTCCAGAACAGCTAGCTCACCTAACCAGCCTTTCAAACTGTTATAGTTAGGATTTCAGCTAAGCCTTGAACTTTCTCAGCACATAGAGACTAGACATCCAATGATGCCACCTAGCTTTTCTTTAATAAAGCCTATTTCTCGATATCCCTCTGGGTCACCAAAAGGGAATTCTTGGCTCCAATACCACTAGAAGCAAGCAAAAGAAGATCATTATCTCAGTTACTTAGGTTGGAATGGATTTTTTTAAAAATTGTAGATATGTTGTCATTGAAGGGATTATTTGTATATGTGGTAGCCTTAGACAGGGAGAAAACTAAAAAGCTCAGACTCAGGGATTTCTACCTCTTTTTTCTTCTCTTTTCTTCTTTCTAGATGAAGTATACAGTTGGAAAAGAAAATGAGGGTTACAGTAGTATTATAGAAACTAAAAAGGTAGACAAATATGGATAAGATATTAAATTTACTCTTAAGCAAATTATTGTTTAGCCATAATTTATATTGACTGAATCTTTATAATTGTTGCAAAATTGAAGTTATAATTTTTTTTACTTGGGAATATCAAAGGGTGTTTTTATTTATTGTAATTCAAGTTTTTAGGATACATGGTAAACAACACCCACAGTAAGAAATTAAGTATGAGTCTGAAAAGATGGCTCAATATATAAACAACTTGTGATAGAAACTTATAATTTTTTACACTGGCACAGAATATATAGGTTATTATAGGTTTAAGGTACTCATTCTTATACTATTTTGTGTATTGATAAAAATTGTAAAATAACTACTGTCAGTCTTATATAACTATAGTGCCTATATAAATCATTCAAGAATACAAAGACTTAGACCCAGCTCTTTTATTGGATGTTATTTCATGTGGTTTAAGATGATTAAATAATGCAAGTTAATAGATTGTAAGATTCACTAATTGTCATATTTGTTTATAATTTAGTTAATTACTGCAAATGTACTCAATATTATTCAATTAGCTAATAACTAACAATAGCCAATTTTTGATAATTCAATATATATATATATATATATATATATATATATATATATATTCCACAGAATATGGCTTTACTAGTATTCAATTACTAAGAGCAATTAACTATGAGACATGTGTGCTCCTGACAGTATACCCCATTCCACTTCTTGGAAGGTATTGAATATCAATTCTTTAAGGTGGAGTTGATTCAACTGTCACAATGTAGGTACTAGGCAAGAATTGCTCTAATTCTTATGCAGACAAAGATATTGCCAAAAAAAGCACAAACAGATGTGGGATAGTCAACTGCAAAGCTCTGCCAAGACATGATAAGCTAGTTCTTTATTATTTCTGCTTCTTTTAAGGTCTGTCAGATGCTTCTAGACCAGAAAGCTGAAAACAGATGGTTCAACTTTATAAGAAATCAGCAGACTGTTCAGGCAGTCAGCTGTCAATACAAATTGTATAAGTTTGAAATTTATTATTTTTTTTGCTTTCTAAATATTTAGGTAGTATTTAATTCCTTCTCAGGTGTCTGACGGGGTTGAAGACTAGTTGTAGCCTCATAATTGAAGTTCAGTTGTTTAGCATTAAAGAAGATATTCCAGATTTGAAAGGATGGGTTTCAGATGGAAATAAAAGTTAAAATAACATAATTCAGAGACAAAACTGTAAACACTATAAGTTAGAGTTAATGGTAGAGTACTTTACACAAATTGACAATTATGACAACCGGATATTAAGTGGATATATCTTATATTTTTCATAATTGTATAGTTGTGCTCAATTCATTCTGAGAGAAAAAGTATTTTTAATTGGAATAAAGGGTAAAATATTGTGGGTTTTCCTGATGGTGTTTGAAATCTGATGTCAGTTCTGCTTCTTCAAGAGGTGTGTACCCCAGACAAACAGTAGATCACATACTCAGGTGAACTCATATAAAACTTCTGCTTATTTACTAGTCAATAAAGGCAAGAGTTTGTTATGTGACAGTAAAAGAGAAAGGTGGGATGGGATGTTTTTGAGAGTTGTGGCAGGTAGACAGAAAAGTAATGGAAGGAATGCAGATGAGGAAGGAGGAGGAAGTGAAGATGGAGCAGAACCATGTGGCCAGTAGATACTGCAAGCAGCAAAGGGTCTCATAGCAGGGGAATAAACTATAATAGTGCTAGATCTGCTCAATCTAGGCATGTAGCTTATAAATATAGTAACTGGATTGGGTGTTTACATATGGACATATAGGAGTTGGAAATTAATGCTACAATACTGTATATGTTTTTCATGACAACATACAGATTAAAGACAGAAGTCAGAACCTCATCTGAAATGCACATGTTTACCTGTTCCATTGGAGTATTCATTTTCTGGGAAGAGGGTACAATCAAAACAACATAGAGCCTGCCATCAAAACAACTGCCATCACTCATTGCTGTGTTATGAGTTATGCCAAGGAAAATGTTCTTAGGAACCTCTAGAAGAACAGTGTTTTAAAGATTTACAGGTAGCATTAGATATTGCACAATCAAAGTAAATCTTCCACAATCTTGCAAGAAAAATGTCATCTGGGTATTTGGAAGGGCTCACTGTCTTTACAAACTCTTTAAAAGTAGAAATCTTTCCATGGTGGTGTGAAAATATGAGAGTTCCATGGAATGAGTCAAGAATGAAATGTCTCATAGCACTGATGACTTCTCATTTTGATGTAGTGACCCAGATTCTCCATAGAAATATATGTTCCCATCTTCTAAAGAGCACACCTAAAGAAGAGTCAGTGTTACCATAAATGATAACAACTTTTACTGAGTTCCTTGCAATTGGGCTATTATAGACATTAGATTCTGTAATACTGAACCAAGGGTCATCAGAGATTATTTCCATAAAAGCTACACAAACTCCATTTGTTTCCATTTCTGGCATCAACTCTGAGACAAAGTGAACACCTTTCTCATCATCTGAGATGACCAACCCAACCCAATTCCACCTGAAATGGGTAATTAATGAGACCATGCCTAAGGCCAGAAAAGAGTCTTTGAAGGCCATCTGAAACAGAGATGGAAACTTCCCAGGGTTGTTCATATTTGGTTCAAAAGTTCCAAAGATGAGCTGAAAAAAAGAGAACAGGTATTAACATGAAAGAGGAGTTTCCATAAATTATAGAATCAATGAGTATAAAACAGTAACCTAAATTCATAGAAAGTCAAATTTGTATTTAGAGTAAACTCGAATATTGAAGACAAGTTTAGAAAATTATTTGAAATATTCAAATGTATTATAAATATTTGTGAGGTTATCATGCAGTTATTATATTTGTCAAACCAGAAAGTGTAGATTACCAACAATCTCAGAGCATATAGCTCATGAATTTTAAAATATTGTTATGTTGATTGATTGTTTGTATGAATGTACATACATGTGTGTGAAAGAAAGAAGTGTGTATTGGGTGTCCTTTGCTTTCATAGACTTACTTATTATTTAGGCAGAATTTTTCTCGAACCCTGGGATTCACACTCAATTTTGGTATTTTATGCTATCATGGGGACATAAGTGGTACTGGCATTTAAATTCCTGTCATCTTGATTTCATAGAATGCATTCTTGACTCCTGGACCATAATCAATCCCCAAATATATTTTGAATCATACACAAGTAAAGTCTTCTTCATTTATATTTTTCTTGGTATTCAAATGTCATAAATGAAGGATGCTTTAATTATTTCTATCTTTATAATCTCACCTGTGAATGTTTATATAGTCCCAGCAATGTACCAATTATGGAGGAAATTTCTCATGTTGTTCCTGTGATTACAGACACAGAATTTTCCTCACTTTTACAATTGTAGTTTGGCAAATGCTTGAATTTCCCTGTGAGCCAAATGAGGAAACTTATCATTGCATCCTCTTGACTTGGCCCAAAAGTGTAAATACTGTATCCCAGAGACATGTTAGGTAAAATGGGGGTATTTGTATTCATTTCCTCGATGGCAAATTTCAAAGCTATTAAAATTGTTAGTTGTTGGGACTGATCCTGTATAGAGGACATAAAATCATAGAACAATTTTGATCATTATTGATTTTAAAATGAATATAACTATCATTCACTGAGCAAAAGCTGCCCCTCACACCTTCCATGTTAGAACTCTACCTTGCTATTTGATACAGATGCAACGGAAGTTTTTGGCCGGCATTAGTAGGTCTGTTTGTGGTCATGTTTAACTGCTCATACATACATAGTCTAAGGTCTTTTTCAAAATTTTATCACTTCCTTCACCTATTTACTTTATGTGGACGAAGGAAGAAGGCTATCTTCTAATAATGAAGCAGGCAATCAATGAAAATTGGTCTCATGCTTTTATGTTTGAATGTCTATCTTTCATTAAAGTGAAAAATAATTTTTTGTGGTTTTGAGAAGAATGACTATTATCCTGTGGATTGGCAGAGTGAACCAATAATTTCTAAAGGGCCATGATGAAAGGACAGAAGAAAACTGAGCTATTTTTACTTGTCAAACTTCTGTTTTGCATGGCCTATCTAGGGTTGAAGTCAAGTAAAACTAGACTTCAGTAAAACTTGCAGTTCCTTGTCTCACCATACTTCCTATGTTTTTGCTATCAGTCATACCGCACCTGGTTCTGAGATTTTCTATGTTCCCTTGCCAATATTATCAGAATTAGCTCTTTGCTGACATTAGATATTTTTCCCATGTAGATATTATGTAGAATGCTGTATTTCTTCATAAATTTTCTGACCATAACTCACAACTTTTGTTTAGCTTTTATAGACTCATATTTGAGATTTTGTACTATGTGTTTAATTATATTATAATTATAATCATAATTTCATATACTTATAGACATGTGTGTGTTATCTCAACATATGTTTTTATGGATTCAGATTGAACTAAGCTTTCATATATAGCTATAAATGTGCATATGTATGTATTTTTTGTGTGTATGTGTGTCATGTGTGTACATATTTGTGGAGTGTAAATATGTATGTGGTGTATATCGTATTATTGTTATGCATATATGCATTTTGTATATATATATATATATATATATATATATATATATATATATATATGCCTAAGTTTGTGTATGTGTGTGTTTTATACCAAGATGTATGAAAACAAATAGGCCAGAGGACTATTCAAGGTATATTCTTTTATCAGCTCCATAGAGACAACAGTTTCCCCATAAACTTGAAGCTCAGATATCTATCTAGGAATTACTTGGCCACTTGTCTTTGCCAACATACATTGGGATTACAGGCTGATATCTTGTTTTAACGTGACTGTTATAGGTTGTATCTAAGGTTTTAATCCTGCTTGTATCAGAATGCTGTTCCCCATAGAGCTATCTGCTCAACCTCAGGACGAGGTACTTTTTTATATTCTCGGTTAGTGAGTTTTATTTACACATCTTTCATTTATTTCTTTATTTTATTAGATTTTTTAAAAAAATTACATTTCAAACATTATCCTCTTTCCCCTTTCCAGCATTCCCAATTGGAGACCACCTATCCCATCTTTCCTCCCCTTGCTTCTATAGGGTGCTACCACATGCATCCACCCATTCCCACCTCCCTACTCTGGCCTTCCACTATGCATTGATCCTTCATAGGACCAAGGAACTCTCCTCCCATTGAAGCCCAACTAGGCCATCCTGTGCTACATATGTGGCATGTGTTCTTTCATGTGTACTTTTTGGTTGGTAGTTTAGACTTTGGCAACTCTGGAGAGTCTGGTTCATTGATATTTTAGTTTTTCCTATAGGATGCAAACCTCTTCAGTTCTTTTAGTCCTTTCTCTAACGCCTCCATTTGGGACCTCATACTAAGTTCAATGGTTGACTTCAGGCATACACCACTGTATTTGTCAGGCTCTGACAGATTCTCTTAGGAGACAGCTATATCAGGAGCCTTTCAGCAAGTACACCTTAGCATCCCCAATAGTTTCTGGGTTGGTGTCTGTATATGGGATGGATCCCTGGTTGGGCAGTCCTTGAACAGCCTTTCCTTCCATCTCTTTTCCACATGTTGTCTCTAAATTTCTTCCCATGAATATTTTGTTCTCCCTTCTAAGAAGGACTAAATCATGCACTCATTGGTCTTTCTTCTTTTTGATCTTCATGTTGTCTGTAAATTGTATCTTGGCTATTCATAGCTTCTGGGCTACTATCAAGTTATCAGTGAGTGCATATCATGTGTGGTTTTTCTTTTGTGACTGGGTTACCTCACTCAGGAAGATACATTCTAGTTCCATCCATTTGCCCAAGAATTTCATGAAGTCATTGTTTATAATAGATGAGTAGTACTCCATTTTGTAAATGTACCACATTTTCTGTATTCATTCCTCTGTTGAAGGACATCTGAAAATTTTTGAGTTTCTGTGTATTATGAAAAAGGCTGCTCTGCACGTAGTAGAGCATATGCCCCTGTTATACATATGAGTACCTTTTGGGTATATGCCCAGGAGTGGTATACTTGGGTCTTCAGGTAGTACTATTCTCAATTTTCTGATAAACTGCCAAACTGATTTCCAGAATGGTTGTATCAGCTTGCAATACCACCAACAATGAAGGAGTATTCTCTCTCCACATCATCACCAGCATCTGCTATCACTTGAATTTTTAATCTTTGCCATTCAGACTGGTGTGAGGTAGAATCTCAGGGTTGTATTGATTTACATTTCCCTGATGACTAAGGATGTTGAACATTTCTTTAGGTGCTTCTTGTCCATCAGATATTTCTAGATTGAGAATACTTTATTCAGCACTATACCTCATTTTAAATAGGGTTATTAGAGTATGGAGTCTAACTACTTGAGCTCTTTGTATATTTTGTATACAAAGTTGTAGGATTGGTAACAATCTTTTTTTACAATCTGTTGGTTGCAATTTTGTCTTATTGACAGTGTCTTTGCCTTACAGAAGGTTTGCAATTTTATGAGGTCCCATTTGTTGATTCTTGATTTTAGAGCAGATGCGATCAGTGTTTCTGTTCAAGAAATTTTCTCCTTCACGCATATATTCAAGGCTCTCCTCACTTACTCCTTTATTAATTTCAGTGTATCTGGTTTTGTGTGGAGGTCCTTGATTGACTTAGACTTGAGCTTTTTACAAGAAGATAAGAATGGACTGATTTGCATACTTCTACATTCTGACCACAGTTAAACCAGAACCATTTATTTAAAAAACTCTCCCCCGCCCCGGATCACTTTAGTTCTTTTGTCAAAGATCAAGTGACCATAGGTGTGTGCATTCATTTCTGGGTCTTCAATTTTATTCTATTTATCTTCCTGCCTGTCTCAGTACCAATACCTCACAGGTTTTGTCACTATTGCTCTCTAATATAGCTTAAAGGAAGTGATGGTGATTTACCCAGAAATTCTTTTATTGTTGAGAGTAATTTTCACTATCCTAGGTTTTTTGTTATTCCAACTATATTTGCAATTTGCTTTTTCTAACTCTGTGAAGAATTGAGTTAGAATTTTGATGGGAATTGCATTAAATCTGCAGATTGCTTTCGGCAAGATGACTATTACTAGATAGGAGAGAGTAGGAAGCCGTGTCTAGTCCCTGATATTAATGGGATTGCTTCAAGTTTCTCTTCATTAATTTCATGTTGGCTACTGGTTTCCTGTATATTGTTTTTACTGTGTTTATGCATGACTCTTGAATTCCTTATCTTTCCAAGACTTTTACTATGAAGGGATGTTGAAATTTGTCAAATACTTTTTCAGCATCCAATGAGATGGTCATGTGGTGGTTTTTTTTTATTTGTTTATATTGGATTATATTGATGGACTTCCCTATATTGAAATAACCCTGCATCCCTGGGTTGAATCCTACTTGATCATGATGGATGATTGTTTTCACTTGTTATTTGACTCAATTAGTAAGAATTTTTTGAGTATTTTTGCATTAACATTCATAAAGAAAATTGTTCTGAATTTTTCTTTTTTTGTTCAGTTTTTGTGTTGTTTAGTTATGAATGTAATTGTGGCCTCATAAAATGAATTGGGTAATATACCTGTTTTTGTTTTTCTACTATGTGCAAGAGTTTGAAGAGTATTTGCATTAGGTCTTTTTTGCAGGCCAGACAGAATTGTCCATAGTGATTATTGTTTGTTTGTTTGTTTTGGGAGATTGTAAGGACTGCTTCTATATGTTTACGGTATTTGCAACTGCTTACATGGTTTATCTGATGCTGATTTAACTTTGGTACCTGGTATTTGTCTAGAAAATTGGCCATTTCAGTCAGATTTTCCAATTTTGTTGAGTATAGCCGTTTGTAGTAGGATCTGATGGTGTTTTGAATTTAATCAGTCTTTTTTACAGTGATCTAAGAGTAAAGTTTCTGTAATCTTTGTGAGTTCTGGATCACAATTTTTTTGTACTAAATACAAGGGAATAACCCAGAAATTTTCTACTTATTATTCTTGTTTCTCTTCTTTTCGGTTTACAGTTTATTTAATTGAATAGCACTTAATATAATATGATTAGATGTTTTTTATTTTTATAATTTGATTTATAATTATAATTTTTATCCATACTACAAATTCCAGGTATGCCTTTTTTTTACATATTTTATTTATGTCTCCCTATATTCTCTGATTATTACAGGTAAACTAACATCTTACGTGGTAAAGCTATGCCAAGACCGGGCATTCCTTTGTAATTCTGTAGACTATAGGTAACTAGGGTATTTTTAAAAATTTATTTTGATTTTGAATATACTCATTTAACTTTTATAATTCTGATTTTATATTGAGTCTCATATATTTTGTATTATGTATTTATCATTATTAACATTATTCATTTGTGTGTTCATGTGTCATGTAATGCTTTCCAACATATACTTTATGTAAATCTATATGTGTTCATTTATAGGCTAGAGGAAGATGTCTTTGTGACCTAATGTCCTTTTCTTTCTGTAAATTATTTCCTTGAAAGTGCATGACTTACTGACTAGAATTTCTCTGGAAACAAGAGAGCCTCAGTGATCCTTCTGTTTCTGTGCTGGAGGTGGAGGTGCATATTCTTCTAAGTGGAATTAAAGCATCCTCACATGGATCCTTATTGTTTTTTTTTAACTTCTTAGGATCTCTCAATTTTAGAAGATTTTTCCATGTGCCAACACAATTGAAGCTATTCTAAATTTCATTTCTATTAGTCTTTGAATCTGGTTTTATGTTGAGGTCTTTCTTCCACTTGAACTTGAGTTTTATGTAGGCTGATAAATATGAATCAATATGCATTTTCCACATGCAGACCACCAGTCAGAACAGCATCATTTATTAATTGTTCTTTTGTCCACTGTATAGTTTTGGCTTCTTTGTCAATGATCACATGTCTGTAGATGTGTTGCTTTATTTCTGGAATTGATTCCATTCAGTTGATTGACCTGTCTTTTTCTGTACCAATACCATGTGGTTTTATCACTTTTTTTCTGAAGTACAGCTTGAGGTCATGTGTTTTGATTCCTCCTGAAGATTTTTTTATTGTCAAGGTTTGTTTTGGATATTCCGTTTTTCTTTCTTTCTTTCTCTTTCTTTCTTTCTTTCTTTCTTTCTTTCTTTCTTCTTTCTTTTTTACTCTTTCTGCTTCTTATGTGAGGTTGAGAATTTTTTTTCTTTATCTGTGAAGAACTGTGTTGGAATTTTTCTGGAAATTGCATTGAATCTGTGTATTGCTTATTGTTAGGTGTCTACTTTCTCTGTGTTAATACTACTGATATTTAAGCGTGGGAAATCTTTTCATATTCTGAGGTCTGTTTAAAATTATTTCTGCAAGGACTTGAAGTTCCTGTCATCCAAACAAACTAGTGTTCATTAACTGCAAAAAAAGTGACTTTTATAAATAAAGCTATGTGTACACTAAAAAGAATGCAGATATTATATTGACATATAAATTAGATCAAACTCAAATATAATTGTCCTAGATTCTGTAAGAAAAAATAGGAGGACAAAAATCTTCAGGGAAGGCATTGTTCTACATGAGGGGAGAATCCTTAGGACAGAAGTTTTTAAAATGTGAATGACAAAGATAATATGTTCCTAGAATTGTACCTTTCATTTAAATAAAACAACCACTGGAGAAAAAGTAAATTTGAATATCGTAAAGGTGTCACACTCTGCATTTGAGCTCTCAAATTGAGTGTGAGAGCAAATACTGGCCAATCATATGCATTAGTACTTGAATATTTGCATCCACGATGAAATAACAAATGTTTCCTTATGGTGGCACTCTCATGTAAAGATTGGAAAGGACATAGGAAAATTCCAGAAGGCCATGGCCCTGCCATTCTGGTAAGCTCAGCAATAAACAACAAAAGTGCTTTGTATCAAAGTAGATGGGAACAACATTTGAAATTCTCCCATTACTTCACACACACACACACACACACACACACACACACACACACACACCACACTTCAATGTCCACACCCAAGGATACTCACATATATACACAGTCAACACACACACATATATACTCTCTATCTCAAATAAAATCAAATGCACTGTGAAAAACACACACACTAAAATATTTGTACACATACATATACTCATACACATACATATACATTCACACTTGTATTTAAACACAATAACAGATAGACTTACATATTGCAAACATTTTAGCATATAGAAACAGACATAGGCAGACACCTGCCACCTCACCTTCTGACAGCAATAACTGCTCACAGTGGCAATAACTCTGCTCACAGAAAGATAAGCCACCTGTTCATAATATCTACCAGTTGTATTAATCATTTATTAATTATTTCAATTACTGCAGTGGTGGTATCTTTATAGATAAAAAGTATGTTAATCAATATGTTAATCAATCACAACTAGAGGGAATGGAAATATGGCAACAGTCCACTTTAAGTCAATGGATTTCCTAATAGTACCAAGGGTGAGTGGCAGGGGCACACCTGGCAGAAAATCATGATATCTAAAGAGTTTGTAATAATAAAATACAGCAGGTGGTCTCTCAATGAATGTGACACACAAAGTAGTACCTAGTCAATACAGATATTAGTAAATACATAAAGAAAGCATTTTATAGATCTCTTTGTAAAAGCAACTTTGTGTTGACACCTTTTATTACTGACCTGAAAACTGAAAACATACCTGAAGATATATATATATTATATAATGTGGTTTTTTTTGAGACAGGGTTTCTCTGTGTAGCCCTGGCTGTCCTGGATCTCACTCTGTAGACCAGGCTGGCCTCAAACTCAGAAATCCACCTGCCTCTGCCTCCCAAGTGCTAGGATAAAGGCGTGCACCACCATCGCCTGGCTGAAGTTATATTTCTAAGTAACATTATGTGTGTCCTGCATCACATTGTTCAGAGGGACAGATGTGCTAAAAGTGACTTGATAATATGTTTGTGCTCAGTCTTCACCCATAAACATAGAAACATCTAACAAAAATGATTAAAAGTTTAGAAATGGAGCCCTTACTAGAAGAAATTCTTGTGAAGGAATGATACAATAGATTAAGGTTGCAACTTGAAAATTTGGACAAGAATGAAAGGACTGGAGACACTTACCATAAATGAATGTTTGTGTTCTCTGGCCCTTCGGTATGTTTCATTTGATAGGTATACCGGGGCAAGAACACATTGATCACCATGTCTCCATCCTGGCATACATTGTCTGTCAGGATATCAAACATCTTGGCATAACTAAATTGCACTGGAGCATAGAAAGCTTCAGCATCAAGAAGAAAGAAATAAAAGTGGGCATTCTGAGTGTTCCAGCATTAATAGAACCAACAATGACCCTAGATGAAGGCTGCAGTAAGTGAACGTGTATGCCTGTCTGTGGATTTATAAGTGTTGCAGATGAAGGCCTATATGCTACATATTCATTCCATGTAATCTTGCTCCCATCTCTGGAAAAATCTTCAACATTTTCTACCCTCAGGCTTTACATCTGAGCCTTTCTGTCTAAGAGACAAACGCATGGTGGAAAAAAATATATCTGAAGATCAACCTCTCGAGTTTCTGGAGTCATTATGTCAGCCGAAGAATAGCAAAGCTACCAGGGTCCACCCGATGGGGAACAGTGTCCATATACCATTGCCTAAACAACATTTGACATGATAAAATTTAAAAGTCTCTGAGGATTCAAAATAAACTCTTTATTTTGAATAAAAATAAAAGAGCAAGGACACTTACAGGAAGGACATCTCTACATATAAAAGCTTTACTAAGTCTACAATATGATAGGTCAGCTCATATATACAGTGTCTCTGGAAATCACTCAACCTTCATTTAATACCCATTAATATGTGCACTTATTTCCATTGTCTAATGACCAAAAAATGTAGTAGGGTCTTATTACAAATTTTCTGGTTATGAACAACTGCTTTTCTTTTTTTATTGGATATTTTATTTACATTTCAGATGCTATTCCCTTTCTCCATTTTCCCTCCCTAGAAAACCCCTATCCCATGCCCCCTTTTCCTTTTTGGTTTTATACAATTTTTTAAAAATGTTAATCAAAGGTTTTATAAGTTTGGTAATGCTCAGTCAGAAGTGTAACCCAATACCTAACCTAGAAATATCAAATATCTTTGACTGGTGGAGACACATGAACAACTGACTCTATGTCCCCACTCTCTTTCTCTCTCTTTCTCTCTCTCATCACCTAGTTTCTCCTCTACTTTTTCTCCTTCCCTCCTTACTTCTTCTCTTCCTCTTGGTACTCCTTCCACCTTAGCTCCTCCTACATATCACCCTTCCTGCTAAAATAACACTTTCCTCTCAAAATACAATTAGAGCATAATTATACCAATTTGTACCAGTGAGGTACCAGATAGTCCTTATACCCAGTCCATCATTTTGTTGACTAACCAGAACCTCTGTCATCTCTCCTAACTAAAACACATAGTTCTGAATCTGGCTTTTTTCTTGGCTTTAGAATGAATGTCAGCTGAAAACCATTCACTCAAATCTTTTCTCTCAAACTAAATAGGCAGGATTGGCTATGAGACTGTAAGTTTTCAACCATGTCAGAAATCCAGAATGACTGAGTTAACTGAAATTATGGGAAGCACTAAGCATAGCTTCTAAAACTTAGCTAATTTATAGATATCGCTGAACACCTGGACAGTCCCTATACTACAAAATGTTGGAGCATCTGATCTTCAGCCTTCTGGCTCAGTATCATCTGACAGACCATAATGATGCAGAATTATTAAGGGCTGATTACTCTGTCTAGGCAGATATAGTCAGTCAACTATTCTGCAAGTGTGTCCTTTTCTGGACAGTAATTTGTCTGTAGATGGAAAGAGGCATTTCTTGCCTAGTGGCTGTCTCACCAGAACTGGAGTAACTCCAAAGATGCTTAGTTTCTTCTTAGAATTCAAGACAGGAAGCTGTCAGGAACAGACAGGTCTCTAATCAAAATGAACATTAATACAGAAATGTTTGTAATGTTAATTCTCTGGACTTCTGACCTTTTGAAAGCCAACTCTCCATGTAAGGTAATCTGGACTGTTGTCTGTTAACTCCTCTCAGCTATTTCTAAATAAAATATAGAAAACACCCTAACAATGAACTCAAAGGCATGAATTTGATATAGTCCCTTAACTCACAGGCTAACCATCTCAAATCAGTTTGAAAAGTTAAAGAAGGACTGGGTCTAAGCCTTGTGTTCCTAAATGTGTTATACAGGCACAATGCCTATGAGAGTATCAATATTCATCTCACTTTTATATCAATAAGAAACTCGTACTAATGAAACCTTAAATTTGAAATCAAAGTACATTTTGTACCATTTAAGAAATTATAACTTCATCTTGAGAATAATTATACAGATTTCTACCAATAGGTTATGGCCATGCAATAAATCCTAGCTAATCCTTCCTTTTCCAAAGAAACCACTACTTTTCCCTAGAAAGACAGCCCAATATTAACCACCTTAGTCCCCAAGCCCAGGATATAGGGGTGCTGACTCTTCATTAACTTCTTCAAACTGATTATGGGCATTGAGATATTAGAAGAGGATTGAGGGGAAGAGTAAATTGATAAACCTCTGACGCTGTTTCTTCAGTGCATCCAGATGAAGTTCCAGGACATCAGAGGTTTGAGCAGTTCTGCTCAGCTTGCTTGATGAGTAGATACACCAAGGCTGTGTATTCTGCAATATACAGTTATCAAAACAAATTTTTATATCAAGATAATTTTTAAGAGGGCTGACATTTTATTAAAGATGTTGATTCTAACAACTTTTCTTTTTTTCTTCTTTTTTTATTGGATATAATATTTACATTTCAAATTTTATCCCCTTACCCCATTCTCCCCACCACCCAGGAACCGCGTATCCCATCCCCCCTTCTCCTACTTCTGTAAGAGTGTGCCCCCACCTATCCCCCACTCCCACCTCCCCACCCCCAGATTTCCCTGCCCCCCAACTCAGTGTTCAGCCTTCATGCTTGTGCCCTTCCCCCAGGCCTGAGCAGTCCTGCAAGTCATTTACCACAATATACTAAACAACAGTAGGACCTAAGAGGAGGCATTGCCTTGCCAGCCTTGCCTGGGGTCTGCTACCAAGCTAAGAAGAATGGACTGCCTGCTGAATTAGCCTTGACAACTTCCAGACTGCTATCTCCTTACCCAGCCCCTGGGCTGAACCAAGAAGAGACTCTGGGGGGTGGGGCTTATCCTTTATATGTGAAAGTAAAATATTAAACCTTGGACCTTGATCAGAATACTTTGCTTGACCCCATGTTTCTCTCACCCTCCATTCCCATTCATTCCCAGGATTCCTCTCAGGAGAACCTGGTACCCGTAGCTGCAGGCGACTAGTCATGAGACCAAAAATCTCCTCTCCCACCTATGCCCAACAAGGCTATCCTCTCCTATGTATACAGCTGGAGTCATGGGTCCCTCCTTATGTGCTCCTAGGCTGGTGGTTTAGACCCTGGGGAGCTCTGGTTGGTTGGTATTGTTGCTCTCCTCATGGGACCACCAACTCATTCAGCTCCTTCAGTCTTCTCTCTAACCTCTCTATTGGGAACCCTTGATCAGATCAATGGTTAGCTGTGAGTGTCTGCCTCTGGGTAGGTCAGACTCTGGGGGACCTCTAAGGAGAGAGCCATATCAGGCTGCTGTCAGCATGCACTTCCTGTCATCCATATCAGCATCTATTTTTGGTGACTGCACATGGGATGGATACCCAGGTGGAATGGTCTCCTGACAACCTCTCCTTTAGTTTCTGTCCCATACTTTGTCTCCATATTTGCTACCTTGGGTATTTTTTTACTCCTTCTAAGTAAGACCTAGGCATCCACACTTGTTCTTCCTTCTTCATGAGCTTCATATGGTCTGTTAGTTGAATCTTTGTTGTTTCAAACTTTTGGGCTAATATCTACTTATCAGTGAGTAAATACCATGTGTGTTCTTTTGTGATCGGTTTAACTCACTCAGGATGATATTTTCTAGTTCCATCCATTTACCTAAGAATTTCTCGAATTCATTATTTTTAATAGCTGAATAATATTCCATTGTGTAAATATACCACATTTTTGTATCCATTCCTCTGTTGAAGGACATCTGGGTTATTTCCACCTTCTGGCTATTATAAATAAGGGTACTATGAACATAGTGGAGCATATGTCCTTGTTATATGTTGTAGTATTTTCTGGGTATATTCCCAGGAGTGGTATAGCTGTGTCCTCAGGTATTGCTATGTCCAATTTTCTGAGAAACTACCAAACTAATTTCCAGAGTGGTTGTACCAGCTTGCAATCCCACCAACAATGGAGGAATGTTCCTCTTTCTCCGCATCCTCGCCAGCATCTTCTATCACTTAAATTTTTTATCTTAGCCATTCTGACTGGTGTGAGGTGGTATCTCAGGGTTGTTTTGATTTGCATTTCCCTAATGACTAAGGATGTTGAGCATTTTTTAAGGTGCTTCTTGGCCCTTCAAATTTCCTCAGTTAAGAATTCTTTGTTTAGCTCTGTACCCCATTTTTAATGGGGTTATTTTGTTGTCTGGTGTCTAATTTCTTGAGTTCTTTGTATATATTCGATATTAGCCTCTATCGGATGTAGGATTGATAATGATCTTTTCCCAATTTGTTAGTTGCCATTTTGTCTTATTGACAGTGTCCTTTGCCTTATAGAAGCTTTGCAATTTGATGAGGTCCCATTTGTCAATTCTTGATCTTAGAGCATAAGCCATTGGTGTTCTGTTCAGGAACTTTTGCCCTGTGCCTATGTATTCGAGGGTCTTCCCCACCTTCACTTCTATTTGTTTCAGTGTATCTGGTTTTATGTGAAGGTCCTTTATCCACTTGGACTTGAGCTTTGTACAAGGGGATAAGAATGGATTAATTTGGATTCTTCTACATGCTGACCTCCAGTTGAGCCAGCACCATTTCTTGAAAATGCTGACCTTTATCCACTGGATGGTTTTAGTTCCTTTTTGAAAGATCAAGTGACCATAGATGTGTGGGTTCATTTCTGGATCTTGAATTCTATTCCACTGATCTTCCTGCTTGTCTCTGTACCAATACCATGGAGTTTTTGTCACTACTGATCTGTAGTACAGTTTGAGGTCAGGAATGGTGATTTCCCCAGAAGTTCTTTTATTGTTGAGAATGGTTCTCGGTATTCTGGGTTTTTTGTTATTCCAAATGAATCTGCAAATTTCTCTTTCTATCTCTATGAAGAATTAATTTGGAATTTTGATGGGGATTGTGTTGAATCTCTAGATTGCTTTTGGCAAGATGTCCATTTTTACTAAGTTAATCTTGACAATCCAGGAGCATGGGAGTTCTTTCCATCTTCTGAGCTCTTCTTTTATTTCTTTCTCCAGAGACTTGAAGTTCTTGTAATATAGATCTTTCACTTGCTTGTTTAGATTCACTCAAAGATATTTTATATTATTTGTGGCTATTGTGAAGGGTGTCATTTCCCTAATTTATTTCTCAGACTGTTTATCCTTCGAGTAGAAGAAGGCAACTAATTTGTTTGAATTGATTTTATATCCATCCACTTTGCTAAAGTTGTTTATCAGGTTTAGGATTTTTCTGGTGGAAGTTTTGGGTCGCTTAAGTATGCTATCATATCATCTGCAAATAGTGAAATTTTGACTTCTTCCTTTCCTATTTGTATCCCTTTTACTTCCTTTTGTTGTCTAATTGCTCTAGCTAGGACTTCCATTACTATATTAAATAGGTAAGTTGAGAGTTTGCAGCCTTGTCTAGTCCCTGATCTTAGTGGGATTGCTTCAAGTTTCTCTCATTTAATTTGATGTTAGCTACTGGCTTGTTGTGTATTGCTTTTACTATTTTTCAGTATGGACCTTGAATTCCTAATCTTTTCAAGACTTTTAACATGAAGGGATGTTGAATTTTGTTAAATGCTTTCTCAGAATCTAGTGAGACGACCATGCTGTTTTTTTCTTTGAGTTAATTTATGTAGTGGATTACATTGATGGATTTCCGAATATTGAACCATCCCTACATTCCTGGGATAAAGCCTACTTGATCATGATGGATAATTGTTTTGATGTGTTGTTGGAATCAGTTTGCAAGAATTTTATTGAGTATTTTTGCATCAATATTCATAAAAGAGATTGGTCTGTAGTTCTCTTTCTTTGTTGGGTCTTTCTGTGGTTTATGTATAAGTGTAATGGTAGCTTCATAGAATGAACTGGGTAGTGTTACACAAAGATAATGCTACCTCCAATAAGAAAAGTGACAGGAGCAACAATCATTTTTCATAATATCTCTTAATATCAATGGACTCAATTCTCCAATAACAAGACATAGCCTAGCAGACTGGCTACATAAACAAGACCCAGAATTTTGCTGTATATAGGAAACACACCTCTGTGACAAAGACAGGCACTACCTCAGATTAAAAGGATCGAAAACAATCCTCCAAGCAAATGATCCCAAGAAACTAGCTGGAATAGCAATTTTAATATCAAATAAAATTGATTTTCAACCAAATGTAATCAAAAAAGATAAGGAAGGACACTTTATACTAATCAAAGGAAAAATGTACCAAGATGAACTCTCAATTCTGAACATCTATACCCCAAATACAAGGGCACCCACATATATAAAAGAAACTTTGCTAAAATTCAAAGCATACATCACACCTCACACAATTATAGCGGGGGATTTCAACACCCCACTCTCAGCAAGAGACAAATTATGGAAACAGAAACTAAACAGAGACACAATGAAACTAACAGAAGTTATGAACCAAATGGATTTAACTGATGTATATAGAACATTTCACCCTAAAACAAAAGAATATACCTTTTTCTCAGTACCTCATGGTACCTTCTCCAAAATAGACCATATAATTGGTCACAAAACAGGCCTCAACAGATGCAAAAAGATTGAAATAATCCCTTCCACCCTATCAGACCACCATGGACTAAGGCTGGTCTTTAATAATGACAAAAACAATGGAAAGCCCACATACATGTGGAAACTGAACAATGCTCTACTCAAGGATGACTTGGTCAAGGAAGAAATAAAGAAAGAAATTAAAGACTTTTTAGAATTTAATGAAAATGAGGACAGATCATATCAAAACTGTGGGACTCCATGAAAGCAGTACTAAGAAGAAAACTCATAGCTCTAAGTACCTACAAAAAGAAACTGGAGAGAGCATACATTAACAGCTTGACAGCACACCTGAAAGCATTAGAACAAAAAGAATCTAATATTCCCAAGAGGAGTAGATGACAGGAAATTATCCAACTTAGAGCTGAAATCAACCAAGTAGAAACATAAAGAACTATATAAAATATCAACAAAACCAAGAGATGGTTCTTTGAGAAATTCAACAAGATAGATAAACCCTTAGCCAGACTAATCAAAGGGCATAGAGACAGTATTCAAATTAATAAAATCAGAACTGAAAAGGGAGACATAACAACAGAAATTGAAGAAATTGAAAAAATCATCAGATCCTACTACAAAGGCCTATACTCAACAAAATTGGAAAATCTGGATGAAATGGAAAATTTTCTAGACAGGTACCACATACCAAAATTAAATCAGGAGCAGATAAACCATCTAAACAGTCCTACAAACCCTAAATAAATAGAAGAAGTCATTAAAAGTCTCCCCACCAAAAAAAGTCCTGGACCAGATGGTTTAGTGCAGAATTCTATCCGACCTTCAAGGAAGACCTAATACCAATTCTATTCAAGCTATTCCATCAAATAGAAATAACTGCTTTTTAATTAAACCAGCAGCTAACACCACACTAAAAGAAATATGCCTGGGTCTATGTTCCTCATCAAAGTTTTTGGTTAGTGAGGTCATACGCCTTATTCATGGAAAATATTACAGAGTTTTGCTAGATATTGTGCTTGTTACATTTATGTCTACTTGACACAAAGTAATGTCTTCAGAGAGAAAAACTGTCAGTTATTCAAATGTCTCCATGATTGAGTTATAGGGAGCATAGTAAAGTATTTTTTAATTAGTGATTAATGTGGGAGTGCTCAGCTTATTATGGAAAGTTCTATTTCAGAGCCTCTTTTTGCCTGGATTCTATAAGAAAGCAGTGTGAGAAGCCTTTAGGAGAAAGACAGTAAAACGCACACTGAATCAGTGACTGGCTCAGATTCTTACAAAAGTAAGAGCCAAGGAAATTATTCCCACGGAAAATTTATTTTTGAATGTGGTGTTTCTCTTTCTTTCTTTCTTTCTTTCTTTCTTTCTTTCTTTCTTTCTTTCT